>VZTJ01001907.1:0-64264 GCA_013397795.1 Orthonyx spaldingii | reverse complement strand
GGCACATGCGCCGCCCGCCGCGGGGCCGGGGGCTGCGGCCGGCGGGGGGGATGTCGGGGTCAGCCCCAGGGATGCTCCGGCAGCGGCTGCGGGCAACCCGGAGGACGCGCAGGGATGACGGAGCGCGGGGCAGCCCCGGTGGTTCTCGAGGGGTCGGGGAACAGCGCCGGGTGCCCCGGGAGTACAACGGAGGGACAGCCGAGGGATGCCTGGAGATGTGGGACTGGTGGGGGCAGCACCGGGGTTTGCTCCCGAGACGGCGGAGGAACCCCCAGGGATTGTCTTGGGGTGCTGGGTGAGGAGCAGGAGAGCCCCAGGGAGAACGTGAAGTCACTGCACTTGGAGATGCCATGGGATGCCCGGGGGAAGTCCCAGAGCTCTGGAGGTGCCAAGGGGATTCTGCCTCTCCCCAAAGGCTATTTGCCCCCACTTGCCTTCCTGACCCTCCTAGATGTGCTGGAGGCTGAAGTCCCTCCGCGGTAGTTACACGACAGCTCTGAAATGTCTCAGTGCACTCGATTAGCAGGGAGCCATGGGAAATGCATGGCCTGCCAGCATACAAAACCTTTCCCACAGCTGTCCCGAGGCCGCAGCCACAGCCTCCCGGGATCTGGGGCTGCCAGGGTGAGCCCCGACAGACCTCCCTACCCCTCGCAGTGCAATGACGCTCAGCTGGGGCAAGGGTTTCAGCCCGAGCCACCTATTACCCCTCCTGCCAGAAAAGTAGTCCTGATTCCATGCTGATGATGCCCACACTGCTCTGGACGGTGTTGGTCAAGAGCCACCCATAAGGAAACAATTACGGCTCAGCACTCCAGCAGCCGGCTGGAATTTCTCTCCATAAACCCCGTCCTTCAGTGTGGAAAGAGGCTGCTCAGCAGCAATGAGCTCGGCAGGAATGAGGCAGAGCCCGCCCTGGTCCACACTGGCAATGACCCGGGGGTCCAGCAACAGGTACACCCCCAGCACCCTGAGAAACTGGCGGGCTTGAGAAGCCACCGCTCGCCCGTCCTGGAGGGCTGGCTGTTAAAATTAACCCACCGTGACTGGGTCTGGAAAGCCCTTTCCCGGGAATGACAGGAATGTCTTTATCCTGGCCAAAGCAGCATCGGTATGGGGCTGTTTGGGGAACCCACTGCCAGAGACAGTCTTTGCTGTAAACAGGCCAGAAGCCATAAAAACTCCACGAATTCCTCTAATCCCCCTTTTCCTGGGATCAAGCGAGGGCCTGGAACATGCAGGGGATGCAATGGTGTCCCCCCATACTGCAGCAGCCTGGCATGTGCTGGGGTCCCTCAGTACCACAGGACAGGACCAAGGCAGCACCAGCAGCTGCTCAGGGCCAGGAAAATGCCTGTCACTGTGCTGCGGTTTCGTGACCATGGCCTGGAAGAATTTCAGTGGTGTTTTTTTTCCCGCTGGGAAGAAGAGCAGGCGGAGAAGTCCTGCTTGCTGGCAAGCCAACGTGGCAGGGCTGGGCCAGCCCAGGGCACAGGGTCAAGCAAGATGCTCCATGCCATCCCCTGCCCTTGCTGGGTTTTTGGCTCTGCTTGGGAACAAAACTATGATGGGAAGCCCAGCAACAAGGAATGGGCTGTTCTGCATTGCTTGTTTATTTTATCATGGGGAGCTTAATGCAGGAACAAGGAATGGAGTCTGGGGTTAGGTCCACTGCCCCCCACGTCCCCTGGTGCTGGCTGGGAGTTGAAGCTGTGCTGTTGTCCCTGCCAAGAGCCGGGGACTCAGAGAGGATCTGTGAATGCAGGGAGGGGGCCGAGTGTCAGGCACAGGAGTGACTCCCCAACCGAGATGCCACTGGCCACCTCCAGCAGGGCCTCGGAACCAGAGCGTGGAAGTCAGGGTGGTGAGAGGTGGCTGGCAGCCCCGTGTGCTTGTTTTCCAGGGCGGAAGGCCAGGGGTTGCTCCTGTCTTCCCTTCCCCTCCTCCGGTGCTGCTGGCAGCAGGCTGGGCGCTCAGCTGACAGTCACGGGGAAGGCATTAGCAAAGCAAAGGGGAGTTTCCTCGCCCCATTGCAAGAGAAGATGAGGTGCTTTACCCTGGCCCTCTCCTCATGCAACCCTTCCCCATGTTCCCACAACACCCACAGGAGAAGGTGGGCACAGCCTGAGGGTCCCCCCTTGTCCATACGCACAGTGGGGGGGAAAACCAGCCCCGTGTTGGGCGTTTGCCCATCTCCATTAAACCCACCAGATCCTCCGGTGGCCAGCAACCGGTGTGCCTGTTCCCTGGTCCGTGTCCCCTGGTCCCTGCCCCTCAACTGTGCACACCCGCGGCGGCCACAGGGATGCTCAGAGGACCACCCGCCGGTCCAGCTGCTCTGCCCGCCCGGCTCGCTGGTGTCTTGCTTCCAGGTGCTTGTTTTGGACCTTCTCAAAATGCTGCAGCAGCTCCGTGTAGTCGATGTTGGAGGCTGCTGTTCTCTTGAAGCTGGTGCTGGGCTTGGTGTTGTCCCTGCAGGGTAGTAAGAGAGAATGAGGGTGGGAAGGGGATGTTTGGTACTGTGAGCATCCAGCACTGGCAGCACCAAAAGCTTGTCCCGAAGAAGCTGAGCTCAGCAAATCCTAGTCATGCTGGTGCCTCATAAAACACTCCCAAAGACATATTTTATTCCTTCAAATGTGTGATATAGAGCCCAAGAGGTCCTGGGACAAGGAGGGGACAAGGGACATCTGCCTCTGGGCCCTACATGGGAGGCTTAATCTCTCTGACACATGTTCCCCTCTATCCCAACCCATTCCAGTCAAAAGCAGTGAGGAAAGGATGCCAGGGCCATGTGCCTCAGTTTCCATGTCTGTTTTTTTGAGCAAACAAAAAGCATCCAGGAGCAGCAGGGACAGTTCCCAGGGATAAGCACTCATGGCTGGAGCCTCCAAATGTGGGCTCCCTAGGGTTCCAGCCATGGATACTCATCCCTGTGCTGTCCCCCTGCAAGGAAGGGGGAGGCACCAGCCATAGGATGCCCACGGGAAGATGGCAGGCAGCTCTGGTGGCCCTGGTGTGTCCCTGGGGAGGGGGCAGCTGGGGCTGGCCGGTTATGAAAGCCGGCTTCGGTGTTTGAAGGAATGTAGGTCAGAGTTAATCAGATGCTCAGGCCGTCTGACAGCTCGAAAAACCCCCACTGCCAGGGTTAGTGGGGAGAAAAAAGGAGGGGGAAGCACATGCAGCCCCCTCTCCGCCCCCCCAATTAAATATCAGTGCTGGGTTGTGGGTAGGAGCTCAGCGCCGGAGGCCATGAGGGATAAAAGCCATCCCAGGGAAGCAGTTAAAAGCCAAGGAGCGACAACAGCAGCGGGGGGTTAATTCAGAAACCTGCCCATCTTGGGAGCTCTTTTTGTTCCCAGGGCTGCTCCAAGGCAGAGCCAGCTTTATCATCAAGCCCCCCCACTACTCATTAGCCAAGGGTTGGAAAGCAAATCCCACTGGCAGCACCCCTGGGCAGGGAGCACGAGGATCTCAGCTGGTCCCCAGGGAGATGCCGCCCTTGCACATCTCACGGATCCCCAAAGGCCAGGAGTGGGAATGGAGCAGCCATCCGGAGGCATTAGCAGGGTGCCAGGCTCCTTTTGGGTGCTGTGAAGGCTGTCCAGGCTGCAGGGGGGACGCTTTGGGAGCACCCCCAGCTGCTGGAGTCTTTCTCCATAAACCTCCTTCCCAGCTCTGCTCGTTTCCATAGCGACCCCACAAGTGAAATTTTCCATCCCGGATGCCAAATGCCTGTGGATGAGGCACAGCCCTCCCAGGGTTACCAAATATAGACACAAAAAACCCCCCGAGCCAACACTCCCGGCCACGGGGACAAGGAGCAGCCACGGCCGCAACGGAGCTGGGGGGTGAAAGCCAGAGGATGGGGCTGAGCCTGGGATGGGGGCTGAGCCTGGAATGGTGGGGATGCTCAGCTGTGGGGAAACAGCTGATCCAGCCCCGAGGCCGATGCCAGTCAGTCCCCACAGCACTTACGTGGTCTGCATGAGCTCTGGGTTGGGCACGCACTGGAGGCGGTGGGAGAGGAGCTGGAAGGCGCTGCTCTGGGGCAGCAGCATCAGGAGCCCATAGAGAGCCTTGATCAGGTAGGGGTTGTTCTTCACATCCAGCAGCTGCAGGCGGAGATCTGGAAGTGGACAGGAGAGGATGGGAAGGCAGGGAAAATGCATTTAATCTCCAGCTGCAACAGCAGGTTCCTCCCACCCCCTCTGATAGTCCTGGAGTGGTTCTAAGCCTCTGCCAGCCGACCCAAGGGGAATTTGATGGCACCCCTCTCCCCTTTCATTAACCCATCCATCTTGGTGTCCCACACTGTCCAGAAGTGCCTCTCCTTGACACAGCCCCCTGGGGGCAACTGGCTCCCCAGTCTGCCACTCCTGACACCACTCAGCCCTGAGGCTGTCCGTGCTGCCTGCCTGAGAACACGCATGCAACACAGGATTGCTCCTCAGCTTCTCAGATTGCTTCTGCAGGTTTAGCAGAAATACCTGCCCTGGAGCATCACATCCAGAGGGCTGGGTGACACCCTCCTGGGGACTCTCTGGAGCAGAAGGGATCCCCTCCACTTGGTTCTGAGGGTTACATGTGCTGGGCCTCAGTGCTGCTCAGTAGAGTGAAAACGGGAAAGCCACCCTCTGTCTCCACCCCTCACTCTGCTCATGGTGGAAGAGTCTTCTGGAGCCCTAAATAGAACTGAAGTCCCATCTGGGACAGCCCAGGGGATGGGGTAAGGTTTGAGCACCTCACCTCCTTGGTTGTCACCTGGTGTGTCCCAGTGAAGGGAGTCATCCCCCAGGGATGCCACTTTTTGTGAGGCACATCCGTCCCTGAGACGTGCAGACTAAGGTGAGTGGGGTGGGGAATTCTCAATGAACCACCACAGACATGTGGGTGCCTCATGCATTGGGACAGTCATTCTGGGGATAAGGGACAGGGTCTACAGGAGGGAGCATGACTGAGGATCTCTACTGCCCAGCTGCTCTAACTCTCTTCCCTTAAATATTCCCCAAATATTACCCTGGACCTATATAGGTGCCCCACAGAGTCCTTTGCAGGACATTTCCCAACAACCTCAATGCCCTGCTGCACCTTCAATAAGAAGCCCAGGGGCACTGAACTGACATCATGAGAAATCCCCCCATAGCCACAGGTCACCCTGACATGTCCCCTGCTGCCATCCTGGCTCCCAGTGTCACACCCCTGAGCCCCTGATCAGGCACTGCTGTATTACCCAGTGGGGGACCCACATTGCTGGATGCTGAAGAAAACATCAGCTGCTTTTTTAGGGCTTAATTCTTCATTTCTAGAAAAAACCCCCTTTTTTCTTGCTAAGGGCTCCAGCAGCACCCACAATGCCACCCTGTCCATCTGAGGGTAGCAGAGAGAGTTCTCCCATCTGACGCCTTCCTCATGCACCCCTGGAGATTCTCAGTGTGGGTCCAGGCCCCCCCCATCCCCTCCCCCATCCCGTTAGTTGGATGCCAGTACTGCTCGTTCCCTTAACCTATATCTGGGGGGCACCGCTGCCCCCCCGTGTTGCCAGCGTGCCCTTTTCCCGGCGGGCAGCTCCCGTGCTGGGCAAACCTCCCGGCAAGAAGTCTCATAACTTCTGCTCTATTTATTCGTGCGGCGGCTGCCGCCTGCGATGGAGGCGCGGGGAGGGGGAGCCCCGCGCGCCGCCCCTTCCCCACCCGGGTTTCCTCCTTACACGTGAATATGGGGCACTCGATGAGCTGCACCAGCTTGTCCACCTCGGTGAGGAAATCCACGGTGACCTCCAGATCCCCGCTGGATGTGGCTGTTAAGGATGTTACCTTGGCAAAAGGTGGCCTGGCAGCAGCAGATGGCTCACGCGGGTGACGCCCGGTGTGGACCGTGGCTTTGCCAAAGCCTCCCTGCATCCACAGCTCCTGTGGGATGTGAACGGGCAACGCAGGCAGGGCTTGCATGCAGGCAGGGCTGAAAGGTCTGCAGGGTGGCCAAGGGATGACGGAGGGAGACAGGATGAGCAGGCAGGTACAGGGGAAGAGGCAGGCTGCCCAGAAAGCTGAGAGCAGGCAGGAGGAGTGTTCAGCTTGCTTTTACCCTCCTGGCCCATGGGGACGGTGTGTCTCCCAGAAGGAATGCTGGTGTACACTGGGAAGTTGAGCGTGTTATTGAGCTTCTTCGTTTGGAAAACTACTCAGGGAGGCTTGGGGTTTGCTGGCACATGAAAATAATCATTCTGCTGCAGGCAGATGGTGAGCTCACCGGGGATTGTGCCGTGCTGGGTACTGCCTTCTCCTCACCAGGCCAGGAGGCCAAAGCCTTCATCTTCCTGGGAGGAAGAGGATGTTGAGGAGCTTCCCCTCCCGCGCAGGGGAAGGTCAAGGCTCACTCAGTGCACGCCTTCCTCTCTTTTCACCACAAAAAAAGGGATGACATCAGAGGAGAGGAGTTGGCACACGCCCAGCACAGGCTGCCCTGCCCTGGTAATGATGGGCTGCAGGCAGGAGGCTGGGCTGGCCTGCAGGGTGACCTTGGTTTCCACAGAAGGACCAAGGGCCAGCTCAGCCCCCACCCTGGCAGAAAATCCCCAAAGGATACAATTTCTGGATGAGGTCATAGGCATGCTTGTAGTTCTGGGTAAGGAAGCAGAGGGACACGGTTGTCACAGGGTTGTGACACCAGGACCGGTACAGGCAGCAGAAGAGGTTACGGCTTTCCTGGGGAAAGAGGGAACCATTGGGGTTTGGTCACCACTGGAAGCACGGACATGACATGGAGAGCCCCAGGTAGCCAACACCGATCCATCGGGCTGGCAAGTGCCACCGAGACACAAAGGGACGTTTCCGGACCCACCAAGTCCACCTGGCACTGGCATGAGCCTCAGCCTCAGGAGATGGAGACCAAGTGAGCTTTGGGGTGACAGCATGACAAGGTGGCCCTAAGGGCTGCTGGGTCCACCACACAATGAGGAGCTGGAGGATGATATTGTCCCACCCAAGGGGACATCCCTGCATCACGGTTTTCAGCAGGAGGAGGAGGAAGAGGAAGGGAAATCTTCCTCCTTCTCTCCTTCCTTGGATGTCACTGGTGCTGGTGGCAGCTGCTCAGCAAATCCTGTGGGCATGTTCCTGGGAGGGACAGTTGAGGGACTGCGGGACTCTCCTCCTGCTGTCACCTGTCCCATGGCCCACGTGGGGGCAGAGGGAGGGAGGCAGCAGCTGCTTGAGAGCTTGGTAAGCCCATTCCGATTCCAGGGAGAAAAGCAAGAGTTGGGCACATCCTCCAAGCCCATCCTCAGCTCCTGAAGGACGGATGAATAAAGAGGTTGCCCGAGCTCCAACCCTGGGACCTACCAGGCAGGGACTGAGCAGCAAGACATGCTCCCAGGCCCCCACCACCCCCATTATGTCCCCTCCAGCTGCTAAGCCTGCTCCTGCTGCCCATACCGGGGTCTTCAGGTCCTTCAGTTGGTTTCTCAGCTGGAAGAGCTCAGAGGACGTCAGCAGGATGGTATTGAGGGTGTGGACCATGGTAGAGGCGAACTTGAGGTCCTCCTCCCTAAGCAGTATGTCTGCCATGGAGTGAAAGATGTTCTCTGCATTCAGAAGTAGACAAAGCTGCCTGTATATCACAGAGGAGAGAAATCAGGGGGGAAGGATGGTTAATGAGCACAATGAAGACTCTGATGTGAGCCCATTCCTCCAGAGAGGATGAAGGAAGAGATCTGGGTGCATCAGAGGCTGAGTGAGTGTGGTGGCACCAGAAGGGAGATGCTGTGGTGTAATACCAAGCTCTGTATTTGGAGGATGCAGCTATTCACACCAGGACAAGAACAAAAAGCCACAGCTGAGCTAAGCCACGTCCCTGGTCATGTTGCTCTGGGACCTTGCTGACATCCACCACTATGGCTCGCGCCACCTCAAGCCTTCCCGTGACCTCCCTCAGGAGGTTTCAGTGTCACTTTCCACCACAACCAGAGCAGAGAGCATGCAGCAGCACCATTGCAGATGGCATGTGATGGCCCAGTCAGACCAGTATTCCACTGACACTGGGGAACATCCCAGTGAGCGTGGCCAGTGGGGCAAAGAAATTCTTCCCGGCACTGAGGAACCTGGCAACCCTGGAGCCAGAGACTGCTCTTTGAACTCCTCCATGCTCCAGCTGCCATGAGATCCGGTGCCGAGTGGCTCCAGAGCTCCAGCTGGTGAAGCTGGAAGATGTCTCTGCTTCACTGGATATCCTGCCAGCAGCGCTCTCCCCAAAACAGTGTAACCAGCTCTGCAGCCCACGCTGATCTGCCTGGCTGGGTCACAGCAGGAATGTCCTGCTTAAGAAACCTTGAGGCATTCCCAAGATTTTCAACATTTTTTAGACCAGAAACAAAACAAAAAACCATATTTTTTTTTCTCTCACATTTGTTTGGATTTGGGGATTTCCTGTTTTTCTCCAGGCTCTTGCCTGCCTGGGCAGTTTGTCTGAGGACACCTGAAATGCTGCCCAGCGCCAGCTCAGATTGCCAGTGTGGGGATTGGAGAGACACAGGGAAGCCCACCTGGCTCCCTAGCATCCTAGCTTCTCCTGAAACTGGGATGGGCCCTGGCTCACCACATTTCCCCATGGGCTGATAGGAAACCTTGACATGAAGGCATCCCCCAGAGAAATTCTGCTTTCCCCCAGCTCCTACCAAGCCCAGTTCCCCACCAGAAAATCTTAGCTAGACTTCAAATTTCCCCCTAGAGGCATCTCTGAGCAGATTAAGAGGCAAAACAAGGAGCAACTGCTTGGGCTGCTGGGTGGGAGGCATTCACTAGCTGTCTGGTTTGGCCGGGAGGTGGGAGGTATGCCTAAACTTCCCCTGCCCAAAAGTCACATTTTCACCTCCTGGGGTGAGGAGGAGGAAGGATGTGAGTTTCCAGCCCCTGTTCCTGTGAGGACGGACCAAAGGAAGACTATCTGGCTATAGTTAGACACCAACGACCATACCCTAAAGCCTGGTGATTTAGGGACACAGGAGGAGAATGAAGAAACAGATTTTCCCTCCTCAACACTTGAAGGAAGAAACCCCCATCTTCCTCCTACCTCTTTGCCCTGTCAAATAATCCCTTCCCTCCTCACCCAGCCCCGCTGCTCTCCATGGGCAGCTCCCGCATCCCGCGTGGCTGCCGCCGGACAATGAGATGCTCTGTGCGGGATTTTACGTAACCCAACCCGACGATCGCCCTGGACCCCGCTAAAATGGAACGGGCTGTGATAAATAAGCTCATTTATCCCAATTATTCTTACGTAACCGGCTGCATTCATGGGGATGAAAACGCTTCCCTGATTTCTCGCCGCTTGGACGCGGGCTGGCTGGAGGAGGGAGAGCGGTGGGAAAGTGAGGCATGGAGGGAGGAAAGGGGAAAGCAGAGGCTTTTAGTCCAGCCTGATGGAGCCAAAAGCAAATCAATAGCTCACCGTTGCAGGCAGGATCCAGTCACTGCCAGCTGCAGCAGAGAAAGCCCAGCCTGGGCAGGACCAAGCCCAGCCCAGGAGTAAGCTGGCTCCATGCTACCCTTCTCCAGCAAAGGGGGATAAGTGGATGCCCCATCCTTGCCAAGCTTCCTCCAGCAGCTGTGCTGGGCACTTGGACCATGAAGTGGGATGGTTTAGTGTGCCCAAAGAAGGGATGGGTCCTCCAGGGTCAAGCACTGGGATAGTTTTGGTCTCAACAGTGAAGTGGTTGGTGTGCCAGTACAGCCAGGACTGGCTGCACGGCTCATGGCTGGTGGGGAGCCAGTGCTTTACACCTTCCTGGCAGAAAGAGCAAGAGCTTAAACAAGAAAAACAGTGCCAGGGAGCACTGAGGGCAATTCAGTGACCTCCAAAGCTCCCCCATCACAAAAAGGATGCCCTTCAGGTCCCCCCTCCACTGCTCCTCCGCGGAGAAGGAAGGCTCTCACTTTCTATAAACAGGAGCTCTGCCATTTGGCTGGTGAATGTTGTGCTTGCAGTGAGCAGGGGGCTGAATGTGAGCTGCTTTCTAATTTCAGGCCTGGTTTTGATTAGTGGGGAAGGTTTGGGATTGTCCCACCTCCTTTCAGTGGCGTTAGGGAACTGGAAACTGTCAGGGAGTTAAAGGAGTAGCTGTGTGGAGACTGTCCCTCTGCTTCATAGCTGTGTCACCCCACAGGGATGCTGTCCCGCTTGGGCACCAGCCCCTCCAGCTGCCCCCAGGTTCTCTGGGAGCCACCAGCAAAATAAGTTTGCCAGTGCACAGAATCCTCCTGTGGCACTGGCAGAGACCTCAAACTCCCCTCCATGAAGCCCCTTGGTCGGCATATCCCAAAAGCAGTCCCCAAAGGAGGGGACAACTGGCTGGTCCTGCAGCTGCTGGCTTCTGTGACAGCAGCCAGCAGCTGAGCCCAACTGCCAGCACCAGGCGGCTGCTGATGGGGTGGGAGGGTCCCCAGGAGCCCATCCCGTGGGAGGCTTTGATGGCATGAGGGGAACGCCAGGCTCCTGGGAGGAGGCAGGGAAAGGGGCTGAACAGAGGACAGGTGGCTTCAGCCGAGATGCCGGTGGAGTGGTTGTGGAAGGGAACAGGACAGAGGGGACAGAGAGTGGGAGCCATACCCCTTATATGTACACACCATAAATACATCCCAGATATATACATCCCATAAATATGTGTGTGTATATATATACACACACACACACTCCCCTTACATATATGTATCTCCCCAAATACACACGATGTGATGATGGAAGGAACCGGCTAATCCCCCTGAAGAATCATTCCAGCAAGATGCCTCTCCCTGGAGCTCTCCCTGCATTCCTGTGGGTGATGTGCATCCCCTTGCCCATGGGGACCCACAGAGTCCCCAGGGATCTCCTGGCATGGAGGAAGAGGCCAAGAATTGTCCCCAGGGAGGCAGGAGCTGCAGAGCATCATGGCACACATTGGTTATGTTAGGCAGTCAGCAGTGAAGGCACATGGCAATAATGAAATGTGGTATTCAGGCCATTAAAATTTAACTCCTTAAATTAAAAGGGTTATTCAAGCCTTTGTGATGGAGCCAAGGAATGTGGCTGCAGGCAGATGGGAGGCAGCATCCGCCAGCAGCGTGATGATGGGGACACCTTGAGCCACCGTGGGGCTCCCAAGGGACCCAGCAGGTCACCTCCAGCCCCCCCGCAGTCACAGGATCCTGCCCACCCCCTGCCTAAAGGATCCCTCGACAACACGAGGTTGGCCAAGGGAACAGCCACACAGGTCACCACAAGCTTTGCATGGCCATGTCACCCTGGGGTCCCTCTGTGTCTCTGATGCAGAAGCCACCAAGTGCCAGCACAGCAACGCCAACCGCAGTGAATTCCCATCACGCAAATGGTCGGTGGGGTGGGATGAGGTGTGGGAACAAACGGAACAGGGATCGTACCGGGGCAGAGAGCTGCTGCAGGGCAACGTGCTGGAGCCCAGAGGATGTTGGCGAGATGGGGTTGCTTTAGAGCCACATCTCCAATTAAGGACAAGCCCCGGCATCCCTCCCAGCCCTCTTGCTTTGACAACTCGATGCCTGGAAACCGGCTAATCTAAACATCATCATTTCAGGGAGCTGTCAGAGCTCCCATCCTGCCCACTCGTCCCTTTAACCACTTCAGCCCCGTCCTCTGCCCCGAGACACCAGGCAGGAACAGGGTGGCAGAGGGTCAGGCCAGACCAATGCTTGCTCGAAGAGGGTAAACATTTGTTTTTACCAAAATTTTTAAAAAAGTAAGATGAGATCCAGCCTCGCTGCAGAATCATCTCCTCCTCTGGGATCTGTGGGGTGCCTGGGGGGAAGCACTGGTCCTGTCCCATTGCCTGGCCATGCTGAGCACCATCCCGCTGTGTTCAATTAAGCAGGTGCTTCTTCATTAAGCACCAGTGATTTGCTTTATTAGCTCAGGGCTAATAGACACAGGGCCCCAGCAGGGAGAGGATCATGTCTTGTCCCACTTCCAGCAACTGGGACAGAGCCTGAGCTGTGGAAGGAGCTGGCTGAGGCCTGGGAGTGATGCTCCAAGGGGTTCTGCTCCACTTTTCTGCTCATGGGTCTCAAAACAACTTGCACAGCTGCGAGGAGGGCAGAGCCCCTCTATGCTTCCTCCCAACCCTCCTCTTCCTCTGCTCCTTCCTCTCTCCTCCCAAAGGCTTTCCCCCACCCTTCCTCCACACCCCAGGCTCCCCTGCAGATGACCCAGCTTAAACCACCTAATCAGGAAATCCACAACCTCTGTGATGCCCACTGCCCATCCCCATACCCCTGAAATTCCCCTGCCAGGAAAAGCAGCATTCCCAGCCTGGCCTAGCAGCTGGGATCCTTTAGGAATTTGCAGAGGAAGCATAGATAAAATTAGGATGGGAAGGGGAGAAGGAAAAGAGAGCAAGTGGGGAAATGAGGAGGATGTCATTGTCCCATCCTTTCCCTGCACATCAGCAAAGAAAATCCCAGTCCTCCATTTTAATCCCCCCCTTTCCTGAATCCAGGCTCCAGAGCTGCTCCTCCAGGCAGGGGAAACCATGGCAACCCCAGCACCTCCTGCTTTACAAAATTCATAGCATTTTATGTAAGGGATTTTGAAGGGTTTGGGAGGTTTAGGAGCAGGGGAGCGCCTTCTGCAGGAGGCAGGTCTGGAGAGGAGAAGGACCCTCATCAGCTTTGGTTTCTTGGAATGGTTCTCAAGCTCCCCAGGGAAACTCGGTGAAAGCGGCGGACCAGAGATGTGCATATCCTGGGAGGAGACGTGTGGATCTGGGAAGGAGATGTGTGGATTCTCGGAAGGAGATGTGTGGATTCTGGGAAGGAGATGTGTGGATCTCGGAAAGCTGGAGGAGACAAGCCCTGCGATGCCTTTGCTTGAAAAGGGAAAGGTGCAGAGTGTTTCCCTGCAAACAAGAAAACCCTCCCACGGAGCGTCTGCTTGGCAGCAGCCGTCAGTATGACAACTGCCGCGGGAGCCGCGGTGCCAGCTCAGCGCTGGGCTGCGGCCGCCTCAGCGTAAGGAACTCCCCAGGGATCCCTGGGGATCCCCAGAGCAACCAAGACAGATGCCTGAGAGGAACACAGCACAAATGTACATTAGTATTTCAGGCCAGCTTCAACTGGTGAAACTGCAGAGCCTCAGCCCCTGGCTTCTGCTCCTCCTGATGCTCGCCTTGGACATCAGGCTGCTGGGAGATCCCCATCCTGGCTGGCAGGAGCTGGGCACATCCACCTTGACTCGTGATGAACCCAGCCTCGTTCCCACCTTGGACATGTCTGGAGAACAGCGCCCTTCAACGAGATCACCTTGAGTTCTCCAAGCAGATATTCAACACCTCTGGACATTTTTATGACCAGTGAAATACCTGCAGCTCCGTACCAAACAGGAGCGGGAAACAGGGCTTTAGCAAGGAGAAGGAAGAGAAATATCCTTTGGGATGGGCCAGAAGCTAAAAGAGGACTAAATCTGGAAACTTGATGGTCCACTCAGCCCAAGGCATGGCCAAACTTTTAGGCATAACACAGATGAACGTGACAGCTCCTCCAAGGTGAAGCCTACTAGACAGACAACCAGCACCAGCCTCCAGCTGCTCAATCTGGTGTGTGCCAGGAGTTTCCTCGAGGAAACTTTATTGTAACTTAGGGATAAAGCTATCCTGCCCATAGAATTCTGGAATGATTTGGCTTGGAAGGGATCTTAAAAACTCTCTCATTCCAACCCCCTTGCCATGGGCAGGGACACCTTTCACTGGACCAGGTTGCTCCAAGCCCCATCCAACCTGGCCTTGAGCATATGCACTGACAAGTCACTGACACCCTGCAAAGCTTACAAAATTCTGTAGGAACTTTTGTGCCTCTACAGGAGGCTCACTTGAAAAACAGGCAAACCTCCAGGAAAGCAAAAAAATTACCTCCCCAAAGCACCTCTTTTCCAACTTTTAAACTTGCCGGTGACTGCATGGCAAAACAGATGGCAAATGCAAGTCTTGCCCTGGGCTCTTGGGGCTTCGAGCCCCAGGCAGAAGGCACCAGCAACAGCATTAGAGCACATGCCTGGCTCCAGCCACCACCCCAGCTGAGAGGAACACCTCATGCTCAACTGAGCCCTCCAGAGCCTGTTCCCACAGGGGCACTTACACACCGGGCACTGATGTTTTCAGGCAAGCTCTGTTTGGAAGGGGAGGAAGGGTAGGGGCTGGCTTGGGAGTGGGGGAGAAGCATAGAGCAGCAGCAGATCCTTCCTTCGAGACGTCCGCTTCCCTTTCAGGCTGACAGCTGTGGCCTAATTTTCAAGAAAACTGACAAGCGCCTTATTTCTCCCCCTATAATTTCTCATCACTGCAAATAAAATAGGTTAAAGGAGCGGGCACAAAGCTGTGGCAACAGGAGCTGGGAGAGGCTGATCCTGCTCAGGGCGTGCACAGCTTGTACAGAGATGGGAGCTGCGGTCCCTGCGCTCGCCCTTCCCCATCACTTTGCTTTAAGATGAAGAAATAAAAGTGCTTTTGTTCCCAAAAGCATGGCCGAGGAGCAGGTTGCTGTCCAAGAGGTGGATGAGCCTTTGGATTCCCCCATAGGGAAGGCAAATTTGGGGGAAAATGGTCCTGCTGGCCATCTCCACACCTCTGAAAGCAGAGGGATAGAGTATGGCAGGAATACACTCTGTGTTTGAGGGTGAAGCTTTCCAGAAGGAAGGAAAAAAAGGGACTGGGAAGAGGTGGCAGCATCCCATAGCTCAGGGATAAGCATACCCAAGGTGAAGCTGCCTTGTCTCTTCTGCCAACAACTTGAGAACATCCTGGAGCTCAGGAAAGGAGGTGCCCATAACTCAGCAAGCCCTCCTGCACTCCCTACTCAAGAGTCAGCTGAAAAAATACCCCATTTATGCCATGGTTTAGACACCCCAGAGGTTCTTTCAGCTTTAGTGCCAGGCTTGCCTCCATGCCTGCTGCCTCTCAACATTGCACTTGGATCACAATGCCTGCCCTGCCTTCCGAGCCAGGATCCCTGGAGGGATCCCAAGGAGGGATGCAGCCTGAGGAGCCTTGTTCCCTCAAACCCTCCAAGGCCCATAGATGCATGAGAGGAGAACAGATGGATGCTCCCTGCCCTGCTAGGACCCTAAGAGAGCACCCAGTGCTATGAGGGGACCAGCTTCAAGTGCAGCTGAACATGAAGAGCAGCTCATGCACAAAGGAAAGGAGCACTGAATGGCAGAAATTCCAAACAAGGTGGCTTTTGCACAGCTCTGTGATTTCAGTGAGGAGTTAAAGATGTCCCATCCAGAGATACCTGATGCCAGAACAACCCATCCTGGGAGCAGAGTGCCCAGCTGGACCCACTGGCTAAGGTGAGCTCTTCTCTATTTTAACTACGCCTGGGGGATAGCCCTGAGCAAGATCCCCTGGAAGACAGGTGGGGGGAAAAACACTGTTACTCAACCTGATTTCCTGTCCTGGCTCTTCCCTCCACAAAGATGAATAAACCGAGTTGTCACAGCTGCAGAGCCAGAGAAGGAAACACCATCAGAACACCTGAACCCCAACCAACAGCACCAGACAGTTTAAGCTGCTTCCCCCATGATGAGTCCTCACCCCATCAGCCAGGCAAATAAAATTCGGGAGACACTTTGGAAGCTGCTTGTGCTGAATCCCTGCTCTGCGGAACACAGCAGTCAGCAAGTAGGGAATCTGTGGGCTCCTCTCCCCACTGCCCAGTTCGCCTTCTCTCAGCTCCCTCCTTCCACAGCCTGCTTTTCCACAGCATTCCTGCTGTGATCCTAGGGAAAGTGCTGGGAGGAAGCTGATATCCCTACCTGGGGACCTGCCCTTTGAAGGAACTTGGCCATTTTGTGAGGATTTTCCTCTCCTACGCACCCTTCCCTCCTCCCCTTTCCCCTTCCTCCCCTCCACCCTCTCACTGACCCAAATTAGTCCCAGCCCACGCCGGCACTGCCGCTCACATGTGGTTCCCATTTTTCTACAGGAAAACCCATCAAATTGTTCCAAGCAGCTCCAAGTACAGCTGGTCCTGGAGCAGCTTTGGTGGGTTAGGACAGGTCCTCATTTCCAGGACCTGGTGCACCCCAGCTCATCCAGCCCCTCCAGCTCAGTGGAGGCATCTCCTGTCCTTGCCTGGGGGTCCAGTCCCAGGAGGGAGCTGGGCAGGGCTGGACCAGCTCCTGCTCTCCCAGCAGGGATAATCCCTAGGGCAACCAGGCTCCTCCCTTGTGAAGGTCACGCTGTTGGTGACTGCTGGTGCATTGCAACTCTAGAGCCAACCTCTGCCCTGGGGGAAACTGGGTTTTCCCCCTCTGGCTCCTGCTTCATGGGGCTGGGAGGGTATCAGAGAGCCTAGAATGATGTCCCAGAGACTCAGTGAATTAAAGTCTCAATAAGCACATGCTGCTGTGGGCTTGTGGAGCCCACTGTGTGATGTAAAAGAGGCAATTTGAGAGCTGGGGGTTTTTGGAGGTACAGTGGGGTTGCTGGCTTCCACCCCAAATTCCCATAGGAGCCCGAGGAGAGCCTGGAGGGCATTCATGGTGCAAGGCTGGGGCAGAGAGAGAATGCAGAAAAGCAGAGCCTGGTTGCCACCACAGCACTGCTCCAGATCTCCAGACATGGAGTTTTACATGGCAAGCTGGGGAGAGGAGGTTTTGGGGACCAGGGAGAGTTAAAGGGAGGCACAGAGGAATGGGCTGGAGATAAGTGAGGAGAAGCCCACTGATCTCTGCAGAACTGGGAATGTTCACCACTCTGCTCCATCACCCTGTGCCTGGCTGGGGCTTTGGGTGGGAGGGAGTCCCTCTTTCTGCTTTACAAATGGGCAAAAAAAAAACCCCAAACCAAACTAAAAAGCTTTCTCCGGTTCCTCCTCTCGGCGAGGCACGAGGAGGGGGATGGCGAGTGCACAGTTCATTAAAGCCGGAGGGCAGGCGGCCAGCGAGCATCCTGGCAGGCGGAGCAGTGGATTTTCGCAGGCTCGCTGCCTCCCGACACAGAAGCTTCCCTTGTAGCACTCACAGCTGTTTGGATTTTACCCGAGTTCATATCACAGTTTATCAAAGGGGCTCCATTTTTTTTCCCCTTCTTTTTTTTTTGCACTTTGCTGAGCACAAGCCAAACGGTTCCCGCAAAAACAAACGCAGGTTTTGTTCTGCATTGCAGTGGCACGGAGGGTGGGAGAGAGGAAGAGGTGACACGTGTCCCCCCTCCAGCCCTGATTCACTTGCAGAGGGATTTTCAGGGCATGGGTTTGGCAATGGGAGCTGGAGGGGGCACAGTGGCATCAGCACATCCAACGGAAGGAGCAGGAGTGGATCCTGCATCACACCACTGGGTGCCTCCAGATCATAAGGAGGTATTGGGATGTTTGGTCAAGGAAAATGTGCTCCAGGGAAGCTCAAGAGCATCCAGGCCTGGGAGATGAGGAGGGTTTTGGTTAGCCCCAGCTCCTGAGCCTCTCCAAGCGAGGGGCTGGGAAGTGAGGACAGTACAGCAGGAGGAAAGGACAAGGTTAGGGATGAGGTGAGAGCCAGGATGGGGCCGGGGGGACATTGGCTCACTGCAGTATAGTGGCATCCTGCGGTTGTGGCATCCCCTTATTACCAAAACAAACACCCACTGGCTCCGTACAGGATCCCCAGTGCATCCCTTGCTATCCAAACCTGTGGCCAAACTCCCATCCCACTCCCTCCTGACAGCCCTCCTCACTGAGATGCTGGCAGGCAGCCCTTCCCTTCCCACTCTCCCAGACGGAGAGCACAGCCCTGGGAATGCCAGGCAGGCCAGTCAAAAGCGATTTAGCATGCACCTCACTGCTGCCTGCCAAGAGCATGGGATGGATGTCTGCTCTGCACTCCTCCAGCCCTCTGCGCCCCTCCTCTCTAATTCCTCACGCTGGTTAGCAGGTTCAAACTCACTTTGTGTCTTTTCCCCTACTTTTTTTGGAGAAACTTGTGTTGTGCAGCCCCAGCCTGTCGGAGGCAGAAGAGCCCTGTCATGCCCAAAAAGACCCCAGCCCCAAGGGCATAACGTACAGCCCTTCATGCACCCAGTGTGACCTGCCAGTGTTTGTCCTCAGCTCTGCCCTCCTCGCTATCCAGCTCTCCACTGGCCTCATCCCAGCAGGACTTTGAGACCTCAAGAGCAGTCAGAATTTCCAGCCAGGTGAACTTTTCCCGTCTGCTGGAACTATAAATCTGTGGCCCCATCACGAGACTTGGGATTTTCCAGCTCTCCAGCTAATGCCATAAATTGGCTGAACAACCTTATACGCTCCAGCCCATGTCTTCCAGAGTGGATGGAGAACCAGCCAGCCCTCCTGGCCAGCCCCCACAGGGTTCAAGCATCCGCTCAAAGACCAAGGTCCATACCCAGTCAAATGGACAGGTCCCACCAGGTGTATCACATGGGAGGTGGTTGAAAAGTCATGCCAGGGACTCTTCCAAGCAGCTTAACCTCAGAAAACACTCCGTGAGAAGGTGCCAGGCAGTGGGGAGGTTTGTTTAACAGCTCTATAAAACAAGCTGAGACAAACCCTGCGTGCAGGCCCCTGCCTGGGGAGCAAAGTGCTGACTCAGGCGTCCTCTCTGCCCCAGGGTGCCACTGCTCTGAGAGAAAATGGCCTTGCTGGGCTTAAAAGTTAAGCCCTGCACTTCAAAGCATCCACACACGACATGCATAGGGATGTCTCCAGCCACTCAAGCACATCCCATACCCTGGAGGGTTCATTTGCTGTGGAAAGGTACATCAGCCATGAATGTCTGAGCTGTTCCATCTCAGAGAGCAGCAAAAAGCTGTCTGCTTTGGTGCTAGGCTTGACTTAGCCAGCTGAACCAGCTCCTGGAGCTCAGACTGACCCTGGGGACAGCACACGAACTGTACAACCAGCCCTGGGGAGGTATAAGCGGAGAGAAGACAGCTCCTTGCAAGGACAGCCAGCCCTATCCTCACACTGTGCTCTGAGCAGCAACACTGATGTCCACGCAGTAGGGCTTAACCTCTCCCGTAATCCCCCCACTCCACAGCACTGGTACCAACCAAGAGGCATTAAATCCAGCCTGTACATCTCGGTGTGAGCTGAAACACTCGGTGCCGCTCCGCTGGCTGCCTCCTGACCAGCCAAGCAGCTTTCCCTCCACAGGGTTCCTGCCCGGAGGACATCGTGCTGCTCCAAGGAGCCATGTGATGCATTGGAAGCTCCTCCGCATTCTTCTGCTGCTCCAAGCCATCGTTGGGAGGTCAGCAGCTGAATGGGAATATTTGCTTCTTGCTCAAGGGCTCTGTTGAATCCAGGATGGCCACGTGCCAGCCAGGGCAATTAGCGAGAAGGGTGGAAGGTCTCGGATCTGCTTATCAAGGTGGGAGGTAACACTGATGCTCCTGCCTCTGACAACACTTTGGGAGCAACCTTTGAGTGCAAACGTGCCTGGCCTGAGAGGAGAAGGCAGCACTTGGTATTCTTAGTTTTGAAGGCAGACTAATTTTACTGGCTTCCAGCCTAAAAAAAGTCACAAGTGACAGTAAGAGAGAACTGACCCCCAAAGAAATTCTGTCAGCTGCAATGTAGAAAACTGATACCAAGCCAAAAAAAAAAAAAACAAAAAAACTTGAAAAGCCANAAAAAAAAAAAAAAAAATATTGGAAGAGATCATGTGAGCAGGTTTTCCTCCTTCCTCCAGGGGAGAGGGGTGGGACAGCATGAGACTTTGTGGGATTTGTACCACTGGAATCCCCTTGGCACATCCTTTGCCCAGACATTCATGAGGCATCTAAACAGCTTCGAAGAGCCTTCTCCTGGATGTTGCTCTGCTTTTCTCACAGATTAGAGATGACAGAATATTCTGAGCTGAAAGGGACCCACAAGGATCATTGAGTCCAACTCCTCTTGCTGGGGCTCAGCTCAGCATGTGAGCTCCACCACAGCCATAGGCTTTCTCTCTGTGAGGTCCCCTTGGGTTGAAGGGATCCTAACCTTAAACCCCTTGGCACAGATGAGGCATCACAGCATGGTTTGATGGGTACTGGATCCCACTGGGGAGGGCAGCACACCAATCCATCTCTTGGATGCACAAACAGCATTGGCAGAGGGACCACGTGCCACTGTTGGGTTATCCCCCAGCCTGGAGGTCACAGGCAAAGGAGAAGAAATTCTCTGGATACTTCCTTGTGAATGAGAGAAGTTTTTGGAGCTGTTTCCCTGTTATTTTGAAGGAAATTTGTGTTTCCACTTAGCTCCACCCTGTCTTTGGCATCTTGAGATACCCACCTTGGGGCTGGGGTTACTGATGGTGAGATCGCCCATTGGAGACCCTATCTCTGCCTGAGCCAGACTTAGAGGGAGAGTTCTGTCAGCAAGGGCTGCAGGTACTTCTCCCACCCATCTCCCAGCATCAGGCAGGCTTTGGAGCAGTCCTACGTATCTTGGGGACCACAGGTCCTTACAGAGGAAGAGATGGTCCCACCTCCTGCAGAGATCACTAGTCAAACTCCACTTCAATCCTCAAGCACGCAATGTACCATAACCTCTGTCTCTGGGACTCAGAGGACATATCAGGAGAGTGACTAAAGTCCTTTCAGAGTCAGCAACCAGGCATGAACAAACTGGAGTTGGATTAGAAATAAACTACCTTTAATCGCAGACCCCCTACGTGACCTCATGGACCTTTGAATTTGCCCACCAGCAACGTGACAGGGAAAACTGCTGTGCTGTGCTTGAACAAAACCCCTGTCCCCCATTTCCTTTTCCTGTGAACACTAATCCTTCAGCTGGAAATCATTGCCTAAATGTAAAAGGTCTATTTTCCTTCCCTGCCTCCCAGGCCAGCCTGGGAAAGAGGCAGCAGTGGTCCTGGACCACACTTTAGCAGAAGCTGTCCCAGTCTCTCAAGCATCCCCCTTGTGCTCTCTCCAGCTCAGGATGAAACATCACCAGCATCTCTCAAGTCAAACATGAGGCTGGCTTCTCACCCTGCTGTGCAAAACAGCTGAGCTGGCTTGTGGACAGGGGAGGGATGTAACGTGGGAACACACATA
This sequence comes from Orthonyx spaldingii, assembly GCA_013397795.1. Lineage (NCBI taxonomy): Eukaryota > Metazoa > Chordata > Aves > Passeriformes > Orthonychidae > Orthonyx > Orthonyx spaldingii. The sequence continues at coordinate 43,230 of VZTJ01001907.1, read as the reverse complement.
CGACTTCAATTTGAAAAGTGGCTAAAAATAGCTCCACGAGGCTCCCACGTTCACTGAGTCTCTCCGGCAAGAGATCAATCTTTGCCAGAGAGTCCTGTAAAAGTTTTTCTCCTCTATTTGCATCTTGCTTTTTCTGGAAGCAGCAGAGATGGAGTTTACACCAGTCTTTTACCCGCCATCAGTAGGTTTCAGAGTTAATTGCTGGTACCTGAGGGCACAGCCTCACCCTTCCACAACCACCACTTTGGCTCCAGTCCTGCATCTACCCCACATGAGCAACAACGTGACTTGACAAAGGACAGAGTCATCTATTTGTTAATTTTTTTTTTTGCTTTACCAGATTTTTTGGGGCATGAGTCACTGTAAAAAGCCTCGGCTTGCTGAGCTGCTGTCAGCCAGTCCCACCGCACCTCTGGCTGGCTGCTGGGAAAGCTGGGCCTGCCAGCCAAGGCTCATCCTGCCACAGCCAGAGGGAAAAGCTGGAGGTGGCCATGGTACAAGAGAGCTTCTAAATGGGACCCTGCCCAGGCTCACTGTCACTCTGGTCACCCTGCTTCCCTAACACAGCACAGGGCCACTTCCCTGCCAAGGGTGGTTTATCTTAGGGGCTGTGCTGGCTGGGAGGAGGACAGTGAGTGGGATATTGCCTCTGGGATGAATCCAGACTTGGGCAAAAATTGCTGCCCAAGCAGGTACAACTCCACACCCAGCTCAGCTTAGCAAATTCTGGGAGCTCCGCATGCTGTATTTTCCCACTGCAGTGATGGGACCCCCTTATCAGTACCTGGCACACCCGTGTGCCTTTGGAGAGGTGGATCTCTTCTCCCACAGAAGCATGGCTTGTATCTCATGCTCTCCTCCTGTTCATTTTGATGCCACATCCCTGAAAGCAAGGGAGGAAAACCCAGAGTCCTGCCAGCTGCTTCTACCAACCTCCTCACTGATTTCTCCACCTCGCCTCGACCGTTAACCCTGTAATTTCCCAGCAAGCTGAGGAATGGATATCCCTTGCCCCAGATTTCATTGCAATAGAGATGACTCCCTGCCAGCTGCCACGACACTTGGCATTCCAGCCTTCACAACATTTGGCTCTCCAGCCTCTGCTGCAGCTCCTTAAAAAGCTGAAGCAAAACCTCCCAACTCTATGCATTGAAACACACGGCTTTGGATGGGCAAGCATCTTGCCAAGCTGGCTGGAGGGATTCACTCGGCTTGGCACTCTGAGTGCAAGCCTGTCTTCGTGCTCTGGCTGGTCCAGTTGTTTCTTAACGAAACAGGCTCTGACAACACTGTTTAGTAAGGAGCCACTTTGCCTCCGGGGATAGGAGAGAGAAATATGGTACCTGGACATGTGAAAGACAAATTCCGTTTGCTCCAAAACCGTTTGTTGGAGGGCAAGGGAAGCTTGAGGAAATGGCTTTGGCTCTGAGTGAATGTAGTACTTGGGCTGCTTGACCCTGCCATCCCTGTCCCACCCATCCCAGGGATGCTCAGGGGCTTCAGTGAGGCTGGTGGGGTGCTCTGACCTGATGATGAAGGCTCCTCTGGTTTCCAGGAGTTTCCGTTCACTGCTGAAGCGCTTGAGCAGGTTGATCATGAACTTGTAGAAGTAGGAGTTCATGGTGGGGGTGGAGGGTGAGCACTCCAGGCCTTTTGCACCTGGGGAAGCAAGGGGAGAGCAAATTAGAGCTGCCAGGGCCCTGTTGCCAAAGCCTTGATGAGACAGCAGACACCCCAAACATGGTCACAGCACTGAGGAGGGCAGGGGCATGGAAAGATTTTCAAGCTTCATATAACCACATCTGGTTGGTCCAAGCAGAGTCAGCCCTAGCCCTGTCTCAGCTCTCTCCAGCCCAGAGGAAAGCATCTTATGGTGGTCGCAGCCCTGGAAGCAGCACCTGGGAGTAAAATGGGATTTTTGAGAGCTCATCCCAGAGCTGTTCAGCTTCAGTAACTGGTAGAAGAAGGAGTGCCTGAGGCTCTAAATTGAGCCAATCCCATCTCCTCAGACATGGCATGTACACTCATCCAAAAAACACCAGATTGCTGGTGAGTTGAAGAGCCTGTAATCCAAGCCCATGAGCCACAGATGCCCCGAGCAGCAGTGGCAGACACACACACTCAGCCCCAGGTCACAGCACAGACACTGGTTTACTCTCGTGATGTGACTTCCCCTGAGCAGAAGCCACTTGGTGCAATAGTGTCACACGTAATGTGCCCCAGGGCCAGCATAAAATACTGGTCAAACCACAGCAGAGCTCTGGCCTTAGGGATTGTCCCGGTCTGAGACTCTTGGCAGGGAGGGCAGGGAAAGGGGCAGCTCCCAGCTCAGGGAAATATCCCTTCCACACACAAAAGTGGGGAGTTGGCAGGTAAAGATTGCTTTTCCCACAGTGAAGCCCCAGGGGAGATAGTTTATTTAGCAGGACAGCGCTCAGAGCAAATATTTGGAGAGAGGATTTCAAAGGCGACTTTGCAACAAGGGGAGTTCTCTCTCCCTTAATTTCTGCTTTGGAAAGGCCATGTCTAACTGCGGTAAGGAGGGAAGCCGGCACACACGAGCACCACAAGGCTATTCCCCACCCACTATTTCCATCAGATAACCGATGGAAACCTGAGCAGTTTGATTTATGGATGTTGTCTGCTTCTATGGACACTCAGCGGAGCATGGAGCAGCCAATTAAAGATGCAATTAAGCTGCCAAAGCCCAGGAAAGCTGATGGAAAAGCTGCTGGTCTGTTTTCCACTCTGCCTCTCCCAATGATACACAAGAGATACATGCAGGGCAGCTTGTATCATGGATACATCCATCCAGGTTTGGATCTGGCATCTAAGAGAACATACAGAGCCAAAGAAAAAGGAAAATGAAATACAAGGTCATCTTGACCAGAACCTGGTGTCCTCTTCCTGCTGGAGCTGTGTGTTCACCCACCCCTTGGTATATCTGTAATCCCAAACCAGGCTTTGAAGCAGGCAGCTCCCCAAGCACAAGTGTTCACCATCGCATCATGTTTCCCCTCAGCTGCAGGGAAGATGATCCGGGCAAAGGGAAAAAAAAAAAAGAGATCCAGCCGAGCCAATGTGCTCCAAAACAAAGGTGTGTTTGTTCGAAGGCAGGGAGCACCCGGCGTGAAAATGCAGCCGTGCCCCACGTGTTGTCACTACAGCTGCTCAGCACTGCTCAAAAGGGAGCAGAGACATGGTCTGGAGGTGACATGGGGCAGCCCTGCCTTCCCACAGTGCCTGCCTGCAGCTCAGCCTCATACCTCCCAGCAGAGCCTGGGAAGGGAGGTGAAGACCAGGCAGAAACTGCCTTTCAAAGCTGCAAAAGTGGTATTTTTGCCCATTTTCTCAGTAACACTGAGACATCCAAACCTGGCTGAGCTGCAACATGAGCTAGCAGCAGGCAGGACATCCCACCTTCATCCCCAGCAGCTAACAATGCTCCAATGCTGTAGCTTGTCTGGAGGAAGGTCTGATTTTGGAGTTTCTCCCTTCTCAAGACCCCAGAAATAGTCTCTCTGAGCCCCACAGCAGCATGGATGGCACTGCTGCCCAGTGTTTCCTCCACAAGGCAAAGCCAGCTTTGTACCTCACTGCCAGCTTGCATGCTGTTCAGCCAAACATTACATATCCTAAAACACATCCCAAAGGGAAAACAGGAAGAGGCAGCAATTTTTCTCCTCCCTGACAGGACCAGCACTTCTGCTGTGCACAGGACAAAGCCCAGGAGCTGTATGGCTGCAAGACTGACCAGCCAGAAGCACCCTCAGATATGTGCTCTGAAGTGGTGCAGCATCTCCTGCATCTTCAGCTGTAGACTGGGAATGACCTGCTGGATCAGCTGAGTATCCAAAAGTCAGAATTGTCTTGGAGACTAGATCCCAGCTATAGTCTCCAGGACGTTCAGTACTGCTGTTTTCTTCCACTGTCTGGTTCCTGAACCTCAGACCCTTCTGCCCAGCCTGGGAGCAAGGAAGGGCTGGGATAGAGATGGTGAACACAAGTCTGTGCCCTGTTTTTCTTAGGAGAGGAAAAGCATGTGAGTCTGCCCACTCCAGGGAGCCTCTTCACCAACCTTTTCCTCTGAGAGCACTAACACTGAACTCCAGAGGGATCATTTCTCTATCCCTTGCCCACCCAGTGCACAGCAGCTATGCCTGCACGTCCCTAAGGAAGGTTTCTACTGTGGCACACCGTGCCAGAGCAGCCTTGCCAGTGCTCTCTAGGGGTAATGCCAGGGGTGAGAAACCAGTGTGTACGAGTCTGCCAGGCTGCAAAAGGCTCAACCAAACCTCAGATGGAGTTTAAACAGGCAATACTTCTTCCAAGCAGGCAAAGCAGTTCTTTTCCAAAGCCTCCCAATCCTTCAAACTTCCTGTTTGCTCTGTTTACAGGATGTCTAGGAAGTGGCTGGCACCTTGTGTGCCATGGCGTAACCCTTCCTGGCGTAGCCTGGAGCTCAGCTCGCTGCCCTGCGGGTTACAGCTCAGCACAGTGGCATTCCCAGCTCGGCAGAACTGTAGGAGCAGCCTGTCAAGTGTTTCTCTGAAGCACGAGAGACAAGCAGGAAGAAGTGTTAAGAAAACTGTGGCATAATTAATTGAAGCTTGCACCTCTTCCCCTTTCCCTGAAGCAAGACTTTGCAGATCCGTAACCTGCCAGATCTGCTGTTAACGTAGCCAGGGCTGGTGGCACGTCACGGCTCTGCTGCCTTTTTTTTTTTTTTTAATCTGGCATGGAGGAGGGAGCTGGAAGAAGAAAGATCCCTGCTCAGAGGAATGATGAAACTCAGTCCAGACATCCACCGGAATAGGAACAAATGGGAATTTTGGGCTCAGAGGAATATCAGAGCAGTGAAACATGATGAAAGGCATGTGGGAATTGCAGGTCCATGGCCGTAGTGAGTCCCCATCAGCCTGGGTCCTTATCATGGAATCACAGAAGGGACCTTATCACGGAATAACAGAAGGGACCTTAAAGCTTATCCAGTTCCAACTCCCCTGCCATGGGCAGGGACACCTTCCCCTAGACCAGGTTGCTCAGAGCTCCATCCAATCTGGCCTTGAACACTTCCATAGATGGGGCAGCCACAGCTTCTCTTGGCAACCTGTGCCAGTAACTCACCACCCTCACAATAAAGAATTTCTTCCTAATATCTAAACTAAACATATCCTCTGTCAGTTTTATACCATTACCCCTTGTAATGATTACAGCAACCTCCTGCAGCCCAGGACGCCAGGCTAACAAATCCTTTCCCTGGATTCCCTTCACAGACTGGGGTAGAGCCAGGGACACGAGTGAGCTTCTTGGATCACCTAAGTCAATACCAACATCTGTTTCCCCATCCATGGGTGCCAGTTCGAGCGGAGCACAGCGGATGTCTGCAAACCCCCAGTGCATCCCTGAGCGCTCACCAGCGGCTCACGCTGTTCCCATCCCTTGCGTGGTCACGCTATAAATCAACCAAGACAGGCAATTAGGGATCTATATTAAGGCCCTTATAAATATATATTGTACATCACCCTGGAACATTCAGGCTGTCTGGCTGCTTGATGGGCTGAGCTGTGTCGAGACCTACAGTATCCAAAGTGTTCCCACATTGCTCTGGGTGAGCCTGGCAGACTCCGACACAAACTTGGATTTTCCTATCTCAGCCACAAAGTGCTGAACTTCACCCTGGCATAAAGCATAACTTCTATTAATTTAGTATAATTGGTTTCAAACCAGTCTTAATTAAAACCGGTGTGGACTTGCTTAACTCCATTGAAACCAAAGTGAAATAAGATCGGAGCAGAATTGATTCCTTTCCGAAGCGAGCTAAAGCTGGGTAAGCTGGTTAAAGAGTATCCACAAGGGTATTTGCGGTGGTTTAGCTAAAATGATTTACCGCAATCTCTAATTGAAGCAATTTCAGCTCGGATATAGGGAGGGTAAGCTAAGAGTTGGCGAGGCCAAGCATCCTTCCCACCCGAGTGCTTTCCCTAAGGCATCATGTTTCCAGCTCAGCCCAGAGAATGATCTCCCTCAGCTCCTCTGGGAGCAACAGGGATAAACCCGGTGGCGGCTGGAGCTGGTCCGTGAGCCTCCAACCCGCCTGAGCGCCAGCGGCGTGGGAGTCGGCACTGCCAGATGGTGCTCGGCGAAACTCCGGGCAGCGACGTGGGAATCTGCGCCGCGTCTCCCCCCGGCAGCCTTCCCCAGGATGTTTTGAATTTTAGGTTTTGCAAACACGGAGTGGCGAAGCCTCGCGGAGCAGGATAAAAATAGAGCCGTAGAAAAGGCAAATCCTCCCCTCCTCCTCCCAGAAAGCCGGCGCAGGGCGTAGCTGGAAACAGATGTGAACATGTCAGCAGCTCAGCTGGGCTCTGGAAAACCTCTACTCTCCCCTCTCCAGAGCACAGGATGCTGCTGAGGAAATAAACCCAACAAAATTCTGGATTGCATGGCCAGGGGCAGTGCTCAGCCTGATTTTGACTGGGCACATATGGATATTTCTCCCCTTTCTAGCTGGCTAAACAGCCATAGGTTTGTAATTCCCATGACTTCAGCATCTCGACATAAAGGGGGTCCCAGATGGACTGGGGTACATATTTTGATGCCAAATGAGGCTTTTGCTGTCCCTGGTTCCCACCATTTGATGCAGGATCTGTGCTCATGGCTGCCTTGGAGGAAGGCAGCAGGCAATGACAATCCTGATGGTTTTCCTAGGAAGGTTAGCAAGCCACTACTGCCTCATTTTTCTTTGCTAAGGTAAATCAATACGCAAAAATGCAGCAGGGGTATAGCTCAGCCATTGTTCAGGAGCACAAAGTACCCAGCAGAGCTGCAAACCAGGAATGGTTAAGCTTCATGCTGAGCTTAGAGTGAGTTGAGGCTCCTGCACGGAAAGGTGAAGCACATGGAAGATAACCTGCAGGAATGAGCAGCAATGGGCTTTGCGGGGCCATTTCCACACCAATATTCATCCTGCTAGTTTGTTTTTCACCTCATTCCTCACCTCACCCTCCAAATTCCTCACAACATCTTGGGGAAACTGAGGCAGCCCAGCAAAGTAACTCCAAAGGAGGGCTTGGCTAGGAGTGATTTATCTACACCAACAACTTATCCTTTGTCCACCACTACAGATCAGTAATCCCAGCTGTTATTTGGGAATCCCCAAGCTTTCTGGCTGACTGTATGCTGTGACCATCTCAGGAGGGATGGATACCTGGAGGCATGCCAAGCGAGTTAACGCTACATCTGCATGGTCTCTCCTGGGGTTTTCCACAGCATCCCAGTTCTGCTATTACACTGCATCCAGGAAAAGAAACAGATCGTCCTTTCCTTAGAATTCCCCTCCTCCCCAAGAGGCAGAAAAACGTTTTTGACAGTCAACTCTCCTGAACTGCTTCGTGCCAGTACGGAAAGAGATGCCACAGCCACCAACCATGAGGAACCAGACTGCTGAGCTTGGAGCACTCAAGAATAGCCCTCTTTTCTCTTGCCTGCTTGGCTCCTCTGCTCCCTGCTGTCATACTCCTGATCCTGCAAAGACTGTTGGAAGCTGGCTCCTTCGAGAGCAAGTGGTTGGTGGTGTGATGTCAGCTGCCTCATTGCCTTTTGTGGGGAGGATGAGTAAGGAGGGGTTTCACTTTTATCCTTCTCTAACACTGGACATAGCAGTTCAGCAAATCTGAGCCATCTGACAAGGAGCCACCTTCTCTTTTCTACCTTTCATGGACCTCCTGCACCCTACAGACTCTCACCTGATGCAACATTTTCCAGACTGTCTGGAGGTGGGACCTTGTCATACACTGTCACCTCCGCAGATCTATGATTACACAAATGAAGCAACAGACAACGAAAAGGGAGTGGTTTGGCTCACTGAGAATAAAATCCCCTCCAAGATATGTCAAAAGCAAACCCCTAACACAGCATATCTCCACTCTGGAGTGTTGCATGTTCTCCAGTGGGGATACAGCAAGCCTGAACTCAACAGACTACATTTCTCAGGGACTTCCAGCAGTCTCCTCCAGAGTAATCCGCCGACTCCTGGGATATCCATGATCTGCTGGTGGAAACCAATGACCTCAGGCACATTAGTGCATCCACATATGGAGTCAGACTCACAGTAAACATCCTATAGGGTGAGGTGCTCAGAGGGTACAGCACTGTTTCCACCATCTCCGGCAGGAAGACAGGCGGGAGAGGAAACAAAGGACTGTAACTGCCTCACCTTACAAAGCTGTGCAGAAAGGAAGGAAGAGATGCGTGCAAGAGTTACCCTGTGCAAGGCAGCAGCTGGTCTGGCACTCTTTTGGAATGAGCTTTTGTCTCTTGTGCAGAGCAGAGCTGTAGACCAGGCTGGAGGGCTTGCACCTATGATATCATGGAATAGTTTGGGTTGGAAGGGACATTTATAGGCCATCTAGTCCAACCCCCTTGTCATGGGCAGAGACACCTCCCACTAGACCAGGTTGCTCAGAGCCCCATCCAACCTGGCCTTGAACACTTCCAGGGATGGCACATCCCCATCTTCTCTGGGCAACCTCTTCCAGTGCCTTGCCATCCTCACAATGAAAAATTTCTTCCTAATACCTAATCTAAAACTACTCTGTTTCAGCTTGAAGCCATTGCCCCTTGTCCTGTTACTCTGTGCTTTGTCCAAAGTCCCTCTCCAGTTCTTCTGGAGCCCTTTCAGGCACTGGTAGAGGCTGTAAGGTCTCTCTGGAACCTTCCCCAGGCTGAACAACCTCAGCTCCCAGTCTGTCTCCTTAGCAGAGGTGCTCCAGCCTCTGATCATCTCTGTGACCTCCTCTGGACCTGCTATGACAGGTTCACGTCCTTCCTGTGCTGAGGACCCCAGATCTGGATGCAATCTTTCAGATGGGGTCTCATCAGAGTGGAGTAAAGGCGCAGAATCACCTCCCTTGATCCACTGACCTTGGTGACAACCACTCTTGGATCACTTGCTACTTGTCTCAACTTCTACAGGGTTGGAAAAAACACTCCCAAAGCAAAGCAGGCAGCTGGATTCCCACTGTACCAATCAAATTCACATTTGCACCATCACTCCAAAGACTGGAGAGTTCTTGAGGACAGCCCTGCAGCCCCTGTCCCTGAAAAAGTGGGCAGAAGGCAGCAAGGAGACACTCCTGGAGGCCAGCACCAGCCACCCTCTCGCAGGGCAATCAGAGCAGATCGGGAGGAGATGCTGGGTCTCCCCGGCAGTGCTGAGCTGGGCTGGCCCCAGCTCATTGTGCTTGGAGAAGGCGTCGAGGGCAGCTGACCTTACGTAACCGGAGAACAAAGCGGCTAAATAAAAACTGGAGCTGGGAACGGGCTGCGGAAGTGGGACATGGCTTTCCTGACTAATCAACCAGCATCTGAAGGAAACCGAACTCAATGGCAGGGAAACAACTGCATAAACACATCCCGAGGGAAGAAAGGGAGAGAGAGGAAGCGTGGGGAAGACCATGGGGGCACTGGCCCCTTCCACCTCCACTCCTGCCCTTACTGCTTGGCTGGCAAAGCCTGGAGCGCCAAGACAGAGAGCACAGCAGGAAATCTGCCACGAGCTCAAGGATTTCAAAGGGTGACCTTGCTCGTTTACCTCCAAAGCCACCGACTGCACATTTGGAAGGGCCTCTGGGATAGGAGAGGATTGGGGCTGGGATGGCTCAGCAGCTCTCCTCCCACCGCCAGCTTCAATGGCAACTCAGTCTGAAGTGGATGAAGGGAATGGAGAGATTTAAGTCTGGGGAGAAGTGCTGGAACCCTGCAGCCCCCACTCTAATGGGGCAACAGCATCCATCCTACTGCCAACACAGCACTGTGTGAACCGTAGCGCCCTAGGGAACCATCCCATACATCCCAGTACAAACCCAGTGACTCCAGAAAGGGCTACACCCTGTCTTTGCTGCCAGTACCTCATGATTTTTGCCTGAGAAGGGCAGAGTTTTGGCTCACTTGCTCTCACCACCACCCGGGACCACGCACAGACATGGGGATTTCCACTGGCCACTGTCCTGCTCCAAAAAGCCCTTCCTTCTAGCAATCCTCTGACAAACCAAGTATTTTTCAGGAGCCTCTGATTTTTCCAAGCATTATTCAGGAAGGTCCTGGCCCAGTTGTGACCTTCAATTTCCCTGGAGGAACTCCCCAGCAGCCCATCCAGTCTCAGCCTTGGGTGGTCAAAGCCAGACGGGACCAGGGCCATGATAAACGTCCAAGGCCAACGAACCAGCTCCTTTTTCCCTCCCCAAAAACATCTGCCTTTGGTTAAAAGCCAACGACCTCGCAAAGCTCAGCCCCAAATAAATTCTTAAGGAACAATTTTCTGATGCATTACAGGGAAGAGGAAAATCGGTGAGGAAGCCAGAGCCCATTAGGACCTGTGTGGGGGCAAGTTGTCCCACCCTGGGGCAACGGGAGCTCTGGCTCCAGCAGATCTACTCCAGGAGGGGAGAGCCAGACTCTTTTTAAAGGTTACACTTGAGTAAGTGAAGCTAAGTTGCTCTTCCAGATAGCTAACAGGGGCCACGGCAGTCGCTAGGATCCAAGCCATCCAGTCTGCTATTTTTAGATCATCCAGAAGGAAGGAAACCTCAGACAACCATCAGTGTGAGCTGAACTGCAGCTCCTCAGCTGCTTGGCCAGCGCTGCAGGAGCTGCTCCACCCAGGCAGTCTCACTTCTGACAGTGGGAGGATGGATGAGACTTGCAGAGGGCTTGGGGAGGTCACCGGTTCTGCAGCCCTCACCTCTCCATTGCAGAGATAAAGCTGCCAGCAGGAAACAGGTAGATCTGCAAAAAAAATCCCACCCTGAACAGTCCAAGACCTGAGCTGGTTGCTGGCGCAGACATTTATAAGATCAGGGAGGGCTGAGTGATCCAGGATCTTCAGAGAAAACAAAGCCTGGGGATGGGAAAGCAAAGCCTCCCTCTCTGGTGGTGATTTTGCAAGGCCCTGTAGCTGCATCTTGCGCAGGGAGAGGCAGCCTTGGCTCAGTGCTCGGGTTGCAATCCAAAGCTCACATGAAATGTGCTTTTGGCTGGGACGACCTGGCCTGGGGAGTACAACAGGGAGGCCCTTAAATAGCAGCGGAGGAGGAGAAGGAGCAGCCAAGCAACTGTAAAGGATGAACCACAGACAAGGGAAGGTGGAAAAAATTTCCCCATGTGCCGGGATAATTAATGAAAGGTTGTTTTTTTTTTTTTTTTTTAATCTCTCAAGTCCCCAGAAAATAGGATTGTCCCTCTTCATCTCTCTCCTGAGGTTTTGCCAGACACTCAGAGCAACACAGCAGTTCATAGCCAATGTGGGCAGCCTCGCACAGGGATCCCTCTGCAGATCTATGGATGTTTTGGAGACCTGGGATTGCAGCCAGCATCCCATCCTGTACTGATTCTAGGGTTCTGAGGGCTTTCATAAGGAGAAAAGAGGCTGCAACCAAGGTCCCATAAAAAACAAGACAATAATGACACTGGCCTCTGGAGCACCCTGCTGCTTAACTGAGCCCTAAAACCCCAAAATATGAACTAGGGGAAAGAGCAGTAAAAATAAAAGCAGCACCCTGGTCTGCGCTGTGGCAGACTCAATCCCCAAACTATGCTGGGTGGGGATGAAGACACTGATCTATTACTGTAAAAGAAGCTTCTCCTTTTGCCTGAGCAAACCTGACTGGTGCCACAGAACACGGGAGAGATCCCAGGAGCAGGGAGGCAGCTGTGGCACAGGGGCACTCACTGGAGGAGCTCAGCTGGCCAGCCCTGGCTGGGACATGAAGCTCCACTGGGCCAGGTCGCACATCGGAGCCGTCGGAGGGACCGTGACCCTCCTCTGTCTGTCCCGCTGGGGAAGAGGCGATCTCAGCCAGCAATTCCAGGTCCTTCAGGATAACCTGCGGAGAGAGGGATGGTGCAGGGTGAGCACACACAGGGGCAGACAGCTCAGTGAGCCTTCCTTTCCAAATTCACATACAGAGAGGGTGAGGTGGGAAGCAAATACAAAATCCCAGCACACTGAGAAAGGTGTAAGTAAAAGAGGGCCACCTACAAAACTGCACGTGGAAATTTCAAATGCTTGCAGAGGGGATGGGGCAGGAAAGACAAAAGAGGAAAGAAACCAGTTTCTGCTCTGAGAGTTGCAAGGAAGCATATGAAATTAAACCAAATTTACACAACCAGGAGTAGAGATTGCTTTCCCCTTGTCCCACTTTGGGAAGTCTGGGTTTTGCTTTCCCTTGATAACCATAGATATGGGACAATCCCAGCAAGAGCACAGGGATGTTCTGGGGGCAAACACCAGCCAGCTCCCCTATGCAAGGCAGCATCCCAGGGAAGGTTCAGCTCACGACGTCAAGGCAGAGCTGCCATTCGGATTTCATAGCTCTTTCCTTCCAGAAGTCACCAAATCAGTCTATATATAGCATTTCTGGAGAAGTTATTACTGGGTGGGTTTTTTTTCCATCCTCAACCCTTCTCAAGTCTCAGGCTATTTTGGGTCCCCCTTCATTCAAACGTCCTTGGGTTCAGATGTTTCATCAGCCATCCCTGATGCTCTAAGTGCAGTGGGGCTGTGCAGAGCAAAGAGGCTGCCAAAAAGGGTCAACTGCCACGTCTTTACTCCTCAACATCTGGCAGAGCACATCCCCAACCACCCTTTGCCCACCAGCACAGTATGCCAGGCTTTCTCTGTGTTCTCACAATGCATCCTTCTGAGGCACTGCAGTTATATAGGAGTTTTAGTTTCTGAGCTAACATAGAATAATACCCCTCCCCCTGGAAAAACAAAAAGCCAGTTATGTCCTTTTTTTATCATGCTTGAAAACACAACCCCTGAAAATCAGGAGGAGGAGCTCCTGGGTTTTCCTTTTGCACAGATATCTTAAGCTGAGTGTGCTTTCGGGGCTTTTTTAAAAATTATAATTAAGGCTGATTTTCAAGCCCCCAGCAGCCTCAGAACAGGCAGTGTGGTGTCCAGGCTGGGTATGGTGTAGAGGCAGTGGTGAGGAAGCAGCCTGCCACAGGCACCACAAGGCTCCAGCACACTTGGGAAGACCCTGTGCCTATAAACATGATTAAGTCAACCCACAGCTCCCAAGGACAGGAAAAAAAATATAAGACAACAATTTGTAGTGCTGTCCCTGAAGAATACGGCACCTCGTGATGCTGTCAAGGCTGGGCACTCATTGCCAGCATGGGAGGACCCTGCCATCACCAGTCTTCATCCTCTTCCAGGGAGAAAAGTCTGTGGTCCCTGGCAGAGGGAAGACCTTGGTCCTCCCTCTCTGCCTGCATTTCAAGCATCTGTGGCTCAGACAGAGTGATGCTGGCTGTGTTTCGTTTCAAGTGGAGAATGTTCCTGAGCAGAGCTCAGGATGCCGGGTCTCCTGAAGCCCTATGTAGATTCTCTAGTGGCTAATCATGTGACTCAGCTGAACTTGCAGCCTTTGAACAGGCACCAACTTGGGTCTCAGGCTCTCACAATGGGGAAATAACACCCATAAGGTTTCCAAGTCATGTTGGCTGAAATTGGCAAAGGGACTTAGGGCTTGGCTACAAGGGCTGGCAAGCAGGCAAGAGCCAGGACTCTCATTCATGTGGTGCATTTTGCCAAACCTAACTCAACCAGGAGCTGAGGCCGTATGTGGTTGATGTACAGCATGACCCAGCCACTCGTGACTGCCTCCCTGCTGCACTCACTGCCGCCCCAGTGCCCCCACCCAGCCACATCATCCAGCTTAGTCTTCACCAGCAGCTCCCATGGCTTGAGGAAACAGGACCAAGCCCCCAGCCTGTGCAAAAATCAACCCTGCTGCCTCCCAAAGCTTTTAGAGTCATGATTTGAGGTCAGATCCTCTATCCAGCCTCTCAGAGCTGTGTGATGAGCCCCATCTCTGAGATGCTGCTTGGGCTCAGGATGCTCCAGCCAGGGTAGCCAGGGCAGCAGTGACCAGCACCACTGGAGGGTATGCATGGACCTCTCGAGCTTTAGAGAGGTTAAGGGGTATCCCCCTCGTGTAGGTTACAGGCAGGAGGTGGGAAAAGAGCCTTTTGCAACTGAAAAATACAGAGGAAGCAACAAGCAGGAGGGATCAGTACATGAGCACTGGAAGGAAGAGCAGGCAGCTGCAGAGACCTGGGGTTTTCCAGCCGTGGGAAAAAGGCAGGAAGCTCCAGCTCCCGCTGCTTCTTCCCCGCATGCTCCAGAGAGGGTTCCCAGATGGGGACAGAGGAAAGGCAGGAGTGCTTGGTATGCACTGCACATCCCTGTGCTGAGCAAAGCTGGAGCTGGCGGCTGGCTTTGTGTGAGCCAGGAGGCTGTAAGAAAGCAATATCCTGCCATTGCCATAGCAACGAGCGGCTGCGCCAGGAGCGAGCTGGTCCCATCCGTCAGGAGCCCAGCGGCCGTCGGACCTGACAGCGCCGGAGCACGAGGGCCAGAGCCCTTCCCAGCTGCCAGGCAAAGGTGTGATCCTGACAGCCAGCCTGGAGGATCAGCCCCCAAGGGCGTTTTCCTGGTCCCGTGGGGATTTCTGCGAAGGGTTCCCAGCAGTGATGAGACAGGACAGCGTGCCCTGCTCTGGGCAAATGTGTGCCTGGTTAGTGTAAATAGGAAGGAGGAGGAAAAGCAGCATCATGATCGATGGGGGGACCTGTCCAATGTCTCAAGCCATTCCCAGCATGGGGATGAAGAGCAGCATGGAAGAGGACGAGCGCTGGGTGGCCGGGGAATGAGAAGCAGGTTTTCAGACAGTTATAAATAAGCAGCTATTTCTCCTCTCTGAGAACAGGCACGATTTCTCCCTGCATTGCCTCCAGAGCACGGATTTTGAGGGCACACACAACTGTCGGCTTCTCCAGATCTAGGTCAGGTTAATTTGCTGCTTGTTCTGGTTGAACGGAGCCGAGCCCAGCTCTGCCTGCGGCGGCGCGGGCGGAAGCAGCCCCGGATGGTGTGTGCCGGATGGGATGCTGCTCCCTGTGCGTGCAAAGCGCTGCCTTGGTGCTCCTGGAGGAGGGAAGCCATTCGCCTCTGGTCAGAATGCTGGGCTGGCCCTGGCCCACGGCAGAGGAAGGGGAGGTGACCCCAAATGTGCAGCAGACCCCTGGGAGTGAGACTCAGCATCCCACAGCATGTGATGACTACCAGGACACCAGGGCAGGCTGCAGCAGCAGCTCCTGATGCACATGCAGTGGCAAGGATAGGGACCAGCTCCTCAAGGTGTTGTCCTTGCTGGTATTTACAGAGAAGTTGGAAAAAAAAAGAATAAATTAAAATGCCTGTGTGCAGCAGGGAGATGCTCTTGGGTGGCCTTGGATGTCCTAGTGGACATCGAGCATTCCCTGGGCAATGAAATGGGGCCCTCAATATCAGGTTATTCTTGCCAAGGAGAAGATGGGAATTCAGCTGAAGCAAGATGCTACCAAGACAGAAAACAAGAACATTGAGGGCTGCAAAGCACTTCTTTCAAGGGGCCCAAGAATCTGGGAAGCTGTGGAAAACCCCAGGCATTTCCAGGATGGGCAAGGCAGGTGGTGGAGAGACCCAGTGGGAATGAGGAAAAGCCAAGGATGCTGCTGGGTGCTTCCTCCTTCTCCACAACACAAATGCAGCCTCTTTTGTTTTATATTTTTCCTCCTTCCAACACTTTTTGCGATAGCCAGGGAAGGAGGTGAGCAGGGGCAGGCAGTGCTGGAGCCAGGAGTGGCCAGGAATGAGTCTGGCTGAGCCCCAGATACACACAGTGTGAAAAGCAAACTTGTGTCCTCCCTGCCTCCACCAGCTTTAAAGACAGAAAAAGAAAAGAAAATCCACCATTAATCTTCCCACACCAATTTAACCAAACCTCTTTTCAGGTCCCCGACACAGCAACTTTTATCCTCGGATCTTGCCAAGATCTATTTTTTTTGCATTCCCAGGAGAGGATGGGGAGCAGAGGGAAGGCAGAAGGCCTGGGGGTTTCTCCACTCTCCCCAGGGCAAATCCTGCCAGGTCATGCTGACACATGCTCACAGCACCAGCAAATATAGCTGACAGTGGGGGGAGGCACTTGGTAATAGAGTCACAGTCAATCCAACACAAGCTGGAACCTGAAAACTCCCTGTCCACCCTCCTGCTTTTGTAAATCCCCCAGCTGGCCCTACTGCTGAGGGTGTGAGGGCCAGGCCTGCAGCACCCAAGACTGTCACAGCTGAGAGCACCTCTTTAAATGAGTTTAATTAGCACAAGGGGAGCTTAACATGCCACCTGATGCCTGTCAGGGCAAGATGCCAAGGAGGTACTTCATAGAATCATAGAATCCCAAAATATGCTGAGTTGGAAGAGACCTACAAGGATCATCGAGTCATGGAATTCTTAAGGTTGAAAAATCCCTCTAAGATCACTGAGTCCAAACACTGGGCTCACAACTAAGCCATGTCCAAGTGTCACAAGTGCCATTTCTTCATGCATTGAAGGGCAGGGACAGAGGCAACACAGGTCCAGCAGGATGGAGCTGGAATAGCCCTGGACTATCCCTGCAGGCCATGCTGTGGGAGGCTGGATGCCTGCAAACCCTTCAAATTCAACACCCACAGTCCCAGAGCTTATGACAGGCAAAGGGTTTGCTTTTATTTGCTACCCTGTCTCCCACCCACCACCTCCCTCTGCATGCAGGGAACGAGGCACCTAAAGCCCAACTCATCAAATCCTGCATCCTGCATCTCCAACCCACCCTGGGCCCTTTCCCAGCCAGCTTCCCAGGACAGAGATTGCCTGTCCTCCATGGCAGACAGGTTTTCTGTGGTTTTAGTCTGCTCCATAACTTCACCCAGGAATGCTACAAGCACCACCTCAAGCCCAGACTGCCAGTTTACCCCAGTTGTTCAGTGTACATATAAACTGCATATGTATCCATAAGTTAGGAAATCGTGGTCTGAAACTGGTACTAAGCCAAGAAGCTCCCTATGGATCGTACTCTCCACAAAGAAACTTCCTACTTTTGCAGGATGCAGTGCACAGATTATTGTTCAACCAGGTGGTCTTGAGTCCTCTGAGAAAGCATCGCCCCACTTCTGCTTACAGGCTGAATCCACCTATGGCAATCCAGGCTAACCGCATTTTCCACCATCTGACTGGAATTACACACATTTCTCTATACTCCATTTCAGTCCCAAGCTCACCCTCAAAGTAACTTCCCTGTTGAAAACCAGTAGCCTCCTTGCTTCAATACCTCATAGCTTTGAATCTCCCTCCAGAGAAGCTTTACCACCAAAACAAGTTCAAATAAAGCCAAGCATACATACATCACAGTTCTCCTCTTCGCAGTCTTTAGCTTACGCCCTCTGCTTTGCGTCAGGTCACAATATTTTGGCTGTGGCAGATGAAAGGCCGGGAGCTGGAGGACAATGGCTCTAAACCCAACAGAGCAAAGCTCCAAACCAAGCCATGCTAAGGCAGCTATTTGCTTTGGCACAAGCCTTTGTTCAGATCATTGTACTGGGATTGCGTCTGATAGGAGAAGTTCGCCAGGATTTAGTGTGACAGCAGAGCTCAGAGCAGGGCAGAGACCTGGCTTTGAAACCCTGCAGTGCTGCAGCAGGACACTGCAGCAGGACAGCAAAGGAAAGAGATGACTATCGGTATACCACCATCCCAGGGTTTTCTTCTCTTCTAGTTTAATACTGGAAACCCAAGAGAGGGCAGAATGTTTCAGCTTCTTGTGGGAAGTTGGCTTGAGGGTCATGTAGATGCTCAAGTACATCACAGAATCACAGAATGGTTTGGGCTGGAAGGGACCTTAAAGATCATCTGGTTGCAACCCCCCTGCCATGGGCAGGAACACCTTCCACTAGATAAGGTTGCTCACAGCTCCATCCAACCAGAACACTTCCATGGATGGGGCAGCCACAACTTCTCTGGGCAACCTGTGCCAGTGTCTCACCATCCTCACATGGAAGAACTTCTTAGTAACCCATCTAAATCTGCCCTCCAAAGTCAGTGGCAGCCCAGGCTCAGTTCACTCTCTCGAGCGAAAGTCATCAACTCTTGAGGAGACTTCTGAAGGAAGTACTTCTGTACTCAAAGCCTTGCCCAGCCACTGCATAAAGAGCAGGTTTTCACATTAGCAGTTGAGGAAGGCAGAGTCTATCCTGCTTCACATCAGACACCAGCTCCACCTCATGCGTCATTCCTACATGACTCAGACAAAAGTCCCAGCACAACTTTCAACCCCCAACAAGATTGAGGGGAGCAGATAAGCAAACAGGAACACGTTCAGCCATAAAGAAACCACTCCATTTTGGAGCCGGAAAAAGGAAAACAAAGCAAAGAAAGAAACTGAGTAGCGTCACTGCTTCACAGTTTTGTCAGAGAGGCCTCAGATCCTGTTGTGTTCACTTGAGCTTAGTGCCTGGATCCATTCAGAATCCAGGGAACTGAAAGGCTGCATCCAAAGCTGCCTTTGCACCATGAACTTGCAGAAGGAGGCAATTTGAAGAACGTGTCTTCTTTTCAGCAGTGCCTGTCAGCAGTGGTGCCTTTAGCCTGCAGGTGGAAAGGTCCCACCCACTGCTCCCAAACAGCATTTCCTAACTTTTCACCTTTCCTAACATCAGTTTTTCAACCAGGGCAGCAAGACTCATATGGCCGAATGGAGTAGACAGCATAGAAAAACCCACTCCCAGCAGGATCCGGTTACGTCTTGTAAGGAGGTTTTTAAGCACACCAAATTTTAAGCAGGGCTTTTATAGATTGCCTTCAAAACCAGGTCTCAAACGCAGGATGGAACGTCTCCCTGTCGGGGAAGCACAGGAAGCAGCACGAGGTGACGCAGTGCAGCAGCACAACATCTGACAGCCAGGAATCCTGGATCCCGACTTGTCTACATATCAAAGGGAACTGCTCGCTTCAGCTTCGCTCCAACTCCTCTGTGCTGCCTTTGTGAATCTTAACTAGGTCTCTTGACCGTTTCTTCACTGGCACAGGAGAATTGGGTAGGAAGGGGAATAGGAGAGTTGGCAGAGATGACTCAGGACACTGCAGATGCATCATGAGATACTGGCCCCTGTTCAGCACACTGGAGGTGGTGCAACACCCTGTGCTACTCTAATGACAAAAACAGGCGTGAGAACTTAAGGGGCATGGATCTGGCCCCATGCAGCGTGAGTCTTTCTTTGCTTTGGGCTTGATTATTTATTGCAAGTGCAGAGAGAGAGTGAGAGCAGTTCAGCAAGAAAAGACCTTAAAAACATGGTGCCTGAGCACAGTCTTTCAGTCTGATGCATGGACTAGCGCTGACCCTCCAAAGCCAGACTGTCCTTTGGTGAAGAGCTGGTGACGAAAAACTGCTGCAGGGCACATCAGGAGAGTGACAGGTAGCCTCCAAACTGTGTACAGGGGTCAGGGAAGCTCTAGGCACTACAGAAGGATGTTCAGTCTTGTTGGGAATAAAGAGCATACCGACACTGCTGCCCAGCAGGTTCCCTTGGGCAGGGCAGCATCGCAGGATGAAGACAGCAAAAACACCCTCTGAAGATGTGTGTACACCCCGTGCTGACCAGGTGATCCCCAGGCCATTTCCCAGGAGCTTCTGGGGGTCACAGTCTGCTCCAGGACAACACGACTGTGCACACAAATGCTGAACTGGCTAAGCAAGCACTCCACATCCACTTTTCTAACGGGCACTGACAGCAGGTTAGCTAGCTCAGAGTGTCCTCATCATTCCCAAAAATGTCCAGCTCAAAACCCCCTTACTATTTCAGTCCCTTCTATTTCCTCTGCAGAGAGCAGCAAAACTGGTTGACAGCCAGCTGAGTGGTGGTGTTTAATGGATTGACTCGTCTATGGATTTCCTTAAAAAAAAAAAAAAACCACCTCCAAACATTTAAATAAATAGAAGCCAGGATTAAATAAATCAGCTTAAAATTACTTTTGAGCCATTCCCAGTTATGTCACATGGAGGAAATGCATCACCAGGGCCCTTTCTTCACCGTTTTTTTCAAATATTAATAAGCAGTGTAATTGCAACATGACTCACTGCAATCTCCTGCCAAGCTGGAGAGACTATCTGCAAGATGCAGGCTTTCTAGAGCGTTGCAAAGGCAGATGTGTGCTTGGGGACTCTTTTGGAAAGGTTTGCATTGTAAGCAGCAGGGGATGGAAAATGGCCAGGCAGTTGCTTGCCTTTGCAAGTCATTCCCTCGCTTGCTCATTCCCTTCCCTCCTCTCTTAACGGCCCCCTCGCACATGGGATTTATTGCAGGATTGGGGTTTGGTGCTCTGAGCATGTAAGGCACAGCATAGTGTGTGATTTTTATTCCATGAGGAAGGTCTAGGCTGAGAAACCAGCCAGGATCATCTGTAGTTCTGGGCCAGAGGATCCAGCTGATGGTGGGAGCTCTACCAGTGCCTGGGCCAGATGTGGGCCATGCTGCTGGCCTCCCACTCAAGCACTAAAATGCTCCAGGGAAAAACTTAAGAGAGGGTTAAGACAACAACAACACCAAAACTGAGATGACTGGAACCAGAGAAGAGCGGTGAAGAAGCAAGACAAGGAAACAGGAAAATGGTGCAGCACCATGGGAGATGAAGAGCAACAGCAGAGCAAGCTGGCTCAGTTTGCTGCCCGATTATTTTTGCTCACTTCCAAGCCGAGTGGTTCTGAGCCAAACTGATGCCACTGGGCATCTACTGCAGCTCTGTCAGGCAATGCTGCTGCTGCCCTCCAAGCAGTGGGTGCTGCTTAAACACCTCAGGATATGGATTTGGCAGTGCCAGCTTGGACACAATCCCCCTCGCATCTTTACAGAGGTTGTTGCAAGGTGCCTGAATTCCCCCTCAACAAGGACCTGACCGTGACCCAGTCCCATGGGTGAAGCCCCATCTGCCTTCTCAGGCAGGCAAAAAGAATTCATAGGAGCTGGCTTTGAAGAGTCAACTCTCAGAGATGGAGAACAAGGTTTACACATCAGAGAGCCCCCAAGACAGCAGGATTTTCAGCTGGGCAAGCACCTGCAGGCTCTGCATTGGGTCATCTTCAGTTTGGCCAACCGGGTAAAACTCCTCAGTGCCAATACTGGCTTCCACCAAAAAACCCAAAGCTCACCTAGATGTGGAGACAGTAAGCTTCCAGGATTTGTGCAGCAGCTGCAGCACTTACCTCATCCGACTCGTCTGAGAGGGTCCGCAGCAAGATGGGGAAGAGGCTGTCGGTATGTCGGAACATCTGGAAGCAGAAGAATGGGTGGCATCAGTCCTACAGGCCTGGTCATGCCCAGCCACAGGACACTTGCCTGAGGGAGGCCGCCAAGAGCTTCACCAGCATTTTCCATGAACTGGAGAGCTCTTCTTCCTCAAGCCACGGGGTATCTGGCAGCCAAAGCCTTCTCAGAAAAGGCAGGAGGACACACATTTGCAAAGCTACCAAGACAATTACAATTTGCACTGCTATCAAGGCAATGGAACAGGCTGGGAGCTGAAAAGCTCAGTTGAATGCTGAGTCCCCAACTCACCTTACGAGGGGTCTTGATGTACAAGTGGTAAAGCCATTTCAGGACTGCAATTCTGGTCATCATCCCAATGGATGTGTCACTAAGGTGGTAGTCCAGCACCTGAACTATTCCATCCAGGTTCAGGGTCACCTGGATCCTCTCGCAGCTGCACGGAAAGGAGAGAGGCTGGTTCAGTGTTGTAACATGGAACTCATTCCTCCCATGGTGGGGAAGTCTACAACACTCCAGAGGCTGCATCAAACACCTCAGCTGAAATCCTCACTAGATGCCACCCACTAGACCAGGTTGCTAGTCCAGCCAGGCCCTGAACGTTTCCAGAAATGGGCCATCCACAGCTGCTCTGGGAAACTTGTGCCACTGCCTCACCACCCTGTGAGTAAAGAGTTTCTTCCTAACACCTAATCTAAATCTCTCATAGTTTAAAACCGTTCCCCATTGTCCTATCACTATCTACCTATGTAAATAGTCACTCTCCTTTTTTATAATGCTTTGGAAGCAACAAAAATCTTCGAGGCTCTAAGGGTTACCACGTTTCCCAAAACAGCTGGCACCTACATATGTGAAGGCATCACTCTAAATGAAAACAGTATCATGGCTGTGTGAAAAACTGGTCCATTCTGCAGTTGCCAGATTTGGGGTTCAAAGATTAGAGATTCATAAAATGCACTTGGAATCCACCTCAAGGTTGACCAGCTCAAACAGCTTCAGAGAACATTAACCTATGTGTACTCAAACTCCAGTCTGATGAAGGCATCCAGGTTCTGCTGATCCCAGTGGATTTGTGCTGCAGATGGTGCCCTGTCTGGCAGTGGGTTTGGGAGATGCAGCTCTCTGCTACAACACTGCCTTGAGACTGTCATCTTGTTTCCCAAAAGCCATCCCAAAAGATCAGAATAATCCTTCATCATAAACAAGAGATGAAAGGAAATAGCTCCCTTAGTTCACCAGGACATTGTGTCTGTTAAAGATTGATGATTGCTGCAGACTCTCAGCTCTTGCTCCCCAGTTTTTCTCCCAAATAGCTGTGACTTGCATTGGAACAGGTGACCCCAACACAGGAGTTGTCATGATACAGCATTTTTATGGCCTGATTGTGATCCTGAAATCTACCTGATGGTTTCCCACCTCCTTGACAGCAAGGACATGGGAAATATCTGTCACAGGAGACTCATTTAAGGAGAGATAATGGTTAGAACCAAGATGGTTGGAGAAGAACACCGAGGGGAGACTGCATTCAAGAACCATGTCACACCTCCTGTACCCAAGCTACTGAATTATTCAAGGCTGGACCAGGCTCTTGCCGATTTCTCCAGCGTGCACAGAGCTGCCGTGCATCTTGTTTGATAAGAAATCCTAAGGGGCAGATTTCTCACGGTATAATTTCCAAGTAGAGCTGTGGCTTAATAGGATTTGATCTTCCCCAGGACACACGTTGTAAGGGCGAGACGAGGATGCCGCAGCCCCTCAGAGCCCTGCAGGGATCTGACTGCTTGATCTGCCTCACGTAACAGATGCTGGGGACTGCAAATTGCATTTAACTTTGATGTTGAAAACAACAGCCGAGGGCCAAATCCTCAGACACACAGAACTGAGGGGAAGGAGGGACCCAGGCATGAGGAGTTCGGGAGAGATGTCCAAGGGAGCAGCCTCCCAGTCCATTTAAGCCAGCCTGAATGAACACTGTATTTGATTTTCCTACAAAATCATCTCCCATGGCAGCTGCACAGCCTGCCATGCTCCCAGTACAGGGCTTCAGATGGAAGAGGAGAACGAAACCTTGACCCGGTAACACCTCCATGCCAAATATATGCATTGTCTGTACAGGATGGGGAAAAAGAAACCTCAGGGTAATGCATGTTTTCAGAGGGAAGAGGCCAAAAGGACAGCACAGATAATTGCTGCCTGAATCTGGGCAGTTTGGAGGTGGCTTTGAGGCTATCACATCCCACCAGCTCCATGCTGCTGTGAGGCAACTGGGCAGGATGCAGGGTGCCATGGGTTGCCACAACACTGTTAGTCTGCTGATGCTGGACTTCTAACAGCACAGTAGCAACTTGCTTCTACAAGCAATGTCCAATCTGGTTTGTGCCAAAATCACTCACCAGAATCCCTTCTCCATCACTGCTCGTGATGCAGTACCTGGGCAGAGCCCAGCAAAACTCACCAGAGTGGACCCCACGAGGTGGTTGGGAGCACTGGGCTGACCTGGAGCTAGGCAGACCCCAGACACACCGTGTACCACTGCCCTGGGGCTCTGCTGGGCTCAGCTCCCACTAGAAGGGATTGCAGCTGGGAAGAGCTCCTTACCAGCTACCCCCTGCCTGCAGCTGCTGAGATAACCTTTTAGGGGGGTTGCTGGTGGAGAAGTAGCTCCTTTACTCAGCACAAAACCACGGCACCACCAGGAAAGGTGAGAGGTCTGATGAACATGGGAAATTGGGCTAAAAACCTCCCACCAACTACACTCCTCTGTCTCTGGGGTAGAGTGTAACCAGACTACCATGGGCTACCACCTTTGCAGGGGTTATGGCAGCAGCCAGGCGCTGCCACAGCTCCGGAGCCGGGCTGGCAGCTCGGCCTGGCCCTCCTTAATCCCCAGGCAGGAGGGAGCGGGAGCAGCAGTAATGGCATTGCCTTCATGTGATCTCTGGGCCTGCCACGCCGGCTCCCAGCGCCGGCATCTGCGGCAGGGCAGATGTCACATGCAATCACTTCCATCTAACCCACTACCCCAGATTCTTCTCCGGAGGATGAGCGTGGCCCTGGCACCGCCTCCACTGTTCGCCTGTGACAGCAAGAACATGTTTTTAGGGCAAATTGAGCAATGATGAGGGCTGTGGCAGGCTCTGATCTCTGGATACTGGGAGTCTTTGCTCAAGCTCAGTGTGGGGCACAAGACCCATCCCCCATCTCAGAAAGCATCCTACAGCACGGGAACCGAGCTTACTTTCCCGCTACATTCAACCTACAGCAATGTTTTTCATTCCATGTCCTTTATCAACCCATTTTCTCACTTCTCCCCTTTCTTCAAGGGCTTCTGCCATCTCTCTCCTCAGCAGCTGCCTTTTCTCTGCCAATGCCTGAGCTGTCATCTTTCTCCTGGCCTCCTGCCCGGCCCAGCTGCTTTCCTGACCCCATTTTCACACAAGGTTAAGGTCCAGGCCAGGCTGTAGCCTTTAGGCAAGCACAGCAAAACGGCCTTGCCAAGGGTAGAAATATCCAGGTTCTTTCATTGTGGTCCAAGTCACAAGGGCAGCTCCCATACAGCCTGGCAGCTGTGCTGCTCAACGGGCTCGAGCCAGTGGCCAGGAGGTAAATAGCTCCTCGCTGCTATTGGTCCCACAAGCTGTCACTTTCTTGTCCTTCACCACTCTCATTTCAGTGCTCTTGGCTTCCTTCTGCTTACTGCAATTTCCAAGATCTCCCAGGGAAGCGATGAGGCCAAGGTCTAGGCAGAGGCATCCAGTCCAACAAGCTGTAGATCACCGTGACAAGGGCTAGGGTAGTGTGCCTGAGGTTCTCCTCCAGCTCACTCACCCAAGCATGGAGTAGGAGCAGCAAAGGGCAGCCATCTCCTCACTCCAGCCTGGAGAGAAGGGCCAGGAAGAGCCGTCGTGGACCTAAAAGCTGTGCAAGATAAGCTGCTGGAGAATGGGATTCCAAGACAGGCTTGGTGCCCTAGCTCAAAGCAAACCATCGTGCTGCCTTCAGCCAGCCATCCCCTGGGTGCTGCAGAGCACCCAACACCATCCCTACCCTCCACCAAAGTGTTTCCACCTCCATGAGCTCCCCAGCTGCACCTTCAAGGTGCATCAGGCTCTGGGCATGGGGGTACAGCAACTTCCAGCATGAGACAAGCAGCAGCTATTTTAGCTTTGCAGTAATCCCTAACTACCACATTTAAACACCTGGCTTACATGCAGGCTCGGGCAGTTCACGTGGCAGCCACTTGCCCTTTGTGCAGAGCAACACACAGCTTTGCATGTCCATGTGTTGCTGACCACCACCCAAAGCATGAAGCCTTCCTTGCATCAAGAAGTACCACAAAGGCTGTTCTTGGAGATTTCAAGTCCCTTATCTAGTTTGGTGAGGGACTGTGGTCCCATCAGCCTTGTCCCATCACCCAGACAGCCTAACATTGACTGCTTCCAGCTGTGCCCAACCCTCTGCCCAGTAGCACCATCAGGAAGTTGTCTCAAACTGTCCAGGTCTTGTTTCAAAACACCAATGCAGCTACAAGAGCCTAAAAAGCACTTTCCAGCTGTTTTGGTCCACTGACGCAGGACAGACATCTGGATCTTCTCCTGTGGCAGCTCAGACCGACGGAAGGAAACCCGGGCTCTGCTCCAGCAGCCACACTTCCACCTCCCCTTCCTGATCCAGGCTCACACCAGCGAGAGCAGCAGCAGCGTGCTCAGCCAGGCCATGGGAGGGACCCAGTGCCTTTGAAACATGGTTCTGGTCCACTTCCAATGACAGGTTTTGCAGAAGCTGGAAGTGTGGCCCCCCATCTGGATGGGGAACCCCAAAACCCCTCCAGCCCTGCATAGACATGCTCTCTCAGCAGCCAGTTTTGGTCTTGGCACAGAGAGAGTTTCCATTTCCTTGTGGATGCCACCAGGAAACTCCCTCCAAGTGAAGCTGGCAAATACTTGGGAAGCATTTTGGAGCATGTTTTAGGAACAAGGGGGGTGCGTGTGTTAGTCTGTGGCCACAGGAATGTGCCCAGCATCCATGTATCAAGCATTCAGACCTTGTCATCGTCTTGGATGGCATCTTCCCAGAACAGGGCCCTCTGCAGATGCCAGGCCATGATCTCCTCTGCCCCCACTGACCAAGGTCCTCCCTTCCCTGCTGCTGCAGCACTGTCCCTCTCCAGCCAGCCGGGGAGGGCAGGGGAAGGGGGCGTGAGAGCTGGATGCTTGGCACTGGGCCATGCTCCATCACTTGCTCGCTGGGGGAAGCAGGGGGAGGAAACGAACAAAAACAGAAGCAAAGAGTGACTTCATCTTAAAAGGCAGCTGCAACTTCCTCTGTTTGCAGGCTTTCCAGCTTTTCCCAGCAACGCAATGGCTTCCTGCGGTCCTGCCTTGACACCCAGTGGGCACTCAGTGTGCCAGCAGCTGCCTCTCCCTGGTGTGAATGATGGCTGCTAACGGCCACGGGTGCCAGCTCCCGCCTCCCACCGGCTTCAGCCCAAGCCAGACAACCTGAGCCATGCATGGAGCACCAGGCAGATGTCCAGGACTCCCTTCAGCCATGGACAGCCTCCCCCAACCCTGTGTCAGTCCCCCACAACAGACATCACGGCAAAAATGTTTCAGGTCCCAACTGGACCAGCAGAGAGGTCACACAGGGCAGGTAAACTCCATGGGAAAGCCTGGGGTTTCCTGTTGAAAAGGGCTTAGGAGGGCTCAAGAAAAAGTCCCTCTGCAAAATCAGGTCTCTTAGAGATATGGAGGGTCTTGCCTGCTGTCCTGGATTGTTTTCCCTGGGGCTTGAGTTGCTGACAGAACATTTCATCTTGGCAGCTATTCTCCTTCTGGCTCTCGGTGACACTGGGACAAGACATCACAGCTCTCCCTGCTTCTGTCCTTCTTCAGTTTTCAATCACTCTCTCCCTCAGGTGCAAGATCTTCAGCACAGAGCCATAGTTATCACTTGTTCTCCTGACTCAATGCTTCTTTTTTTTCCTCCCACCCCTTCCCCATTTCAGCCCTATGCACATCCACTTCTGCACTTGCTAAACTTCAAGGGCTGAGCAGGGTCAGGACACAGTAACCACAAAAAAAAGCCAGAGAAAATCATTTAACAGCCATAAACCAACACCATAGGTGCAAATGAAATGACCTGTACTTCCAAGAGAGAAAAAATTAAGGGCATCATTAAGACCAAAGAGTAGCTGGGCTGTGCAGAAATGCAAAAAAGGAACGGAGAGTACAGACCATCAACCTGAAAAGCTGATGCTTGCACTGCTCTGGGATGTGTTGTGATGGGCATCACGCTGGCAGGATGCAGCTAAAGCAAGGCATCCTATTTTGGGGATCACAACAACAAATAAAAATAAGCATCAGCACAATGAAAGTGTTGGAAATCACTACCTCTGAGCAGAGGAACTGCAGGCAGCAGGAGGAAAGGAAAGCTATTAGAACAGATGGATTTGTCCCCCAATTCAGATAGCTGGATGGGAAGGTATTTGCAGGAGAGATCGTGCTGGGCACAGAACTGCTGCAGGGCTGACTAATGCCACACAAACCTGGCAGGAGGCCAAAACCTGTGCAGCCCCAGGTCCAGCCCCACAGCCCCGTGCCGTGGTGGGCTGCCAAGCCAGTAGCAAGGAACAGGGTCAGTCTCTTCAGGGAAGAAACACCTCAGTTCACCATAAAGTCAAGACATTTTGGTGTGAATACATAAGAGAGAAGTAGTCAGCTCCTACAGTATCCCCAGTCACCCACCCTACTGGGACCCAAAAGACCCCAACTGCCTCTCAGCCCAGCCGAGCATCTGTCAGTCATCGTCTGCACCCCGAGAAGCCTTCCCTTCTTCTCAAGCCCCTCTGAAGCAACAAACAGACCCTACCTGGTTACTGTGAAGACACCGCTGTTGCTGGAGTCACCAGATGCATCCAGAGAACCTGGGGGCAGAAGAATAGGAGACACAGCTAGTGGGGTGATGGGGAAGGCAAACAGCAGGATTGGGAGGCTGGAGAGCTGCATGACCTTCTGCAAAGACATCACCAGTCATCCTCTGAGGGTCCAGGGACACAAGGGATCCCTTCTGCCTGCTGTGAGCATTTTACACTCCTTGTCAAGCCCTCCTCAGCTGCCAGACAAGCTGGCACAGAACTGCACTTACCCAGTAAAATGCAGGTGGGCACAACTTCAGACCTCTGCCCCAAACTGTGTCCCCTTCTCTGTAACAGTGACCCAGACACATCCTGCTGATGGTTTCAATCATTCTCAAAGAAGCAGCTCAGAACTGCAGAGCTGCCTTTGACTCTCCTGATTTCAATGCCTAAAGATACCACATGCACAGTGAAGGTGGAATCCAATCCAGGATATCTCCACCTGGCCATAGCCTGACTCCATGTCAAAGCCAAGTGACTCAAACAGCTTTCCAACCTCTGCTCTGTGCTAAAACTGGGTCTTACAGGCATGGTGACAAAGCATGACAAGATGAACCTGACTCTTTGTGCCCCCTTGTGCCAACAGCCTCTACTCACACAAGCAACATCACCACATCAGCACACCCAGGGAGCAGAGCTGAGTTTCTCAAAAAAAGGTATCACAGTTTTATCTGATCCTGCCCACTTCAAGATGCAATTTGACACCAGAGGGGCTGAGAATAAAGCAATTAAGCTTTCTGTTGATATTTTAAAGCTCTTCTGTGATAGATTTTAACACAAGGAGGTATTCTTGGGACATACAAGGAATAAAAATGTTTTTGCTGCTGTGCTACAGCAGTAATTTTTTCTGCTTTATCTCTTCTAATAAGAAAACCTGTATAGAGTTAGGTAATGAAAGCTTTTGTACCTTTATCTGAGACTAAGATGCTTATTTAGACTGAGATTTTGAGGTGCCTGTGTCCACGTTGCAAAGCAAAAAAAAGGAGGAAAAACAGCGTTGCATTGGCCGGGAATCGAACCCGGGCCTCCCGCGTGGCAGGCGAGAATTCTACCACTGAACCACCAATGCTGCCCTGCACGCTGCCCCCGCGCTGCCGCCTGCTCCTGCCACCCCAAACGCCGCCCACGTCCCCACTGCCACCCACCCGCGTGCCCACTGCCACCGCGCCCTGCCCCGGCAGCTCCCCCCTTCCCCGCCTTCCCCCGCTGCTGTCCGACAAGCAAACCCTTCACTCTTAATCCCATCCTCCTGCTCCCTCTCACGGCAGGATTCTCCAAAAGCCACTGGTGGGCGTGTTACAAGCACTGGGCTGGAGGTGCAGCTTTAGAAGAACACAGATGAGCCCTTGTGATTTAAACATTAGCACATTTCACACACCTGCACAACAAAGATGTGTTGTGCCAGAAGAAACGTTTAGTCATGCCAGGACAATGGCACCCAAGGCATGCTGCAGGGCTAACACCACTGCTGTTTCTGGGCGTTGATTCATGGGGACCATGTACTTTCTTTTCACTTGAACCCTCCTTTAGGTCTCCCATCCCACTTGCAAATTTTTGCCTTTTATGTTCTGGAAATGTTAGGACTGGGACAATACCTGCCAGATGGTCTGGAGAGCACCATGAATCTGGGAAGAATCCAAAATTCTTCTCCTTTCTGTTCTCTACCCTTCCCCAACACACAAATCCTCCATGCACATGTTGATGCTCTCTAACACAGGACTAACACAGCTCTCTAAGCTCTCCTTTGGGTGATGATACCTGTTCCCAAACTAAAAATTACCTTTTTCAGGTCAACTTAATGACTAAGTCGAAGGAGAGCATGGTGAGAGGATGGGGATGCTCACCAGGGCATGCAGCACTGCAGCACCACTTGGGCTTCAGACCAGAGCAGTGAACCTCATATGCAGACTACAACAAACGTGTCTGACTCAGCAGAGGATCATCTGTGCAGTAGATCTCCAAAGAAAGCATAAAGGTCCCATGTGCTCTGAGCGGCTTCAGGACACCAAACCAACTCAAGAATTTCTCTTGAGAACATTCCCTCGACCTTCCTCACACCTCTACTGGCCCAAACCAAGTGGGACTCACCGGTGGTTGCTGCCTCTGGCTTGGAGAGGGACTCCTCTGAGGTGGGCTCTGCTGGAATAGTCATTGATGGCTTGGCCTCATCCATTTCATCGTCCTCTGGGATGACCAGCTTCATCAGGCTCTGGTTGCAAACGTTTGCCACCTCCTTGATGTCTGAGTGAAGGCGGTGTAAGGAACATGCAGTCCCACATGTGGGCAGGTGCCGGCCACGGAGAAGCCACTGCAGCCCCACCAGAGCTGCCCTAGCCCAGCTACTGCAACCCCCCTCACATCCAAAGGGCCAGTGTGGGTGTTAGCACTTGGTGGGAGAACTTCTCCTGGACCTGCACCCCAGGGGCACAAGACAGGCATTGAAACAGGCGCTTCCCTGTGGGCTGCTGTACAGGAACAGGAGCAGCTCTGAGTTACAAGGATACTCTTCTTGCGATCGTCGTAGGAGAGGCACGGCAGGACAGCGGTCAGGATCCCTGAGGAGTAAGGCAGCATCACCCGGCCAGCCAGCTGGATGAACTCCCGCATCCAGCACATGGCTGTCAGCTGGATCAGGTCATCTGGAAGACATGGGACAAGCAAAGGTGAGGGAAAGGGCAGCACTGGCTCCACAGGCCAAGGACCACCTGCAAGCAGGGAGCTGTGACTGCTCCATCCTGAGAGACCCTCGTCTGGGACAGTTTAGTCCCAGAGGAGATCAGTTAAATCTGAATCTGCAGTGAGCTTGAGATTAAACACAATAATTAGGTTTCAGTTAACCCAGTTCAACCCATAATGGAGGCTTCCTCATTTACAAGTATTCTGTCAAGCCTCCCAAGGCACAAGGATATTTCTTTGGTCACACCCATTGGAGCTGTATGTCTGGGTCAAACATCATTCCTAGAGCTGGAGTTTTAACAATCTCCCCAAATTCTGGAGAAGGTACCACTGCTGTGGCACTCTGCTGATGCAAGGCCATATTTTGAGCTTAAACAGTGTAAATTCATTGGGAGTCAGTATAATCAAGAGCAACCAATCTCAGTCTAGCTACACTTTTTTATCACTACCATTCAGCAACATTTAAAGAGCAGTTTAAGCTCAATGAGCACAACTTGGGAACAAAATCCTTCTCAGGAAACACATTCAAATGCAGCTGTAACCCTCTGTCACTGCCTACACAGCAGGCCCACGGGAGCTACAGTGCAGTACTGGCACGAAGTCCACACACATCCTTGACTCTCTGACCTACGCACCAAGTGCCACCAGTAGTTACAGTAAGACCCTAAGGAGATCCTTCTAGAAGTGGTGGATATCCACAGGTGCCAGATATTTTTCTTTCAGGCCCCTCCACTTTGGGAGGATGCCAGACCTGTGTTGTCGCTGGGGGATCTGCAGTACAAAAGTAGTTGTGCCAACTGCAGGAGAGCTGCCTGTTTCTCCCTTTCAGCAGGATTTTCATGCATAGTGACAAAAAAAAGGCAAGCAGGTGAGCTGGTGAACAGCCTGCTGGAAAACTCCTGGCCTGAATTTACAGTGGGCACCACAACCCAGGAGGCTGGTGCTACTGCCTGGCCCTGTGCACTCACCCGCTGCCTGGCAGTGGATCACCAGGATATTGGCCATTTCTGCAAATTTCACACTGGAGGGATTCTTCTTGATCTCCTTAAGGAATTCCCCAAGAGCCACCTCACACCTGCAGAGAAGCAGAGCAGCTGGTCAGCACTCGGTTGCCTTAGACAGAGAAGTTAGGGAGAACTTATGGAGACTATCCTCTCCAGGTGCACATGGAAAGTGGCACATCAGCAGTGTCTCTGCACAGGGGCAGGGCCAGGAAAGACGAGGCAGACAAGCTCACTGTGCCCCACAGCAGAGACTGCACACAGCTGCAAGGACAGAGGTGATGGCAGCCCAGAGCCCCCCCCAGCTTCCCACAACTTCCCCACAGCCACCCCAGCTCTGTGGATATGGAGATTCCTGGGATGGGGAGCACAGAGAGGAGCAGCAGGGCACGTGATACCCAAAGTTTTCAGTGTTTGTTCCTTGACATGTGGATGCTGGGACAAAAAAGATACAGGGAGGATCCAGAAAGGCGTGGCAGCAGGAAAGACCCAGGCTGGTCTCACCACTTACTTATGCCCTACAAAACCAGTCCAGTCACTCTCTCCCAGCACAAAATCCCAAGATCCTCTGACCTTCCTGAGAACACGCAGACGTTCCTGCACTTCAAAATGCCTCTGTCTCGGGACCAGCAGTGAGTCTGTAGAGCAAGCTCTCAATCCTTGCTTCTCTTCTCCACCCAGGAGATGATGGGCTGGAGCTCTGCCTTGCCAAGTTTATTCAGAGAACTCATACCCCATCCCAGAACCACACACATGCCTCTGGGGCTCCAATGCCAGGTGGTGGGAAGGGAACAACTCAACCAAGCCAAACCAGGTTGTCCCCAGCACAGAGTATGGCGTCCTCCACGGCCACAAGACAGGGGAGGCCCTTGCCAAGGACACTTTGATCCACTGCCCAAGCCAATGTGTCTCCCACCACACACATGAAGCTTCACTGCAGTTAAGACACAAGAGTTGCAAACCAATAGAAATAGTGATGGATGAACAGTGAATGCGACACAGCCCTCATAGCCAGGCAGCCTTCACACTCACATTTTCCGTATCTCCTTGCTGTTGTCTCCCAGGATCTGGAAGAGTCCATCTAGGATTTCTGGCAGGTAATCCAAGAGGTTGATATCAGG
The DNA here is from genome assembly GCA_013397795.1 of Orthonyx spaldingii. Lineage (NCBI taxonomy): Eukaryota > Metazoa > Chordata > Aves > Passeriformes > Orthonychidae > Orthonyx > Orthonyx spaldingii. Next base: position 10,327 of record VZTJ01001907.1, on the reverse strand, counting down.
CACAGACTCTAAGACCAGGATCTAGACCAGGGAGGAACAGGAAAGAAGAGGTGAGTTTTGGAGATGCTGACTAACATCACCAGCACAAATCTGGCAAGATACTGAGGAATTCAGAGCTGAGCTGTGTGGTATCGGGGGGCGGAAGGAAAAGAGGACTCTGGAGTTGCCATCTTGGGAAGCAGCTGAGCTAGCACAGCAATCAGCCTGGAGCAGTGCTGCATTTCTAATCACAACTCTGCAAAACAAAGCAGGGATCAGGAATGACTGCCAAGATGCATCCAGGCAGACCTGAGATGGCAACAGTATGGCTGAGAGAGAGAGAGCACAGGGGAACACATCTCCCCAGACTCCAGGCAGGCATCAAGAGCTCCTGCCTTGCACAGAAAGGAGAGAGCAGGCAGAGATCCCTTGCCTCCTGGAGAGCAACATCTCTCCATCACCTCTGCAGGATGGAAAGCAGCCTAGCACTATCCCTTGGGAGACTGTAACCTCTACAGCACACTGTCTATTTATACAAGCAACACTTCAAGTGTACTTTCTAACTCGGTGTGCTGAACTGCCTCGCAGAAGCGCAGTGCCATGTCCCTGTGACTGCAACAACTAGGTGACAGGGAGCTGGCCTTTTAAAGAAGCAGGTAAAAAACCTCTGGTGGCTTAAAAATCTGCCCAAATAAATCCAGAGGCCTGAGCTCACACATTGCCGTGGATATCTGCAGTTTGTCTGGACATGGGAAGCTGATGGGACACAATATTCTGGAGTTCAGACTGGCAGGCACACATGGCACCCCATGTACCTACCCACGATATGATGAACTGGCGGGCGTACTGGTTGTTGGAGTAAATCCTCTCACGCAGCAGTGGGATGAAGCCTACCAGGTCGAACTGGTTGCTCTCTGTCACGATATCCTGCAGAGCCCAAGCAGAGGGTGTTAGGATAGCTGCCAACATGCATCCATGCAGCAACCCTAATCCAGTCTTTTAAAGCCATGTGATAGGAAAAAGATGACAAGCATGAGTCTGCAGGTCAGGAGACCCGGGGAGAAGAAATCATGCAGTTTAAGCTGGCAATTCCCCTCAGGCAGACACTAATGCTGAGCAGGACCCAGACAGGGATGCTCCTGCCTGCATGGCTGAACAGGAAGATGTGAAGCTTCTCTGATTCATGCCTCAGTGCTGTGCTGCACACATGAGCAAGCACTTCTGATGTAGCCACGTGGATTGGGGTGGGAGAGTCCCCTGACTTCCCTTTACAGCTCTTTCTACATGCTTGGTGGATTTTGCTGCACGGCCGAGTCCCTCGCCCCAGTGCAGTGGAGCAGATCTCCCAGCAGGAAGGTTTGCAGCAGGAGACTAGGTTAACTGCTGTGATAACAACGAGCAAGGGCAGGACTTGGCAGGAAGCTGCTCACCTCTGAACAGCAGCAGAAAAGGAACTGGGAGGTCTGTGGCAGTAAAAGCCTATCAGCAGGCAGAATAGGAACGGGAACCAAGCCCACACCCTGAAGCAGCAGCAGAGCAGCTCCACTCACATCATGAGTCCCTTAGGCAAGGGAGGGAGAGCAGAGGAAGAGCCCTTCTGCTGCCTGGTACAGCACTGCAACCCTCAGATTCAAACCTTGCTTCCACCAGCTCCCACAAGCTGAATGCACACACGGCACTTTAACAACCCACTAGCCCCTCCATCTGGCTGCCAGAGAAGGCCACCAGAGCCTTGATCGAAGAGGCTGCAGTCAGTGAGAGAAAGAAATGTTTTGACAGCAGTGATAGGACTGAGGTGGAATGGCTTTAGCAGCTGTAGCCTCGGGGACTGACATGTTCCCATCCAGGACATGTCTCCAACTTGCACCAAGGACTCTTAGCTGGAGAGCAAAAGTACCTTGAGGAGGCGATCCAGGAGCTCAGAGCCACTTTTGACATTTGGGTCAGGATCAGCAGCCAGCTGTGAAAGACAGAAACAAAGGGACATTGCAACAGTAGGTCCCAGGTCTGCTTCCTGCTCTGCAGCACAGCTCCCAACAGGCTCACAGGACTGTTACTCTCCTTTGGCAATACAGGGATGGACATACAGAAGTCCCTTTATCTCCAATTTCTCATAAGCCTCCAAAAAATTCTCCTGAGAGATTTCCTAAGGGGAGATCAAACACACATCACTTCCCCCAGCTATGCAGGTTTTCATGGGCCAGCAGTCACACTCCCAAGGAACAGAGAAATGCAGGTTACCAGTGAAAATCTGCAAAGGTAGACATACACAGACATAGTTTTGACGCTACAGACCCCACAAAGCCAAAGTGCTGCAGAGCCACCTTGCCTGCAGCAGTTCTCTCAGCCCCATTTTCTAATACCATTCAACAAGGAGCAGGAAAATACATCCTGGAGGCGAGGACAGAGAACAAGGTATCTTACGGACAACTTCATACCCACAGTATCAGTGGCTACTGTGTAGAAACTGCTCATTTTGCTGATCCTTGTGGGTCCCTTCCAACTCAGAACATTCTGTGATTCGGTCCTTCAGACCTGTCTAAGTCAAAGTAAACTAGTTTGCTGGGACAGAAAACCTTGGACAACTTGGTTTGACTTGGAGATGATGAGGACTAAAAAGCATGTGGGGGTTAAGAGGAAGTTTCTTACCTTGCTGAGGCCATCGAAGAGCACATTGAAGTGGGGGAGGACAGAGCCCCTGGCCACCTTGACAATGTTGTAGAGAGCCTCGCAGGCGTAGTACCGCAGTCGACTGTCAGCATCATTGAAACACGTCAGCACCGGCTCGATCAGCTCCTTCAGGTACAGCCCAGAGTCCTGGGGCCGGGAGGAGACTGGTTAGCTAAAGGCCATGCAACAGAGAGTGGGAAGAGATGGTGCTGCCCTGGAACACGCTGCAAATATTCAGGCCTGTGATGGCTTTAGTGCACCTATGCTGGGCAGGATTTATCAAAGAATTTTGGATTTTCTTATTCAGGTACAATGAGAAGTGATTAAGTTTGCTGGGCATCTGCCTCATCTCCTGCCTGCAGGGCAGAGGAAGCAAGGGATGGATTTCTGTGTGGGCCAGTCTCAGCAGTGCACAGCAGGAGATGGAAAGGCTGCAACTCTTCTCAGCTCTGTCAATACAACTTAGCACCCAGCCTGCTGAGTTTAGTCCTGCTGCTGAAGACTGAAGACTGACAGAAACCGTTTAAGCACACCTAGGGAATTGCCAAGGTGTAACCCAGGCCAGAAAGTGCTCCTGGGCCCAAGAGTGTGGCTGGGTGTACTGGGAAATCTCCAACACAACCCAGTTGTAGGCTGCAATGCAGGGAGGGAGCCGGGGAGCTGCGGGGCCACCAGCCAGAGTCTCCCCATCACACTGACCCACAAGGAGCTGCTGCTCTCTCCCCACAACTTGCACAAGAAAAAAAACCCACCACACCTACCTTGCCCAGGGCAATGGAGCAAGCAGCGAGGCCAATGAGCCCCCCTTTGCGGCTGTGGGGGTGCTGGGAGAGCGCGAACTCCTGTGACAGGATCTGGATCACGTGTTTGATCTGAGATGCGTTGTTCTGAGCCACAAACTCTCGCACCAGCCTGGGGAGAGGAGCGGGAGGCACACAGGGAGGTTTAGGTTCTGCCTGATACAAATGCTGAGGGGTTTGGTGCTGCAAACAGGGACTTTTCAGCCATGACAAGCACCAGAGAAAGCAGTACTGAAATGGGGAATGCTGAAGGAACCCAATAGTGAAACCAGAACTCTCCCCTCCTCCCTACTCACATCCACCAGCAACTCCCTGCCCTCCTGTTGCTCCAGCCTGCGGCCTTTCCACACTGTTCACAAACTCCCAGCCCAGGATGTGCTCTCAAGGGCCAACACAGTGAAACTATGTGCTTGCAGAGAAGTTACCAGGTCTTCAGACACCCTCTCCAACGGGACAGGTTATAAGGGTCATTTATCCCCAGCATGGCACAGGATGGGAGCTCAGCACGCACCCAGAATTCTGGTGGCTTGGCAGGGAATTGTTGCCCACGAGAGCCACACACAGTGCCATGGTTTTGGACCCTTCCAGCCACCCATACAGTGCTTCAGTTAACCTCCCACATATTTAACTTTACTACTAACAGTATATTTCAATGTATTCTTAAACAGACCAAGACTTTAACAAAAAGCCAACAACAGTTTCCATATACAATATCTGCTCCTTCCCTAGAAACTTGCAGCTCATTACCCAGAGATAATTAACACATCAGCCGTGGATGAAGAGACCCATATCCCTGCTCCTGCCTACAGAACTGCTTCCAGGTCCCAGCTTGCCCACCTAGCTCTTCAGCCCCAGTTTCCTGTTGGCAGAGCCCTTGGCCAGGCAGGGAGGCGCAGGCAGCTGTGCAGGCAGCTGTGCAGGCAGGCACAGGCAGCTGTGCAGGCAGCTGTGCAGCAGCTGGAGCATTGGTGGTTCAGTGGTAGAATTCTCGCCTGCCACGCGGGAGGCCCGGGTTCGATTCCCGGCCAATGCAGTGCTCTTTTCCTCCTTTTTCTTGCATTTCTATCCGTAATGCAGACCTAGGCACCTCAAAAGCTCTGCCTAAATAATCATCTTTACCTTAGCTGTCGATAAAGGTGCAAAAGCTTTCACTGCCTAACTCCTTGGAGGGTTTCTTTGGCACTATATGAATCTCACACTCCTAAACAGGTGCCACCAGCCAGTCACACACTTTATAATCCTGGAAAATCATTACAGAGGATGTTTATGAACTTTTCCTCCCCAAAATTACAAACACCAGCTCTGCTCTCATCTTGTTCCCTGGGGGCACCAGGCAGCCCCTTCCTCACTCTCCCTACTCCAAAGCCAAGTTCTCCAACAGTTACAGCCCAATCCACACTCACAGACTGCTGCTTTAGGGATAATGGCTCCATCTCCAGTCCTGCTCCAAGAAGAGAAACACACTGAGCTCAAGCAAGATAGACCATTGGGGTGATCATTTTACTGCCTACATTTCACAGTTGGAGCTTTGTTCCAACAGGAATAAGTTTACAGACTTCCTTCATGAGTTTAAAGGACTCAAGATTTAATTAATGAGGCAAAAAGGCATGAAAAGCAACGTGCAGCATCAGAGACTGCAAGCAGCAAGAGCTGCTCCTGCATTCCAGCCGAAGGATAAGGAGGTTCCTGAGTCAAGAAGCAGCAAGTCCCTCCTGGCTTGATGCCATGAACATGAAAGTGATGCTGTTGGGGCCATTTTGTGATCAGTTTTAGATGAACTAAACCTGTGAAATCAGCAGGAAAGGTTGGCCCTTGACTTTTTCCTCCTCACACTCTTCCCAAGTTGTACTTCCAGCTCAATCAGATGAACTGTCTGACTCCAAAGCAGACTTTGGTTGGTGTAAGGCAAGCAGAAACCCTTAATCCCAGGGCAGAGTAAGATGGAGCAGAGCTGCTTGGATAAGGCATAGAGTGTCACCCCTCACAGTACAGCAAAGGGATTACTGAAGTACGCCCGAGGCTGGAGTTATGAGGACACTGCAAGAATCCCACCGTGCAACACTGCAGCCCACTCACAATTAATTATTCCTATAACAAAGAGAGAAAATTAGAGAAAACTAAACACACAGAACAGCAGCAGAGGCTCCCTGGGTTGGGTCTCTACCAGAGCACACACTCACCCTTGTCCCAGGTGCCATTTTTCTCTGCTGACCTCTCACACAGCGTCCTCTGCATTCAAGGCAGGCAGTTCCCACACCACATCCCTCACTGAACCCTCAGCAGAGCAACTCCATCCCCACGTCACCGACTCCCACGAGTGCCTGACTGCTCCCCTTGCAGGCTCACTGTGGCCACATCTCCCACCCAAAACTCACCCACCAGCTTGGACCATCACTCCCAGCCCTGTGCTGGGCTGCACCCTGAGGAGATGCTTCAGATCTCCTGTGGGAGCTGAGCTGTCAGGCAATGCCTAGGGAGGACACAGTCCTTCCCAGGGAAAGCTGTGGCCAAGTGCAGCACCCAGACCAGCACAGCGAGGGTGAGAAGACAGGCAGAGAACACATACAAGCAACATGACAGGGGCATGGCCACACCAGAAGGTGCCTGCAGACCTTTGCCTGAGATGCTCCGAAAGGAAGGCCAGAGATCTGCTGGAACAGGAGCTGTGCAGGAAGAACCAAGGGCAACACCCCATGGCCAGGGGTGACAGCAACACTTCCCACCTCCCTAGCCAGGATCCAGCATGTGACAAGCTTGGATAAGCCCTCGGGGGAGAGGTGGACACCACGACTCTGGATGTGTCACAACAGTACATTTCCAAAAACTCCTACAGTGATGTCGCTCACATATTCACCTCGCACAGGGCTGTGCAACTGCACCGGGCACCCACCGTCAGAACAAGCCTTCTGTCAAGGGCTCTTGGGATGCGCCCGCAGCCAGCGGGTCCTCGCTGGCACCCAGGAGCTGACGCACCCGGGGACAAACGTCAGTGCCCGGGGGGACGGGGCTGGGAGACAAAGCAGCTCCGGGAGAGCTCCCTCCTGCCCGAGCACCGCCCGCGGCGCTGTCCCCGACAGGGTCACCGTGTCACCTCAGCCCCTTCCCGGGGCTGCCGAGCCCGCAGGGTCCCAGCCCAGCAGCCCCGGTACCGCGGCCCTCCCGAGGTGATCGCCACCCCGGTGGTCCCCAGCGCCCATCGGGCAGCCGGGCCGCGCCCTCCCGCCGCCCGGTGTACGGCTGCACCCACCCCAGCATCACGGGCGGGCTCCCGCCACGCCGGGGCCGCAGGGAGCCCCAGCACCGCAACACCGCTCCCCGCCCTTCCCCGGGGCGCCGGGCCGGGCGCCCTGACCCCAGCCCCGGGGCCGCCCGCACCGGCACCGCCCTCGTTCCCGCTGCCCTCCCGGTTCCCGGCGGCTCCCGCCCCTCACTTCTCTATCTCCAGGGCCGCCACCTTCCTCTTCTCATAGAGTTTGTCGGTCAGCGCCCGCACCACGCCGGGCGCCAGCGGCGACAGGTCCCGCTCGGCGTTCATGGCCCCGCCGCCGCCACCGGCGGCCACGTGACCCCGGCGGGCGGCGCGGCCANGTGCGCGTGACCCCGCCCCGCCGCACAGCGCCCCCGCGCGGCGCGGAGACACGCTGCACCCCCCCGCCCCCGGCTCATTAACCCCCTCGGGTCATTAACGAGAGCGCAATTAGGGAGAGGCGGCTTCGCCCGGGCACCCCGAGGGGATACAGTCCGCGTCCTGGTCGCCGGTTTATGTCTGAAAGGATTTAGCAGCACTTAATCACCGGTTAGTTTAACACTTAATTCGACAGACTTAGCTGTAACCGCACCAGTCATTCAATTATCTAGAAGGTGTGTAAATTAAACTCGCACATGCACCCCCCCAGACACACAGGTACATATTGATAAATGTACCCAGCTATACCTATTAACAATTCCCCTCAAGTGCCAGTGAAATACATGGATTGAATGCCTTGGTGTTCCTCAGCGGGCCAAGGTTGAACCTCAAGGCACGGGGGGATCGACGCAGGCTGCGACACTTCAGCTTGTGGCACAGACCGATTGTTTGTATGTGGCTAAACGTCTCCTGCCCAAAGGATTCCCCCTCTTGTGCCAGCATATCTGGCCACTTCACACTTCACAGCCTTTTGAAGGTGACCAGGACATCTAATTTCAAGGTCCCTGTGATGTCCTTGGCACATCCAGCATGGAGGTGTCCCACCTAGGGAGAAACAGAGACTCCAGAAACTGTTTTTTTACACTGGAATTACTGGCAAGGGAAAGACTGACAGCAAAAGGAATGGATGTGTTGAGCAGCTGTGCCAGGAATTTGCACTGCACTGTGGATTTATCTGAGGTTTGATAGAGAAAAGTAGGAACAGAAGATGCCACTTCCCATAACATGGAGCCTTTTCTGTGGGGCTGGCGTCCAACTCTCATTCCATCTGCTTCCAGCCAGCTCCTGCCATATGGAAAGCTGAGCCAAAGAGGTATTGTGGCTTCTGCTGGCTGGCTATGGGCTCAAGGGCTGCCTTTGCTGCATGTGGGAAGGTACCAAACTGAACAAAGCCCTCAGAGAGTCAACTGATGTGGTGATAATCCCCCACAACTAAACCTACCACATCTAAAAGAACAGGAAAGCTTCCTACAACTTGCTAGGAGGAAACTCTGCCGAGTCCACAAGAAAAGCTTGGGGGACAGAAAGCCTGAGGAAGAAAACTATGTCTAACATTTGGCTGCTGCTTGGCCAAGTTGAGAGCAGGGCACACGTTTTCCCTCCATGGATGATCACACTTTCTGCTTAATGAATTTACCTTCTCCACTAAAGTCCTCAAAATAAACTGAGAAAAGGGAACCCAGAGCACAATGACACTGGTGTGTGTACAGGATGGCACGTGGATTGACACCGCAGTGCCACTGGTCCAGCACGGGGAACCCAGCACGTCTCCCTGCTTCAAACACAGCACTCAGCACAAAGGTCAAGTAAGATCAGACAGAAAAAGGAAGTACTAAAAGTAATGAGCAGAATGTAATTAAACCACAACCAAGTTTAATTAAAATGTAGTAAACAGGGATCAAATACAATCTAATGGAACTGGGACATCACACATGCCCACGAGAACAAAACGTGAGTTGAGAGACAGGGCAGAAAATCCCGACCACCTTTCCTGTGCTGTGTTCAGCTGAAGAGGACAGACTGGTCAGAAAATCACATTTCCAAGAACTCCCTTCCTGGAGAGCAGAAGTCAGTCATTTACTTAAAAAGGATTTCTGAGACCTGTTCCCAGATCTGCCATATTTTGGGGGACCTTGCCTCCATGGGACAAGCACTGGTTCCCAGAACAGAGCGTTCCCTGAGCAGGTCCTCACCTGGACAGGTATGATACAAAGGACCAGAGGGAGTTTCTCTGAATCACCCAGCAGGTGCCTCTTGAAGCACAGCACAGGGTCCCCTTCCTATTACAAAGGCCCGAGCACAGGACAGATGTCCCTCTCCATTGACAGTGAAGGTCAGGCTTCTGGCTTTAGTTCTGTGTGGCTGCAGGAGAGGCACAGAAATAATTTCAGCTGGCACTAACCCATTTCCCACTGGGCAAGCAGTGCAGCAAAACACCCACTGTGTTTTCCCTGGCAAGTGCTCCTGTACCCCACAACAAAGCACACCCTTCTCCCTCCCTCAGTTGATTTAGGGCCATTCACAAGAGGAATCTGCTTCAAAGAGACAGAGCCTTCCAAAATAACAGTTTAAAATCGTTTCACTTAATTGAATCATGCAGTACAGCAGGTAAATAATGAGGCACCAGATGAGACATGGCAAATCCCCTGGCTGAAGTGATATGAGACATATGCAGCAAACACAAGCACAGCATGAAAACAGTACAAAAGCAAGAAGGCAAAAATAAATCAACACCACCATCAGTAAAGATTATTTCCAAGGATATTAAAAAAAGAATTGCTTATTAGGGCAGAAAGCTGACTTCCCTTGTTCCAATTCAGCCACTAAGGGGTTGGGGAAGGCCAGGTCACAGCCCCACCACACAGGTACCAGGGCAGAGCACCTGGGCTCCTCTTTGCTAAGGGTTCCAATCACTCTCTTAGCATAAAATAGCTTAATACCCCCCAGGGAATCACCCAAGATCATCTCATTTTACAGAAACAAGGAGGAAATTGTGACTGCTGACTTGCTGGCACAGAAACTGCTTCATCTAAGCCTTTGTCCTTGGAAAGCCCCAGCTCAGCTGTTGCACGTCTCAAACACTTCCAGTTGGCTACCTAATCTTGCCCTGTCTTCCTAGTCATTTAGACAAGCTAAACGATCACCCTAACTTTTCTGCTCTGCTCTACCTAAGAGCAGCTACTGCCTCCCAGATCATCTCATGCCAAGCACTCTGACATTGTGTTTACAGACTAAAAAACAGTCTCATCTCTAAAAACACCCTCATTTACTTTACAGAGTGCCTCTGGAAAGGTGGGGAGGGTGTTCAGGATTGCTCAGCCACAGTGACCTGCTCTCCCAGCTGCATACCCACTTCCAGATAGGTCTTATCAGATCCCAGCAAGTTCCTTTATGGCCCTTCTTGATGCACAGCACCTTCATGAGCAGATCCTGGAATGCAGAGAAAAGTTGGCAAAAGCAGGTGGAAGGAGGTGGAGAAAAAGGAGCAGGGCTGTTAGCTCTGCTTGGAGGCCCCTGTTATCTTCTGCCAAATTAAATTAGGGTTTAATTACAACCTAAAGGGGAAATCTAATTTTGATGCTAGAACAATGCATATATTTTAGAATAACACAGAAACAAGCACATTCCAGTGAAGTCCGCGAGGAATCAATTTCCTCTGGAGCCACTTGTTGGCCGCTTGCCTGTTTCTCTT
>VZTJ01001906.1:0-66622 GCA_013397795.1 Orthonyx spaldingii | reverse complement strand
GCGATCCGTGAGGCGATCCCGAGGGAAGGCCGCGCCCGCCGCCGCCAGAGGGCGCCCGCGCCCAGGAGCCGAGCCCGCTGTGGCGGCGGCGGGGCCGCCGTGCCCGAGCGCGACAGCGGGACAGCGGGATTGTCCCCGCCATTCCCGAACGGGGACAGCGGGATTGTCCCCGCCATTCCCCGAGGCTGCCCGGGGCAGCGCCCGAGCGGGGACACCGGGACACCGGGATTGTCCCCGCCATGCCCAGGGACTGCCCGGGGCAGCGCCCCGCCGTGCCCGAGGGGGACACCGGGACCGCGGGACCGCCTCCGCCATTCCCCGGGACTGCGCCGCGGAGCCTCGCAAGCAGCCCGGGCACGGCAGCCTGGCCCCCAGCAGCAGAGCCAGCTAAGGGGTTTTTCCCTTTCTCCCGCACCTCGTTTGGAAAGGGGATAAGTGGGGGCACAGTGGCTCGTGGTAGAGGGTCGGGGTTAGGTCAGAGCACTCTTTTTTTCAGGGCATTGGAAGATCAGTCAGCTCTCAGTTTAAATCTGCCAGAAACAGTGAATCCGAAGGTTTATGGTTGAAACTGCCTGTGCATTCCTTGCAAAGAAATAACACACCACATGTTATTCTAGAGGAAGAGGGGAAGGCAGGACTTTGTTCTTCTCCTAACTGTCTCCAGCTCTTTGCTGTATTTTGAACATGGTGTTCGCAGGCATTTTCAACAGTTCCTGAACAAACCAGGTACTCAAAATCCACTGAAAACTGGGGGTGTAGAGCCCAACTCCCTTCTGTCGCAGCTCAGTTTGCTAAACTTTCTGCCTGAACAACCACAGAGAGTCCTTCAAAGTGAGCACTTTGTCCAGTGTGTGAGAAATGCTCGTGTTGGGAACCATAGCCTTTGTTATGTAGCTTTTATAGGCAGATTTCTGCCAGCCTGCCTTGGTAGCCACAGTGCAGAGTCTGTCCAGGAGCTCCCTGGAGGCCTAAAACACAGGTTGTTGCTGGTACTGTCCCTCCTATTGCCCTGCTTGACAAAAATCACAGAAACTCCATTTGGGAATAAAATAATACGCAGACAGAGCTTTTGATAGGTACGGTTTTCAATACAGATGGAAAAGTGGAGAAGAAAGAGAGGAAACATCTTTGGGTGTTAAAAAACTGGGAAAATGAACACACAACTTGAATGAGCTGCACATGTGGTTGAGAAAGAGCAGGTGAAACCAGGCTTGGTCCTGAGAGCCCAGAACAAGTTTCATGTTCAGTCCCTCCTGCACACAAGGAACAGAGGACTTTGCCTTTGTACATAATCAAAACCGCATCAATATTCCCTGTCTCCATCAGCCTTTTCTTCTCTTACAGAAAACAGGTGCAAGACTCGCACTTGTAGAGGGATCACTTTTTCACTGAAGACTTTCCTGCCCTTCAAGGTTAATTGAGATCACAAGCGTTCAAAGCACTGCTGCAGTTCTTGAGTCACATCTCCCTCAGGAAACATTGTCACTAGGTTTGGTCCAGGCCCACCCTGTGTACACAACATTTTAATGGCATGCATTTAAGGAGGGAGTAAATCCCGACTGAACAGCCAGGAAACACTCTGTTCCAGGTGTGTGTTACAGAAAGCTGCATGTGGATAAAAATGTCGAAGATATGCCTAGGAATGATATAAGAGCATAAACAACCTTTTCCCGATCTGATGGAAATGCCACTTTCTGTCACAAGTTGTGAATAGGAGGAAAATGGATACACATGGACATATGGGTGTGGTTATTTCTCGTGGCAACCCCTTAACTGGAAGTTGACACATACCTACTGGTGGTAATTGGCAATAAGAATCAACACTGGGGTTTAAGTGTTAACAGACCCAAATTACATCTTGGTTCTGGAATTTCAACAAAGTCCTTGAAGAAAATAAAAGCAATTAGATCCATTTCTAACCTGTCACATCAGCACAGATCTTTGAATGCAGATATTTCACTGAAGCAGCACTTTATCTTCCTATTACCTAATTTTATAAGCGATTGACTTAAGCCCAGTCAAAATAAATCTTCAGTAAAGGAAAAGCAAATGTTGGGAGGATTTTAAAAATCCATTTTAAGCCATTTTCTATCTCCCACAGACCACAGATACTCTGTTCAATATGCAAGGCTTGCCACTCTAGCAGCACCTACACTTTTGCAGGGACTGATCAGACCAGGTGACTGCATCAGCAGAAGCTGCACACACAGGAGGAGGCTGTCAGCTCCAGAGAAAAATCAGGGGGATTGGTAAAAGTTCTGCTCAGTCTGTCTTTAATTAGCGCGTTATTGTACAAGGTAGGAAAGAATTGCGAACACTGGAGCAGTCAGCTGGGCTAAGGGACACTGTGCAACTCACCCACGTTCCTCAATGGGATTTCTGTACAGTCGTGGTTGGAAAATGGAGGCCCAGTGGCTTTTGTACCCAGTGAAAAGAAAAATGAAAAGTGTTATTCTGGGCCTTGCTCACAGAAATCCTAATGTTGCCTCCAACACCTTGAAGTTCAGTTGCTGGCCTGAAAATGATTTTTTTTTTTCATCATTCTGAAAGTAAGGATCTGCTTTGATTCTGTGAATTATTTAAAAACCAAAAAGTGCAAAATAATATTTGGTTCTTTGATCTTATTTTCAAATGCTAATATCATGGGAGCAAGCTGGAAATGCCCTTCCTTCACAGGGAGAGGAAACTATTCAGTCATGAAGGTTGGTGTATCTGGCAAATTTAAAAGCCATTGCCTTGCCTTGATGGTGACAGCAAACCCACACAGAGCATCAGAAGCATTCAGTAAATTACAAAAGAGCTGATTTTTGGGAGGGAATGGTTTCATTAGTCACACATTTTGATAGACTCCAGTGCTTTGGCACTCACAGCCATGGACGATCAAAACAAGACTTTTAATTAAGAGTCCCTGTGTGACTGCGCCGAGCATCTCACCATCTCAAAGAGACCTTTGGCTTCACACAGCACCTCAGCTGGCCTGGGAGCACAGAATGCTCCCCTCCGAGGCTGCTGGTGCCCCTGGAAAGCCAGGAGAGGATGTGCCAGAGCTTTTTTGTGGGGCTGTACAAGTGTTGTGGCAGCTCCTGGGACTGAATCCTCCCCCACAATGCTGTTCAGAGCAGTGGCCTTTGGAAGAGTGGAGCCAGAAGGGAACCTTTGGAACTGCTGACACTTTGCCCCAGGCTCTGAGAAGATACTAAGTGCCCAGTTGCTATTAATTTCTCCCTTGAGTATCGCTGGGGGCTGTGCAGCCCCTGCACAGGGTAACAATCTCTGACAAATGGACAGTTTTTAAACAAACTGTGAGAATTTCTTCAGTTATCCAAGAATTCAGATGGATCTGAGAGGCAGGGGAGGGTGCTGAAAATAAGAAAAATACATTTGTACAACAGGCAGAAAATTCAGTTACACAATGAAACAGGATAAATGTGTCTCAGATGAATATCAGACAGGGCTTTCTCTACAAACAATAATATTTTTAGCCTGTTAGCTTCATGGAATTGCCTTACAAATCCTAACATCAGGCCAACCTGATACTTTAAGATACTAAAAATATTTTAAAACTTTGTTGGGCCAAGAATGCTGCTTCTCTTTCTTAGGAACAGCTTGAAAAGAAATGCACCAATATTGTTTATAGTGTGAGCATGCAGGCACAACTATCATTAAAATCCAGGTTAAGAAACACAACACTTGATTTGCTCCAGACACAAGCAAGTTGCTGGACCTAGTGCTTTACAAGATGCTAATCCTGGGAAGTGAGGGTGATTTCAGTGCCTATCATCACCAGAAAGACAGAACTCCACGGAAGCCAAACATCTGGGAGCTTAAACCCGAGCCTGTACTTGTGCATGAAGGCAAAGAAAGATCATAGAATGGTTTGGGTTGGAAGGGACCTTAAAGTTCATCTCATTCCAATGCCCAAGCGTTCCCATTGGAAACCTTTCCCGTAAGGATAACCATGGCTGTGTTTGCTTTGCTGAGAGCACCTTTGGCTGAACCAAACAGCACCAAACACAGCGGGGAAGCCTCACAGGTTGTTTGGGGTACAGCAGCACGTCTAGATCTGCAAAGTGGTGAGCAGCTCCCACAGCTAGGACTGTGTCAGAAATAAGGACAATCTCCAGTCCAGGATCGAAAGCAAAAGTAAGTTTATTGACAAAAAAAAATAATTGTCCAAAAAAAAGGAAAAAGAAAAACCCAGGTTACCAAGATCAGAGACCCTAGGCGTCCAAGATTGGCATAAGCCCCAGTGGCAGGGGACTGCAGTGTTGGAGCTGTGCTTTAGATGGAAAATTAGAGGCCTTCCTCCAACACCGGGCTTTCTCCAGGCTAGTCCAAGGAGAAAATGGCAGCTCCTGTCCAGAGACAGGGCTTTTTATGGCCTGCTATCCCCGCCCAGGAACGCCCCTGCCTGCCCCCTGTCCAGCCCCCATGGCCCTTGACAATTGGTAGGTTTAAATGGTGAGGTCACTCCTGCCCACCAATGGCTGAGTCGTTGTCTAGGGGGTAGCTTTCTGGCGGGAAGGAGCCTCATTAGTATTCATGGTTGCCATGGAGTCAAGTGGCAGAGGGACAGTGAAGTTACTATTTTTAGAAACTGGCAGTTAGGGATCTTAGTTAAACTGGGGGAGCCCCAAACCTTTTCCAAAGTAAAACACATTTAAAACATACATTTAACACCTTAAATAAGTACAAAAAAGACATTTTCCAACCAAAAAGAACACTTATATACAGGGAAAGTACAAAACAATTATCATTTTCAACTTATTCCAAGGGAAAACCAAAAGGCATAACTTAAATCATTATTAGGGAATTGGAAAAAAAAACAATACAACAAATACAACCTTTAAGAACTATTCCTTTTAACACTAAACCCTTCAATAATTAACTGAGAACTTTGAGTAACTTTATTAACCTTATAATGAGAACTTAATGAAGCAAAAGTCAATTGCCTAATTTTATTTATAACAGACTGGGACACCCCAGTCCCAGTCGCTGTAGGTACTGGTCAACTGCAGCTGCAAGAGGGAATTCCAAAGGCAGCCTCATGTCTCCCTCCCTCCCTCCCTCCCCTTTACACGCCCCTACAGCGTGGGGAACCTGTGGGGAACCTGTGGGGAACCTGTGGGGAACCACAGGTTCTGGTCATACAGCTCCCTGACTGGAGCTTTTACAGAAGGGAAAGATCAAAACTGTCTCCCAGCTCCATGTTTGAAGGAAACCTGAATCCCTACAGAGCAAAAATCCATGCTCCCTTTCCCTCCTCTGTGCTGTCTGGTGTGTGTACAAGTCCTGAGTCAGCCCTATTTATCTGCAGGAGCTGATGTCCTCTTCCACCAAGGGACATGGTACAGGAGTGTGACTCTGGCTGCTGCTTCTCTCTTCAGTCTCTGCAGGTGATGGACAGTGGCAGAGAAAATATTCTGTGTTACAGCAATAAGTCGAACAGAAAACAGATTACTGGTCATAAAACAAAAGTTTGGTCACAAACAAACAAACAAACAAACAAAGAGGTTAAGACAAACACAACCGAGACCACTCTAAACCAGAAAAAAAAAAAAAAAAAAGAGAGAGAGAAAGAAAAAGAGGGAAAAAAGGTAGCAATTAGCCTTATCCTGGTGAGCACTGGAGCAGAGGAGGAGACAGCCTCTGTGGGATACACAGCAAAGGGAAGGGCAAAGGCTTAGATAGCCCAGGGTTTCTGCCCACCCATCTAATGGAGTTTGTCTTTGAAGTACAAATACAAAACTAAATACAAACTGGTTCCCAGCTCTGGGTTTGAACATGAGGATGCAGGTCCAAAAAAGAAAGGCATTAGGTGGAAAGGGGAAGCAGGCACCCCTTCTGATCTGCCAGTAGCACCATCATCTTCCCAGTGCAGCTGTCAGGAAAACTCTGGACTCCCAAAGAGTAGTCTGAGGCTTCCCACAGGTATTTCTTTCATGGTAAAGAGAGCCATGACATTCCTAACAAGTAAACATCTGCCTTAGTATTCAATACTTTTGCTTATATTGAAACAAGTGAGAAAGAAAATATAAGTCAGGAGCCCAAGTTTCAGAAGTAAAAACTGTGTTTCTTCTCCAGATACCTCGATCTCCAAATCATCTGCAGGCATGGGCAAAGCAGCTCAAATGTGCCTGGAGATTTATGAAGCATTGACTCACACCCAACTGTTTTGTTGCCCTCGTACACTACATTCTCATTTGGCTGCATTTTCCACTCCACACCATAGATTTTAATTTTCAGTCATGTGTTAGCGTAAGAATACAAGTGCCACAAAGATTTATCCATCCCCATCTACATCTTTAAAAGGATCAAGTTACTAAAATATGCTCTAAGAGGCTGAGAGGTTTGCACAGTTTGAAGGCCTCTAGCAGCACCCTTGAGAGCACTTTTCATTTATGCTGACTTCCCAAATGAGGATGCAACAGTCACGGCCAGGGCTGGACCCCAGTCCTGCAGGAAGATGATGTTTACTTGAAACACTCAAATGATTCAGCCCAGGAAGCTGGTTTGAATTATGCCCTGGTGAAGGGCCAGATTTCGGCTCAGTGGAGAGAGACTTCATTCTATAATGAAACCCTTTCTCCAGAGAAGCCCCGTTGGAGACAGCCTGACTTTCAGCGGTTCCAGCATATGACTGTTTTAGCCATTTTCTCCCTGGCCTGTGAGCACCACATCATTGCAGCAGCACTGGGAAAGGAGTAAAATCCCTTTCCACATTCTTCTTTCCCCTGAAAAATTTACCCAGAGTTGGGAACCTAAAGCACCTTGGACCATCTGACTTCAGTTCCATTGCCTGTCAGAACAAACCCCAGCTTTGCCATGGCTGACACTGCGTTTGTGGCTATTGTTCTGCTCTGGATTACACATTGCTCCCAAACCACAGGCTGCAGACCCCAGGGATGCTGATGTTCAGCATTCCCCTGCCATTTGCATTTCCTTCCCTTTGCCCTCCTTGAGGAGACAACTCGTGTGACTTTCGGAGCTTGGTGCCACAAGGACAGGGCGAGCACAGATCTGTGCTGTAACTCAAGACACTGGGGGGAAGGTAGGGGACAACACAGCCAGGGAACCGTTTGGAAAGAGGTGTCTGAGGGGGACTGAAGCTCCTGCTGTCCCTTCTGCACAGGAGGAGCTGGGAATCCCTCATTTGTTAAAAGATTTCTCCAATAATCAACTCAAGTCCCTTGCAGTAAGAAGGCTGCTGTCCCAAAGTTACTGCACTTCGTTGCCAGCAGGGGAGAAAATCCAATTCGCTGCCTGTTGTTATCACTGCTTTTTTCCACAAGAAACAGACTGCCCCATGTCATGACCAAATTTATGGCTTTATTATTGCTGCAGCAGTGACTAAGCCAAACCACACTAAACAGCAAGGAACAGTAACCCAGGACAGAGATAAATCCAGCCCATAAAGTCATATTTAGCTCATTGGCTCACTGGTATCTTGGAGATTTCTTTTGTCCCTGACTCTTGCCTTTCCCTTGCACATATCTCTCTTTTAAGCACAATCTGGAGCTCTCCCCACCCCCAGAGATGAACGAGCATGTGGTGAGCTGGCCCTGGCTGGACACCAGATGCCCACCAAGCCTCTTGGAAATGCTGGAGACAGCATCCACGTGGAGCGATCCATGAGGTAGCTCCTCAGACTGATTCCCTCCTGTCCATGGCTTTTTCACAGCATGGGCTCTGTAGGAACATAGGAAGACAATTCCTGCCCTGAGAGATGTAGGAACAAATCCACAGAGTCATTCCAACCATTTTCTCTTGGGGATGCATCCTGTGCTTGCAGCCATGTGTTTTATCCAGGTCTGATCCACAGGCATAAATCCTGGGATGGGGCAGTTTACCTGCCTGCACAACCTCAAGTGACATTAAAAGACTTCAGACAACAGCTGCAATTTTTAAATATACAATGAAATTAGGAAAATCCAGAGCAAGAGTTATGTTCTTTCATAACAGACAACAGCAGAAAGATTCTCCCTGGAAAACCTAGAATAAAACCTCTTAATATCAGAAAATAAAAATCCTCTTTTACGGTGATAATTGAAGCCATTTGTTGCAAGAATCTTGAACCTGAAATGAAAGTAGAAATAACATCCTGGTCATACACTTGGAGAACTTCAGTTTGCAGATAGGAAGCAAACACTTTCTACAACTTAAACCAATAGCAGGCTTCCTGAAAAATATAGCTCCTTTCCACACACTTGCCACCAAGGACCATTTTTAAGCCTCACTATGAAAAATTGCAGCTCAATGGCATTTTACAGGAGATCTGAGAATTCCCAGTGAGTGGTATTCATCACTTGGTAATGAAGTCAATTTTTTAACCAAGGAACATTTTTCACTCTTTTTGTTGTCATCTTTGGCCTTACAAGACAACTTTTTGCTATAGCTTTAATACATCTATTATGTGGTTTTAATAAGGTTTATGTGCAACTTGGAGTCCTTACCGAAAAAAAGAAAGATGTAGCTGTTCAAGGAAAATTGAAGGTACTTTACTCTCAGCCAGTACACTTCCCATATTCTGAACCCACTAGTGCTGGTCGAAAGGCAGGCACTTGACCTATCTCCAGAGCAGCATTTCTGCCAGCAACAGCATCATATCAGCACAACACTGCCCGGTGCAGGTTCAGGTGTGAATGGGTCAGTTCAAACAGGGTACCTACAAAACAGCTTCTCTTGGGCTGTAACAAGGATCACACCAGCAAATAACCGACCACATGGCCCTTGACCGCTAACCATGAGCCAGCAGTGCTCAGAATTGTGCCCTGAGGCCCAAGAAGGCCATTGGGATCCTGGGAAGAGCCTTGCTAGCAGGTCAGGGAGTGATCCTGCCCCTCTGCTCAGCCCTGGAGGCACCTCTGGGGTGCCGTGTCCAGCTCTGGCTCCTCAGCCCAGCAGGGCCAGGAGCTCCTGGAGCGGGGCCGGCGGAGGCTGCGGGGCTGAGGAAGGGCCTGGAGCATCTCCATGCCCAGGAAGGGCTGAGGGAGCTGGGGCTGTTCAGCCTCGAGAGGAGCCCCAGCTGAGAGGGGCCCTGAGCCCTGGGTGTCCCTGGGCGTCCCTGTGTGTCCCTGGGTGTCCCTGGGTGTCTCTGTGTGCAGGGAGGGCTCAGGACAGGGCCCAGGCTCTGCTCCAGGATCCAGCAATGGCACCAAGGGACGAGCCTAGGAAGTTCCACCTGAACTTGAGGAAGAAATCCTTTCCTGTGCAGAGACTGAGCATGGGAACAGATTGTCTATGGAGGGTGTGGAGTCTCCCTCACTGGAGACATTCCAGACTCCTCTGGACACATTCCTGTGCCCTGTGCTCTGGGATGGCCTTGTTGGAGCTGGGAGGTGGCACCAGATGCCACACAGCGGTCCCTTCCTGACTGGCCCATCCTGGATTCTGTAATAGGGCATTCTCTACTTCTGCCTCAACATTTTCTCTTTCTGTCTGGTTTATCATGTATGCATTGCAATACATAAAAGATTCAGAAGGTGCTTTTGTACATAACAAAGACTTAAACTTAAACCAGGAAATCAGACACGAGGAATTTAGTGTATGGGTGGCAAGTTGCCACATCTGCTGAGCTACTCTTCACTAGACCACACTCACTAAAATCCATAAATGGTGTGTTTAAAAGTTTAGGTAAGTGCAGCGTGATGCAGTTTAGCTGAAGACTCTTCAATGAGGGATGAAGAAAGGCAGCACCATCACGGCAGAGAACGTGCACACAACAATCCCCATGACTGTGATGCACGCTATGGGATATCCTGCTGGCCAGAGTTGGATGCTTAAATTAATGCTTCAGAGAGAGCCAGTCCTGAGAGGGAGATGCCAAGATTACACTGAAAACAGTACAACAAATGCCAGCAGCAGCAAGCTGTGACTCCTGCCCTGGGAGCTGGATTCCCACACCTGGGGCTGCCAAACCACGGCTGGCACAGCCTCCTGCCTGTCACCTTGCCAAAATGATTTATCCATTAAAGAACAGCTGAGTTTTGCAAAGGTCTCTGATCAGGGGTTGGGTTGGGATCCCTGAATTACGCTTGGCTCTTGACTCTCTCTAGGAAGCTGTCCAAGTTGGTGAGGATTGGAATCACAGCAGCCTTGAGGAAAAGCCTGGCTGGAATCAAACTCCTGAGTCATGTGCCTGAGGTGTCCAGTGCAACGGATCAGTGCAGCCAGATGGGCCAGAGCTTCAGGGCCTGGACAAGGATTTTGGGAACAACATGTTCTGAGGGAGCAACAGAGTGATTGGGGAAACAAAAACGTACTTTTCCTAAACTCTCCTGCAATCTGCTGCTTGGTTGAGCAATAAATATGTTTTAATACAAGGCTGCTGCATTTCAAATACTTTGTTTAGGAGAAAAGCCCAAATGTCTTAACAATTGCAGTGTCATTCTGCTCAAATATTCCAGTGAGTCATAGCTGGTACTTCACAGAGCCCCACTCTGCACCTCCAGGAAATTTGAGGTGCTTATCTTCAAGATCAGCAGGAAAACATGCATAAAATGGGCAGGGGGGTGGTGGGGCACTCAAAGGCTTTGAAAGTCCCTTCCATTCCAGGCCAGTTGTGGGCATCTCTTGGGAATGCTGGGAGAAGATTGCCTGTGCAGACCCAGCAATCCCAAAAGCGGACACAATTTAGGAGAAATATCTCTCTCTTCCTCAACGAGCAGCTTGGTGCCATCTTCCTCAGCCTTCTTCCTCAGTTTTTCCCATTCCTGATTACTTTTGGCTTCTTCATTTTAATCTTTTTGCTTCGCAGTTTTTCCTTGAATGTTCCTGCTCCTCCTTTAGCTTTCACATCACTTAAAATCATATAAATGGTGTTTAGGGTAATCTACAACACTGAAGAGGATCCCAGGCTGCAGTAATAACCCCAGCATTGTTTTAAAGGATAGGAATGGGGCAGAAGATGGAACAAGAAGACAAATATGTCCTGGAACATCTGTCCTGGACAAACAGCGCTGGTTTTCTTTGCCAAAGTGTAACCTTCAAAAGGAAGACTTCGGAAGAGAGATCTTGGCTGTGGAAAAATAATACTCTTACAGAAACTCTAAATATAGTGAGAGGAAACCAGAAACAGGATTGGCATGTTTGGAGAGCAGGAGGAGCTGGTGAGGCAGATTGTCCTTCTGCCTGAAAACATTTGATGTAATTTATCCCATCTGCAAGCACTCCCTGCACTCATGCAAAACTCCATTCTGGGGATTATCACATTATTCCATGTGAGGTTTTGTCTCACTAATTACTCGGTGCTGGTGCTCAAATCCTTGCCAGTGGCTCTGAGAAGCAAAGGACTGAGAAACCACTGACACTCCAGGCTGAAAACAAGGTCATAATCACACCTAGAGATGGTTACACACCATTGGAAACTCAAGATGTTTCCAGTTGTCTGTCAAGAAAGAAACAAAGAAATGTGAAGCAACATATACCCTCCCAATATTTCTGTCTGCAAATAGAATTGTATCATTGATCACAAATTTTGCAACAAAAGGCATCTGCCCATCCCTCATTCTCATATGCTATTAGGATCTCTAAAGTTCAAGTGTCTTCTCTGTAAAGATCACAGAAAATTATTGAGTTTCTGCACAATTTTTCCTTATGGTCAAAAGTAGGCTCAAATAATTCTTTTGGGTTTGGGAGAAGATTTCATGTCTTTGTAATTGAAAGATTGCAAAAGGAAATGGTTCTCCAGGCAGTGACATCTTTTCTTCTAGCAGAACGACTTTAAGGGAATGACATATTCTCTGTAAGGTTTCTGTAACAATTGAAAAATTCTGATTTGA
Organism: Orthonyx spaldingii; assembly: GCA_013397795.1. Classification (NCBI taxonomy): domain Eukaryota; kingdom Metazoa; phylum Chordata; class Aves; order Passeriformes; family Orthonychidae; genus Orthonyx; species Orthonyx spaldingii. The sequence continues at coordinate 54,842 of VZTJ01001906.1, read as the reverse complement.
CAAAAAGGTCCCAAACATGAAACTTGATTTTCAAGTTGAGACATAGCTAAACAGCTTCAATTTTCATTTCTCCTTTAATTGCATTCTCTTCTCTGCAATCCCAACCATATTGTTTGCTTCAGTGCAACCCTAAACAAAGCTTGATTTATTGAGATTTCATGGAAATAGAGACATCTGCAAAAACAGTATTTCTGATTATAAAATATGTTCCTTGCATTCAAAGAAATGTGAATGTTTAGACCAATAAAGGATGAAAAAGATGAAAATAGCCAAGTTTCCAGAAGTTCTTTGCACTGCCTTTCACATGTTTGTTACATAAATTGCAAAGGTACAGCTATGCTCATTCATTCATTCATTCATTCAATCATTCCAGTAAGAAATTAAAGAAAAGAACAGGTGGAAATATGACAGACTTAAACAAGATTGTGCCTATTACTGGGGAGAATCAAGTTATCTGAAGGGAACGGAGCTGGAGAAGGGTCTGGAGCCTCAGGAGCGGCTGAGGAAGCTGGGAAAGGGGCTCAGCCTGGAGAAAAGGAGGCTCAGGGGGCCCTTGTGGCTCTGCACAACTCCCTGACAGGAGGGGGCTCAGGGGGGGTCGGGCTCTGCTCCCAGGGCACAGGGACAGGGGGAGAGGAAACAGCTTCAAGTTGTACCAGGGAAGGTCTGAATTGGACATTAAGGGAAAATTCTTCATGGAAAGGATGGTCAGGCATTGGAACAGCTGCCCGAGGAAGCAGTGGAGGTGTTCAAGAAACATGGATGTGGCACTTGGGGAACAGTGGTGCTGGCTGACAGTTGGATTGATGATCTTGGAAGTCTTTTCCAGCTTCACTGATTCAGGTTGTATTCTATTTAATGGAAGATAAGGGAAGACACAACAAAGTGCAAGGCAGCAGGTTGCGAACAGATAAAGAATGTCTTCTTCCCTCAGTGATATGGATTGAAAGTCATAGATGTGAAACAAAACTGTAGTTAAGAATTGAAGAGGATCCAGAAAAGGGCTAGAGAGTCACGGGACTAACAGGAATGTTTATATTCACCAAGAAGAGGGCAGACCTTGAGAAGCTGACTGAGAAATTGTGCTCCCTGAGCTGAGCCCTCCCCAGGTGTCCTCTGACCTGGTGATGCCTGGTGACGCCTGGCCTAGGGCACAGCAGCCCATTTTATGTTTGCAAATCATGTGCCAGCTGAGCCTGATGCACTTGTCCATTTCTTTGGAAAAGGACAAAGCATCCCCTCACTATCTATATCCTCTCCTGGGTCACTGATCTTGCAGTAGCAGTAGTACTAAGGTATGGTTTGGAACTTTCAGAAGAGATCCTATAAATCAGATGGGTTTTCAGTGCTTCACTGGATGCCCTCAGGTCTGGTCTGGTTATTCAGAGCAAAATGGGGGACATAAAAGCAAATCCTGTAAATTTGTTCTGTGTATTGCAGAGAAAATAATTAATTTTCTGTTCCTGATGCAGAGGTCAGAGAATTGAGAACAGAAGCACGTAACAAAAATAGCATGCACGGGAATAAAGGAAGTCAAGCCCTGTGTACCACCTGAGGTTACCCCAAACATAACAGGGAAATGGTTTGCTCTTCATTGCCCACTCATTCGTAAAAGTACATGTTTGCCCACACCATGACCTTTAAATCCTATATTTCACAAGAATGAAAGAAGTGGTCTTTATAGCTTAGCAAAGAACTAAATGAACATGTTATATACATGAGATATTATCTACAAAGGATGTAGCAGCTTTACTTCCATGTTTATTAAATATTTTATGATGTCATATCCCTCCTAGTTGATTTTTTGGTTTTAATGCAGTTGGCATGTCTTGAGTATGGCCGCAGCAAAACACACTTTGATTCTTGCAATGTTTGAAGGGAAAAACATAAGAGGGGATCAAAACATCAACGTTAACTGAATAAATCTGCAGTAGAGTTCATCCTTATTCACTGGGATATAGAACCTGGAAACACATGGAATGGTTTGGATTAGAAGAGATATCCAGTGCCACCCCCTGCCATGGGCAGGGACACCTTCCACTATCCCAGGCTGCTCCAAGCCCCATCCAGCCTGGCCTTGGACACTGCCAGGGATCCAGGGGCAGCCACAGCTTCTCTGGGCACCCTGTGCCAGGGCCTCCCCACCCTCACAGGGAAGAATTTCTTTTGTCTTTATCTGTAGGACAGAATCATCAACAGCAAAACCTTACTGAATCAGAACAATCACAGCTGAAAAATGAGGAGCTGTGATAAATCACCCCGTGGAAATGCCCCCAGTCGTCAGACCATTGTCTCCCACTCAAGGGAAGGCAAAGAGCCTAGAACAAGCTGTAGTGATAGATTATCTCTGCACAGCTGGACTGCCACAGGTAAGTGCAGATTTTTTAAATCCAAGTCTCTACAGGAAAGAAAAAGAGATTAAAAATGGATGGTATAAAAGAGAAAGAAAGGAAGAAACAGAAAGCAGAAGAAAAGACCAGACACATTTTTCTGTAATGAATGTAAATTCCAGCAGATTAAACAATCTAATGACTTCCTAGGAAGGAAAAGAAAGAAATTTTCTGGGTCCTTAGAAACAAAGATGGGAAAAAGAAACCCTGCTGCAAAGGTTTCTCTTTCCCCCTAAACCCTGCTGCTCTCCACATCTCCACTCCTGGTTTCCAAAGCCTGGTATCTGCGGTGTCTCAGCCCCTTGGCATGCAAGAGATGTGAATGGAAGCGACATTCCTGTTCCCAACTTCCAGTGCTCCCTGCCTGATTTGTGGTCCTATTACAAGTCTGAAAAATCAACATCCAAAAGTGGACCAGGGAGCACTTTGCTCATTAAGGTTTAACCAGTGTGTCCTGGCACTGCAGCTCTGCAGTTCTGGTCCTGCTTCCCACGTGCTCATCCAGGATGGAGGCAGGGCAGACTCAAATCCCTGTAACAGAAAGAGTCCCCTTCCTCACCCCACTTTAACATGGACCCAGGGCAGGCACAGCCTTTCCTAGGCAGGGCCAGGATGCCACTGGGGCACCACGGGCAGGACAAGAACCATCCCTGGATGCTCAAGGACTCAGCAGGCCTGGGGCAGTTCAGGCTTTGAGTCTCTGCTGGTGGTGGTTCTGCCCCACATGGCTTCTGGGGTTTATCTTTAACAGTTCCATTTATATAAGAAACAAGATAGGAGCTGGGTAAATTTTTGCCAGCTTCTGTTGAGATTTTAGCTGAGAATTTCTTGCCTGAGGTGCAGGATAGAAACAACAAAAAAAATTACTTTAAATCTAGCAAATGTGCCTCTAATTGGACATATTTGAAATGGAGAAGAAGGAGGAAATAAGAAAATTATGTACTTAGCTTTCTAGTTCATCCTGTGAGAATTCATCAAGCAAAATTGAATTTAAGCCATTGAAGTTAAGACCTATACAGGCTCTAATAGTTTAGCCACCCTGTTTCAAATTATGACCTTAGTTTTTACTCAGGTGACTCCTGAGACTGACAGGATCATTTGCTCTTTTGAGGACCTTTATTGTGCAGTTTGAAATGCGAAGGCTTCCATTTCATATTCCCAATTCTTTTTATTGATGTAATTCTACTTCATTCTGCAGCCAACAGAAAAAAACCCCAAAGATCAGTTACCCAAGGGGGGGATTCTGAGACAGGGACAAATGACAATGACATGGACTGTGCCCAGAAACAGGCAGGACTTTACTATTTGCCAGCGTGGGACTATAGCTCTGTTTGTGCTTGAAGTTTTTTCATTTTGGGGGGAAAAAAAAATTAAAAAGGAGAAACTGAGAACCAGTGGAAGGAGAAACAAATCCTAAGGCATGCCACAACCTACATGTAGATGCTGCCCCATAATTTTCATTTGGGCTGCAAGGGTCAGGGCAATAGTCTTGAATTTCATCCTTCTCTGAAGGACTGGGTTATGTGACAGAGCAAAGCACATCCAAATTGATTGATCTGCTCTGCTGCTCTTGCCCATGGGTGTGGCTCGAGAGCCACTTACACAGCACCCCAAACGCTGACCTCGTTCCCAGCTGACACACGGCCCTTACAGCCACACTTCCCATGCTGGCACAGTTCTCTGCAGAGAGTTCCAGTCTGGGGGTTCAGAGGTTTGCTCAGGTCTCACCAGCCTGGCTCACACTCCAGGGCTGGTCTGAAGTGAGTGTGTTTCCAGGAGAGCTCCTGCAAAGTCAGCCTTCTCACCCAAATCGACTTCAAGGCATTTCACCTTGTTCTCTACCAGGCAGGTCTCTTCCCAATTTATTTTGAATCCTGTTTCCATAACTATAACCAACACTTGGTTAATTCATTTTTTATCTTGTATTTGAGTGACCATGAAACACCACAGCCACATATGAAACACAGGCTTTGTCAGCTTAGGATAGCTTTTCCTGCATGCAGCTGCTGCAGGGATAACACAGCTGGGCACTGGGAAACTCATGGGGAACCCAAGCCCTGCTGCTGTCCTTTGCCAAGACAAGCTTGTAGCAACACCCGTTAGCAGCAGGGTGAATAAAACATCTCATGAGTTTGCTACACTTTGTCCCAGCCCCTGTGACAGTCAGGGCTGCCAGCACAGGTGTGGGCTACAACAGGTCTTTGGTGCATAACAGCATCGAATCCTAAAAATCATTCATTAAAATCTTGTTGATGCAAATTCCCACATGAAAATTTTAACTGGAATTGTTAATAAACAGAAAGAGATTTGCTGGGGAATGTTGCCATCTGCTTTCAGGACATGCCAAACAGGATCCCTGCAGGAATGTGGCTTTGTACCGCCAGAGTTTACCCTAACGAGCCTCTCTGGGTGGGCTCCCTGCTTTCCACTGTGGCCAAGGGTATTTCAGCTTTCTCTGTGACAGAGGATGAGGATTTTGCTTTGCTAAACCCAGTATTACTTCGCTTTACCACAAAAAGGCTGGAGACACTAGGTCTTGCAGAAGGTCTTGCTCCTACTCCTCAGGCAGTAGCATTAGGCTGTGCACAAGATGTTCTAACTGCTCTTCTGAAGCCAATCTGTGGTTCAGGAGGTCAGATTCCTTTGGATTTTGCTGTGCATCCAGTAGCAGATTCAAGCTCGATGGTTGTTGTGGCAGCCCCCCGTGCTGAGGTGGGCTCCAGGTGCCTGCACTCCCCGTGCTGGTGGGCACACAGCACCCAGCAGCATCCCCTCACTGCCCCAGCACCTCAGGCAGTCCCTGCCCCTGCAGGATCCCGTCCCTCAGCTGCTTTTCCAGCACCTGTGTCATCCACACCTGATGAGATGGAGGCCCTGGGCTCACCTTCCCTTTTTCCATCCTGATCTCTGCCCAGGGATTAAGTGGGACACATCCTGAAGCCTTGGCTCATATCCTCCCCCATCCCTCAAGGCCATTTCCATACTGAGCTGATGTTTCTCCTGTTGCAGATCCATTCCTGCATTATTTATCAAAAGCTCCCCAAAGGGTTACATTATTCTTTTCACCCAGTCACTCTCCTTTTCTGTCCTTCCCCAAGGGAACATGACAGGGAATTATCCATCAAAGGCCATTCCTTTTCCTTACAATTCCTTTTTTTTCCAGCTGCATTCATTTTTTCCATTTACTCCTGCCTGCCCCAGACCTTCTAACACATCCCACACTGTTCCCACATCTAGACACCCTAAGGGTAGACACATGGACACATTTCTGGGATCAGGCCATCTACTAAAGTTGTCTTAGATGCCACCTGGTTATAATTTGGAGCCTGTCCAGCTCTTATTTAAAAGACCACAAACAGAAGCTTTCAATCCCAAATATATTTCTCTGCTTTCATTGGACTTGTGCTCCTCTAGATAATTTTTCCCCTTTCTTTTCTATTTCAGCTCTTGCTTTTGAAGCTCACATGGCAGTCTGACCATTTGCTACCGCAGGAGCTGCATTTAATTGAGTTTTTACAACTGCTGGGTCAGAAGCAGCAGCACTGCCTTGGCAGGGCTCACTGGGTCAAGCCTTGAGCTCCTTCCTCACCTAGCAGCACACAACACATCTGGTTTTGCTCAAAGGACTTAACTGCTGAGCTGAAGCTTTTAATTGTTTTGGGATCAGATCAGCAGGAACTTGTCTCTTCCCTGAAAGTCTGAAGAACTGACATTTTTATAGCTTCAAAACTACCTTGAAAGTATTGAAAATAATGTGGGATTTTCACAATTTTTCCTGTTGTTCAACCCTTTCTACTTTTACAGCAGCCAAATCAGGGTTCCAGGATTCATTCACTGGAATGGTTCCAGCTCCCCCAAACCAGGAGTGCAGTTCTTTAGGTCCCAGTCTCCTTATTGAAAGAGCTCTTACTGATCTCTCCTGCACTCTTTCACAGCTCCCCATTTTCTTCTTGCAGTGTCCAGCATTGGCTCCCTCACTGCACCAAGGCCTGAGCACTGTGTGGAGGGGCAGCTCTATTCCACATTTGTTTTACCCCATCCAGCTGCTCCCTCTTCCCAGTGCAATTCCAGTTCCTGCCTCTCCACTGTGCTGGGATGCCATGGGCACAGGGACTGTGATGGCTCACAAGCCACTGGTCCCCTGATCCGGATTTAAGGAACTGATTATCCCTGCTGCACGTTAAACACCCTCCATGCATCCTTCCTTTTGACAGGGAGCTGTTGACACAAGCTGCACACAATGAGGAGCCTCTTCACTGGAAATTTGGGTGCTGCAGAGAGGTTTGAATACACCTGCTCTTACCTCCCATCACTACCTCCTACTTCTCTGGTCCTCACTGCTTTAACTATGAAAAAAACATCATCAGTCTTGTTTCTGCAGGAATATTTCCCCAGGCAGTACCTCCCTCATCCCAGAAGGAATATGGGATGAAGAACCTGAAAATTCTCCTGAACGTGGGGAAACCCCTATGCTAAAATGTGGTAGTGTGCCGGCCACAAGGGACATCCTGGCCTGGCCTGGCCACTCACCGCTCTGCATTCCACTTATCCCTCCCCTGTTCACCCAGGACTGGCCACATGTCACGGGCTCGTCATTTGTCTATTAGCTGGTCTCTCGCCCTGCCCACGAGGGGAAGAGGGAATAAAAGAGGGAGGCAAGAAGGGGGCAGGAGAGTCTGGCCACGTTTCCTCTACACATCTTGTTTTCCGCCTCTCGCTCGACGAGGGAAGAATAAAGGACTCTGATAAACGCAACTTGTACGTCTGTCTTTGCCTGCCCGGAGCAGCCACCGCCGGCCTGGGATCGGAGCTACCGAGGAAGGGGCTGCAGGGGCTGGACCCGGTGGCCTGGAGGGACCCGTAGAGGAAATAAGAAAGCAACACTAAAACCCAAGGATTTGGTGTTTTCCTCTGTCGGGACTGCAGTCAGTCCACTTAGAGGCAGGAGATGGAAACACAGCAGGACTGGAGATCAGGGAGCAAACCCTGGTGGGAAGTTCCACCCCCGAGGCTCCAGGCACAGCACTGCTGCAGGAGGAGCAGCTCCAGGACTGATCTACAGCTTGGATCACATACTGCAAACCTTTTCTGCAGGATTAGAGTTTATCACCACCTCCTCTGCAAGGGTAAAACCAGATTCCCATCACATCTGTAGATCGCTTTTATAATTTTTTGCTGTTAGCAATTGCTATTAATTGTTAATGCTATGAACAAGTCAATAAAATCCTTTAGGCAACCTTTTCTGATGAGTACTTTTCCCTCCATCAATGCTCTGATTCAGAAGCACAAATCAGCAGGAACAGACACGAAATAGGAACCAAACCAAAGCTTTCTTTTATTAAGTGCTTTTATACTTCTTTCACTATTCTTCCTCAGTACTAAGAGGTTCAGTTCATTCTACAAAGTCACAATACCTGTTTTTCAGTAGTCGTGATCTCTTTTTTGATTAATAATTTTAGATTGGGATTTGGGCATGTAATCTTGAAAAATCTGGTTTTTCTTAAAGTTACCGTAACCCTGGTATTCTGGACAGAGTTACATTTCTGTGTTAACAGATTCTTCTGCTGCAGCTTGCCCAGGTGTGTCTCAAGTCCTCACTCCTGCATTAGTTACAAGCATCCAAAGGCAACTGCAGGTCATGCAAGTCTTTTCCTTAGCAGAATTAAATTCTTCTTGTGCCTCCTATGATAGAAGCAAAAGAAAATAGCCCCAGATGATTTGGATATGGCCAGAATAGCTTTGAAAATTAGTTTTGACATGTTCATAATCTCCAAAGTGCAAAAAAATTTAAAATAACATTCTGGAAGAGTCTCTTGCTTTCATGGGGCTTCCTATAAAAGAGACTTAGGGTCTGTCAGTCCTCTAAATTTGCTGCTTCTTTTTGATTATACCAGTGAGAGGCCAAAGGTGGGATCCCACAGTTCTGGGATTTGCATTGCACACAAAGGAATTGTTTGTGTTCAGTGAAGGCATTTAAAATAACATTTGTATTGAGTTAAGTGGAGACAGATTCTTATTGGTTTTCTCACAGAAAACCTCTGTGGCTTTTAAAATTTGCCATAATGAGGGAAATAAGAAGCCTAACAGAGACTTGGTATTTTCCTCGCTTGCACTGCTGTAGGAACCTGAGGTTTGATGAAGACATCAATCCTAACCTGGTTTTGAGTTCCTGGCCTGTTCTTCCTCAGACGAGCTGAGAGATTTCCGAGTGTTGTGTGAGGGGCAGGGCCGAGCACCAGGGAGCTCAGAGGCTGCCAAAGTCACGTTGAGAGCATAAGGAAGCAATGACTGCTGAAAGTACAGAGAATGTACTATAAAATACCCATTTTTAAAAGCTGAGCAGAAAAATGTGTGCATTCCTAATTACGTGGCAAACAACTCCAAAATACCACAGTAAAAAATTGCCTTGGGACTATAAATGGAGCTGGGTAGGGCTGAGCTTAATCAGTCATTGCACTGTCAAAAGAGTCACTTTATGAAAAGACTTTATTTTCCTAATATATGGACTGTGTTTTATCCAACTGCACTTTATGACAGTTGTTTCCATTCATGATTTCTAAGTCAGACTGTCTCTGTATTTAGGGTGCTTTCTGTCTGGACTGCAATTCTGCTTTATGGTCTAGGGTTGAGTATTCTTCTCCTGCCAGTCTTTGTTTTCTTCTTGTTTGGTTTTTGTTGGGTTTGTATTTTTTTTTCTCTCGTGGTTTTTTAAAGCCATTTCCATACTTTAATCCCTTTACATAACTACCTTTAATAACACTGAAAATTCAAAGCATCCATTCTCTTCTCAGGTCATATCATAGCTACCTTCCATATTTCTTTAATATCATTCCTTTCTTTCTTTTACCTCTTGCAGGTCATGTCATCAAGTAATCTTTCATCATTTGGAAAATATTCTTTCTAAGTTTTGCTTCATCAGCCTCAGGCAAATGTTTCCTCTGCACACTCAGTACAGACATGCAGAGCTTGAGGCTTGAGGTCTGTTAGTCCCAGGCCTCCTCCTCTTCTTCCCTGTGCGGGTAGGGGGTTCTTGTGTCTCCCCCAGCACCCTACACCAGGCAGACAATGCTTGAAACCACTGTGGGGATGGTTTGGACTAACTCAGCATCTCCTCAGTGGCTGAGTGTCCCTTCCTGCCAGCTCAGCTCTGGGAGCAGGTCCTTCCCCAGCACAGGCTCAGTGACAGGGGCCTCAGAGACCTTTTGCAGTGCCAGCGAGACCAAGTGACACCTCTGACCATTGCCATCAGCCCTGAGGAGATGCTCAGTTTGAATTCTTGCTCCCCTTACAGTGGCAGCACGACCTGAAGGTGACTCAAGCACACTTCAGAGAGAATGAGCTTCAGAGCAGCTGAACCACAAAACATCTCAGCTGTCTTCTGCTGCAGCTGCCACCCTGCTGGCTGCAAGGCCAGAGAGAGGGGCTGCTCGCAGAACACCTGTTTTACCCTGGCTCTTCTGTTTTCCTTCCCAAAGCAGCTGCTGTGGGCTCATGCTCCATTCAAACACAAGCCAGAGGGCAGCTTGTAACATCACAAGAAGGCAGCAATCATTTACTGGAACTCCAAAATGAGGATTTTGCAGCAAGATGCATCAGAAAGCAGCAAGAATGGGGCTTCCCCAGGAGGGGGACAAGCCAGAAGCCAAGGGTGGCCCCAGTACAAGCCATGGCCTCACTGGCAAGGTCCCACAGGGTGCAGACAGGATGCATGGGCAGTCCTGGACCAGGAGAGCAAGGAACCAGCTCCAGGGTCCTTCCAGGATGGCCCAGAGCTGTTACAATAGTGGTGAGACAGTATTGCTACACCATGGACAAACTTCCATAATTAGGGCTAGATCTGCAGATTCCCTCTGTCCATTTGTTCATACCACACCCCATGGGAATGCACAGCTGCTGTGCCAGGACAGCCCAGGGTGCTCCACCTGCAGCTGGGAGAGCAAGGATGGGGCTGGCTACATCCCACAGCCCAGGCAGGCTCTGCAGGCATGGCCAGGAGAGAGTTTGGGGAGGGCTGGTAATGTCTTGGGGAGCTGAGGAAGAGGAGAGCATGGGTTTGGCCACAGAAAATTTTATTTTAAAATAAAGAAAGCAAAAGAGGGAAAGAAGTGCAAAAAAAGTGCTGACAATGGCACTGCAGGAGGAAAGGCTGAGACCCAGCGACACGCAGTGAGGACAGGGTGGAGGCACAAAAACAAAGATTTAAATGCTATTTAGGGTGAAAATCAAAGCTTGGGCATGACCTCGAAGAGCACAATCCTTGCTTTGGCTCCAAGAGCCCCGGGGTACATCAGGCTGGTTGAGGGAGGTGACTGTCCCACTCTGCTCTGCACTGGGGTGGCCCCACCTCGAGTCCTGGGGGCAGTTTTGGGCACCACAACATAAAAAAGATCTAAAGCTGTTCGAGAGTGTCCAAAGGGGGACAGAAGGAGGATGAAGGGCCTTGAGGGAAGGTCATGAGGAGCAGCTGAGGGCACTTGATCTGTTCAGCTGGAGGAGACTGAGGTCAGACCTCACTGGGGGCTGCAGCTCCTCCCGAGGGGCAGCTCCGATCTCTGTGACAGGGACAGCACCCAGGGAACGGCTGGAGCTGTGCCAGGGCAGGGTCAGGCTGGAGATCAGGAAAGGTTCTTCCCCCAGAGGGGGCTGGGCACTGCCCAGGCTCCCCAGGGAATGGTCCCGGCCCCGAGGCTGCCAGAGCTCCAGGAGCGTTTGGACAGCGCTGCCGGGGATGCACAGGGTGGGGGTGTTGGGAGGTCTGGGCAGGGCTGGGGTTGGACTGGATCATCTCTGTGGGTCCCTCCCAGCCCAGGATATTCTGTGATTCTAAGTGCTCTGCTTAGCTCATGTTCAACACTAACATTCAAAGCTAAAATTTATGTTGTCCTTCTTTTTTTTTTTAACTGCCCATAATTTCCCAGTGAGGGTGCTGGGGATGGTACCGGTATAACCCACAGCTCCTCCAGCCACAGCCTTCCCATGGCAGCGATTGAGAGGACGCTGACTTCAGGGGATGGTGGTGTCCAGAAAGGGCTTTATTGTGTAGTGAAAATTCCTTATGTACCATCACATAAACAGGAACTCGTTCTACACCACGGTGTGCCCCAATCACCCAGCTCAGTTCCAAAGTATTGCCTTTTATGGTAACAGGTAAACAAATGATATTTCTCACTTCTGACAGGTCCAGTAGCTCACAGACTCACAGTGCACTCCTCTCCCACATCACCCATGACCTGGATATTTTTCATGGGTCCCAGGGCTTCTTTTGGACCAAAGACAGAAGGTCACTCTGGCTCTCAAGGCTTGTTGCCCTGCTACCCACATCCTGTAACTCCACACCACCACAGTCCTGAGCTCCTCATCATTCACGACAAAGACTGGAACAACTCTACTTCTTGCTGTTGACATCCATGGAAGAAATTGTTTGTTTTGAGACCAAATCAGTTCCTTACAAATGTACAAATTATCTGGGAATATGCATTGCATTAACTGGCCTTGTGCATCGACCATAGCAAACGAGTTCCATGGATAAAGGGAAATCCACAGTGTGCTTTACAAACCTGGAGGAAGCCGTGATGAAGGAAGAGGGAAGAGGTGGAGAACTGCATCCTTATGGGTTAAAGCAAGCTAATCCTTCTTTTTCTGCGTGCCAGTTAATAAAGCCAGCTAATGCCACTGATCCTAGAAAACTTCCCAAGATGACATTTAACAATTCCATTTCCACATGCCTTGTCCATGGCGTGCTTCCCCTACTGTTGTTGTATTTAAGCTGTATTGAGATTACCAGCACTGCTGGAATCACAGAAAGTGAGAGAAAATGAGATTATTTTGCACAATAGTCTGGATTAGCAGATTAAGTGAGCTGGTTAATGAAAAAACTTGTAGATGACATTTATATGTGGCCTATGCTCACAAGGTGAATTATCTTTTAAATTGCTCTGACATTATTTACATGTATGCCTCCCCTGAGATTATACCTGTCCAGTATCAGATAAATTAGAATTTACAGAGTGTTCCCTAAGATAAGGTAGGGCAGAAGGCACTAGAAATTTCCAAAAACCACACAGCCTTAGCCAGGAAAAAAATTCCTGATACATCAAAGAAATCACATGAATATTTACCATTTTAATCAAGAGCTGTGTGATCCAAGGCAAGGAAGAGAAAACTGAGCACATCGGGAGCCTTTTCAGCTGTCAGTGGGAAATATTTGCTGAAGGGTTGATTTTCTTCCTACTTAAAATTGAGAGACTATATTTAAATGTACAGAAGCAGCCTGAAACCATAACATTTCTCTTATTCTTTGTCCAGGTGTTAGGGCAAGCTTTAATTTAGGCCAAGCTCTAACTTGCAGCAGCTTGCAACATCTATGGATCATCCATTTTATTTATTTCATGTCATAAAGTTGAGCTCTAATGCAAACCACCGATCGATGCTCAGTGTGTCAAAGCAACCCTGAAACACAAAAAGCACCTTTCTAAAGCTCTGATTAAAAAAATGTGCTTCCAGATTTTGTTTCTGATTTCTTTTTCCCCTTTGTTTTCTCACTTATAATTAATTTAGAATGTGACAAACCATGAGATGATACAGCTCAGTTGTAGAAGTGACTGTATTTTACCTGAGCTTCCTTCAAATCCTGTGCTAATAAAAATGGTGCTTTTCCTGGTAATTGCAGGAATGATGTTCTGTGCATTTGTGAAGCTCCTCAGAAATTCCTCTTAGGAATGACTTGGTGACTTTGCTTGCTTGGAGTCTTGCAGGTGTCTGCAGGAAGATAAAATCATCCTCATAACCACATGTGACTTCAATACTTGGGGGAAGATACAGTGAGTGAGTTTTAGGGGTGTTTCTCTGTAATTGCCAAAAACATCTGTTGTCAAATCTGTTCTGATTCTCATGGCAGGGGCAGTTCTGTGCTGTCATTATTTCCTGAGCAAAGTCTCTGGTTCCAGAGGATTGTTTTTAAAAATCCAAACTTGGCAAGTGCCATCTTAATGAAGATTGTGACTGTGATTCTCTTTATCCTTAAAAATTTAACAATCCACAAAGTACATATATATATATATATATGTTTATACTTAAATATATACTTATAACAAGTTTAATGAAGAATTTCCTAATGATTTTCAAGCACTATGACAGATCCATGCCAGATGATGAAATTTTGAGTTATTAAAGTGTCAAAATGCTCTACCACTTCTAACATTCTGATATTTGCTGGAAAACTTTTCAAAAAGAATTAGAGTGTAATTTAACCAGATTTTGTGCTTCAAGGAAAATCTACTGAGTTGTTTTAAAGCCCATGAATAAGCAGAGGTTCTCCTTTCCTGGCTCCTATATACTTCAGAGTTTTTTTCCTTATTCATTCTTACTTTCAATTTCCAAAACACAAGGTAAGTTTTACATGTTTAGTTTCATGTTTCACGTGCTGTATTTTCCATTAATGTGTGAAACTGATTTTTCACAGAGCAGTCCAGAATTCCTCATGCTGAAGAAACACAGGCTGCACTCAAAGTGGGGGCTTTCCCTGAGTGTGACAGATGAAATTGTCTCACACTCCTTCCACATTTTGTGTGCATAAAACTCATTCAAGCCGTAGTGACTACTGTACCTTGGACATTTTGCTTGTGTTTCATTCTTTGTTTGAAAACCCAGTCAAAATTTGAAACTTCAAACTACCAAAAAACCAAAAATATATGTGTGTAATAAATAATACATATTGCAAAAAAAAAAAAAAAAAAAACCAAAAAAAACCCCAAAAAAACCCAACTTGCAAGGAAAATTGCCTGATCAGCAATGTTGGTTTTCTGGATTTTCTGTGAAGCTGAAGACACAAAGCCCCTGCTGATAGAAAAGGCTGTTTCAGCTCCTAGATGAAAACAGAAGAAACGTTCTAAAGTCTCAATGCATGAACTTCCAAGGACAGATTTTATTGATGTCACAAAACTCCTCATTCTTTGACACAGAACTGAGTACTGACAGAATTGGGATCCTCACTTCCCTGTCCAAAATGGGAACTTCAAAAATACAAAATTCAGAAAGTATCTTAAATAAACACTGGGTTTTAATCACCTGAAAATTAAATCCCAAAAAACGGAATGTGTAGCAGAGTCACCTCTGCTACAGTGATGGGTTTGTATTTCATCTGCCCAAGCTTGTTATTGTATTTGAAATCTTCTAAATCCCTTTCCCTAAGACTCTGAAAGCCACAACTCACTTGAATTCCCATTGGAATATTGAGGGTCCTGCCCAGGGTGTTTGGGGTGGGCAGGACCTCTCCATGGGGTTTTCCATATGGGAGCACAGCTCTAGAAATCCAAGGAGTAAATTACAGCCTATGTCTTGTGAAACCTGACACGTGCTTGACTTTGCACTCTCCAGATGGGATAATTAGCTTTAGTATTGTGTTGTACAGCATTTAAACAAGTGGTTTTATTAATAGTTATTATTAATATAGAACATTTATTATAAATCTAAAAGTTATTTGTAAATAATTTAAATTATTTCATTGTTCTTTTCAAGAGCTAGGCTTGTTTCCAGCCTTCTTTCTTGTAGGCACAAGCCCATCCAGACTCTCCCTGTCCCAGTCCACATCCCACCAGTCAGGGCAAATGTTTGGCCTCAGAGCTGGGATTTTGCCATTGTTTCACATCAGCACTTCAGAAGTGAGCACAGTCCAATGAGCAAAGTCTGTTCAAATCAATGTCGGACACTTTTAGTACTATTTCATCCAGGAATGCATTTCAGCATTCATTGAAAACAAGATTTTCTTGAGATCTGCAAAATAAGTCTGTAAAGTTTGCGTACTTTGAAAATAAAAAACAACAACAACAAAAAAAAGAGAGAAATGCATTAAGGGGAGTAATTGTGAGCTCACAGAATCTGCAGACTCAGTGCAAATTTGTAACTGTGCTTCTATTTTAATAGGACATTTAAACTTTTCAGTCTCAAACTTCTGGGAAGGATCTAGAGGGGAAATATTGTGGCAAGATTTTTAACAAATTGTTCAAATTCACTGAAAACTATATTCTGTGAAGACAAAATTCAGTGGCAGGCTTGGTGAAAAGGAAGGGGTTGGCAATGTCAGAATACCACAGTGCTATGAAAAATGCCTGTCCACACTTCTGTAATGAACTGCCTTGGCTCTTTCACTCTGTGTGCACCTTTAACAGGACTGCTGAAGAATTTGGGCAGCAGAAAGGAAAGCCTGGATATACTCATTTAGCCAAAATTTCTTCAGCAATTTGCCCTACCACATATTGATTTATTTTTCCCTTGTTGCCAGAGAGATGTAAATCCTATATTTCTCATAGTTCTGGGAAAGGGTTTGTGGTACAAATACATTGAAAAAATTTAGTTTTCTGTCTGGCAGTTTAGCAGGAATTACAAATTTATCTTGAATGTCTGCAGGGATGTGTTTGCTCCTGATTTTCAATAGGCATCCTTGCACTGAGTGTTTGGTGCAAACCTGGTCACGAAGCCTTGGCTCCAGTGGGAACTGCAGCTGCAGGGGCTGCCTGTGGCTCCTTTTGGGAAACCAGGACAACTCCTGCAGAGCCATCACGGGGCACAACACAAACCAAGCTTTGTCCACTAACAAAATTTCCAAGACTAATGATATGGGGGGTAGCAATTCAGTGAAATGGAGATGTGCTGGTGACTGATGACAAGACCTTTACACCTACCACAGATTAGGTACCCCAGAGACACAGTTAAAGGTGTCTGCACCAGCCTCAAACTTGGCTCTTGGCCCTTTGAAAAGTAGATCTTGTGCCCAGGGGTGGCTGTGGTGTTTGATGAGACTCCAGAAGTTATGCCAGGAGCTTTCTCCATTTTTTTTTTTTTTTTAAGCATGTGACCTTTAGATGTCCCCAGCTTAACCCAGCAGAGAAATTCACACAGCTCAAACCACACTGTGAGCACCCAACACGCTCTGCTTTGCTGCAGGGAATCCTCCCTGCAGTTCCAAGTGATGAATGGTAACAAATTTTGCCCCTTGGCTTAGCCCTGCTGCAGTTTGGTGTCTTCACCTTAAGTTGGTCCAGGTTGGCTCTGCTCTGACACCAAGGATCAGCCATGATCACTCCATGCCCTGAATCCAGGGAAAAGGTTTGGTTATCCAGTCCATGCTCACCAGAGCTGTCCAGGAGGCCTTTCCTGTTCCAAGGCAGTTCTGTGCTGGGGCAGAACCTCAAACACCCTTAACAGATTCAGGTGGCTGAGCTCTGCAGCCAATTCTGCCCCACCTTGCTTTTACAATCCCAGCTACAAAAACAGGCCCAAGCAGAGAACCAGGGCAGTGCAGCTGCAGTTTATTTTCCCTGGAATTTTCTATGTGCTACACCAGTCGAAGGCCATGTGGGGATGCAAACACACACTCTCAACAGTCGGAAAATTTTGCTATTGTGTCCCTAACTGTGATATTTTCTACTACACAAAATGCATCCCACCTCTAGCGTGTCACAGGCCAGTCACTTGTTCTGAACTGGCTGAGAGCTGCCAAATTGGTTTTCCTTCTACTGGCAGTGAAAACAACTGTCCATACTGGGTATGGCCGGGGTGTTAGGAGTGGGGAACAAACACAGGGAGATGCATCCATAAGGAACACAACAGAAATCACCCCTAATTTTTAGTTATTGACACAGAACAGGAAGAGGGCCAATGGAACACAATAAACTGTTTCACAGCTTGTGACAAACCCTTCTGAGCATTTTTTAAAACAATGCTTTTGATTAAAAAAGCCCCAGCAATTTTTTTTTTTATTTCCTGAGGATGGGAGACCAGCTTTCTGTCTGCTCACTTGCCGTGAGAACAGATATCCCTGCTGTGTGCAGTGGGAGGCACAAACATGGTGCAGAGGTGCCTTTTTTAGATCTCAGAAACAGCTGCCTGGGACTCAAACAGGCAGCAGAGGAGCAGAGGAGCTCTGGATTTGGCCCTGGTCAGACAGTTCAGCCCAGTGCACGACTTCCCTCGGGATTCCTGTGGAGCAAAGTACAGGAGGTCTGATTGTGGAGCAAAAACTCAATCATGGTCCTCCACTGAGTGACTGAGTTATTAAAGTCTCAGATAGATGCAATATTTAAATTAATAATGAAAATATTTATATAAGAGCCAATGTAGCTTTTGCAGAGAGAAGTCTTGCCCCAGAAATCTGAAGGTGTTGTCATTAATGGAGAGATAAAGGTCTGCTGTTGATACACCACAGATTTATTATTTTTTTAAAAAAGCATCTTTCAACAGTGTCCTTATGAAGCCACTGAAACACACTGAGCTGTCACAGGACAAGAATTAAGTCCAGGACCAGACAGTAGTTTTGTACCAACAGTTGCTTAAAGGGTAGGAAAGAATGGATGTTTTCCAGAATGGAAAGAAGTCCAAAGGGACTTACAGGATGCTCATAGTTGCTGAGTGGTATCCAGTCGTTTTTCCAGGATCGTTATGACAGAGTTTGTGGAGACAATCATTCAGAACAACCATGCAGAAAGCACCAGGAGGGCTTCCAACAAAGCTTGGTCAACAAAATTTCAACAATGGGAAGATGCGCAAAAAGGACAAAAGCCTGAGTTCTTGATGACTCCATGAGTCCTTTCCAGAAGAGCTATCAGAGTGATTTTCCAAATAAATTCTTAGCACTGAAAAAATGTAGTTAACACGTTGGGGAAGATACTGGAGAGGGACAGACACAACAAACAGTGCTGCACATAAATCTGCAATTCTATCTGCACTTGTGAATGTCAGAAAAGTCCAGAGAGGGCAAAAGGCACAACCAGAGCTGAGGAACCACTTCCTACCCAAATACACCCATGTGACACCGGTTCTCAGAGGAGATCACTGAAGAAGGTGCATGTGAAGGATGTATAAAACAGCTGACAATACAGAGAGGAAACAACTCTTAACTGTTCCATGTTCATTGAATTTCAGAATCCAACTCCATTTTCAGGCAGCTGATTTAATAAAAGATACTCAAAACATGTAAATAAGACTTCAATGCCTTACCAAAAGTGGCCATTTCTGTTATATGTGTGTCACATTTTAGTTCTGAGAACAAAAGGGGTTTTATAGTCAACTACTTCCTCAATGCTCTTGCTGTGCTCAAGTCTCTGTTTGGGATGAAGCAACATCTCCAGTGTTTGTTTTGACAGAAAACAGACCTCTGCTGGCCTGGTGTGTCCAGCAGGGGTAGAACAGAGTCCAGCAGATCCATGGCACACAAGGGAGGTCACATCCACGTAGGGATGTTCAGGCACAAACCCTTGGTTTGCTTCCCCAAATATAACTTTATCTGCTTTCAACAAATTAGTAAATATCTAAAGCTTTACAATGTTTGAGTCCCAAGCCACATGGAGAGGCTGTTGAGCCAATGTTGTTAATGGTCACGTTCAATCCTTAAAGCTTCTCTGATTTTATTAAAAGCAAGCACAGGTTCTGTAGTTACTGCGGGGACACAGAAGGCAGCTCGGTTTGCACTTCCCTGCCAGCTGATGGTGCAGCCTGTCAGGAGCACTGGATGCCCTTCATCCCGTTCATTCCCACGTCCTCCCCTGTCCCTCAGCCCCCCTGGGTGCCCTCAGCAGTCGATGCCAGCTCTGGAGAAGCACAAACCCTCCTGACCCACCACGGCACCGACCCAGGCTGTTACCACCCCAAGATGTGTTGGTGTGAAGTGCTCCCAGCACCATGACTGTTTCAAGACTCAGCTTTATTTCCAACAGAACTTTTGCTCTTTTCCACTAATGACTTCTTTTCTAGATGTAGAAGCCTCTCCCGGCCAGTTGTGCCCTGTCAGCTTCTTCATTCCCCTCTGGCAGGGCAGAGGCTCCTTGGGCAGTGACATCAGCCTGCAGTGTTCATCATTTCTCCAGTTCACACTGCTTTGAATAAGCTGTTGATTTTCTCTCATTTCTTGAAAGAAAATTATTTTGTTAACTCTTAAGTTGAAATGCAGTTAGGGGACACCAATGTTCATTTCAAAGCTCAAATCCTGTCATTAGTGCTTCCTTTCAAAAAATTTTAGTTGAATAAACAGAGCATTACAAGACAAATATTTTTAAATAGTCCTGGCCAGTTGTATCTACTACAGACAAGGACTACATCAGAAACTTGTACACCTGCATTTCATTCACAGAGTCCGAGGCCTCCTCTGCTGTGGCAGACTCAGAGCAGCAGAAGTTGCAGCTCCCAACGATTCACAACCGTTCCTCAGCAATCCCAACCCTAAAATTTGGGGAGCTCCCTGCAGGGGCCATTCCTCTTTATCCACTTCTGCCTCCATCCTACCAGTTCCCAAAGTGAATTTGAATGAGATGAAAAGGTAGAGCATTGTGTTCTTTGCTGACAGTACTGTGACCTGTCTATAGATTATCACCATGGCAATTTCATTGGCTTAAAATAAGCTGCTCACGTCTTGATAATTCAAGTCCTGATTCGAGTCATGAGTCTGCACATGGCAGCATCCATGGTCTGCTTCCAATCTCATTCTTGCATCTCCACAACCATTAGGACTAAACACAGTAATTTTTCTTAGAACTCACTTTTAAATCCATCATCTTCTTAGTATCTTACTGCTTTTACATTTTCTGCACTACCCTGGTGGTGTCTTGGAGCATCTGCCCTGGTGCAGAGGTGCTGAATGGTGCTGAACTGCACAGGTGCTGTCTGTGCCCCCAGGGGCAGCCCAGGCTCTGAGCAAACACCGTCATTCCCAACATCCCAGCCTTCCTTCTCCCCCTGACGCCTTTTCCTGGGCTTATCTAGAACAGAGGCCAGACAAAATGAAGACAATAAAAAGCAAATATTTATTCAAAGGCCTTTTTCTGTACCTTCAGGCAGTCAGAGCCCACTCAGGGCTGCACCCAAAATGGAAGACGGGGCATGGGTTTTTCATGCTTTGTAGTTTTTGGTTCATTTGTATATCAGGGTTAGACCTCCAATTATAACCTGAGGTAATTAAGTTGTTCATCCCAAGCTTGCCCAGGCCTAAGACAGTGAGGTGTCCTTGAGTTTCAGGCCTAGTGAGGAATTGTTTTGTCTAAGATGCGAGAACAGCAGCTCCAGAGTCACATGAAAAAATAGAAGCTAAAAACCCTAAGGCATCACCCCAGCAAACACCATCATTCCCAACATCCCAGCCTTCCTTCTTCCCCAGTTTTTATCCTGAGCTGGTGTCAGATTATGTTATATTGTCTGGAATATCCCTGGGGTCACCTGGGGTCCCTGTCCCAGCTGTGTCCCCTCAACCCCTTGGGCACCCCCAGTCTCCTCACGGGTAAGGAGCCTCATAAGAGCTGCCGTGAAGGAAACAAACTCTACCCCAGTCAAAACCAGCACGTTTTTGTGGAATTTGGTTGTTGTCAGCACCATTTACTCACAGGGACTCCCTGTGTGCAGCACAGCTGCTGCTGCCCTTGTGCAGGGAGTCTGGGAATTCCTCACGGCCCAGATTGCTGAGAAGCTGCTCCCCTGCGTCAGATAACTCCAGTCTTGATATTACTGGGTTTAGGAGACTTTAGGACTTAAATATGGAAAGGGGTCGGTCTGGACTGAGCAAGTAAGCTGAAGGAAGGCTTGTGCAAAAGGAATGGGAAGTTACATGACCAAGCAAGAGCAGAAAAAGAAATGCCAGAGTAGATGGGATCTGGTATCACAGAGGCCAAGGTGCATAAAATATGATTTAAAGCACTGACTGTATCTCATGAGTCTGCTTCTCTGTGCCTTGATTTCGAAGCTTTTAGTGGGGCATATTTTTGAGCTCTCTCTCTGTAACCACAAGGTCTCTAATCTTGCACTTTTAGTCTTTCAGAAGTGTTGATTGTCTCTAAAAGGAGAGTAAATAGCTCAGAAATCAATGAAACTGTGAAAGTCAGAAACACCTGTCTCACAGCCTTCAGACTTTTGTTACAGCATTTGCTGTTAAGTTTCACTGAATAACAGAAAATTCTGAGTTGGAATGGACCCACAAGGATCATGAAGTCCTACTCATAAGTGAATGTGGGATCAACCCACAACTGTGGTGTTATTCATGCCCTGCTCCAACCGAGTCAATCTCAGTGGCTGTACATAACCAGGTTCCAAAACACCCAAGGAGTAGAATCAACACATCAGTTTCACAACTGATTAAAATAAAAATTAATCTAATTAAAATTAAATTAGACTGAAAGCAGGTGAAATAAGTAACGCTGGATCTGAGGTCTCCTGACATCAACAAGGGGTGATTAGAAACAGGCAAATGGGACAGAAAAAGTGGTGACTAAACCCAAAGCTCTGTCCTACCCCTCTGCACTATTCAAGGTAACCTGTTTTCACTCAGATTTAGCTTCAACAATGGTTTTATTTAAGTGAGGCAGACTGACAGCCTGTTTAGCATGTTTGGGAAAGGAACTCTACCTGAATGTGTGCCTTTGTTTCCTTTGTAATACCAAGTCTATGAACCACATCCATTAAGGCCGTATCTACTTGCCAGAAAATTTATTCCAGAATCCTTCTCTTTCTCATCATGATCTCATTTTCTAATTTCTTTCTCTTTCTGAAGGTGCATGAAGACACATGTACAAGCAGTGTGTGCTTCCAGGCAGAGCAGAAATGCAATTACCACTAATCAAGGGTTACAGCTTGGAAGATCCGATTGGCTCCGCTCACCCTCACTGTGAAGACTCAGAAGGAGCTGCTGCATTCCCTTTGGCAGAACAAAAGGAGGAAATTGTGCTCACCATTCCTGCTGGAGCCTTCAGGATACCAGACAGCTCCTCTGGTACAGGGTTTGTGCTTTCACCACGGGAGCAGTTGCATTTCATTTGAGGTGAGTGGTTCCATCTCTAAACATCAGGAAAATGCTCATGTTCCCAAGTATTCTGATAGACACAATTCATGTGTAGCATTAATTAACTTTTTTTTTTGTCCAGAGACAATGAGAATGGAATAAAATTAATTTAAAAAAAAAAAAAAAAAAGCTGCCCCCGCCTCCAGATCCTGACCAGTGGTTAAAAGGAGCTATTCTGTTCTGTGAGCAGCACGTGGAGTTTTGAGCAGCCACCCTGCAACCAGTCAGTGACTGCTACTGAATAGACTCTCTATAATAATAAAATGTTATAATATAATTAATATATAATATAATAACAATACAGAAATATTATAATCATTCACTCTACGTGAATTAATTATGTTTTTTCCATGGTCTTTCTGACTGCTGGCCCTGGAACCACTGGAGAGATCAGAGGGAGGCATTGACATTCACTGCATTTCTCTGCATTTTTTCTTGCCCAAGGGAAAGAGAGAAAGAAATTAATCTTTCCCAATGGAAAAAAACCAAAACAACACAAACCAAACCAAAACACAAAGAGGGAAAAAATTGAAATGGCTGAAATAAGGACAAATATCTAAAATTACAGCAATGTTCCACATTTCCATCCATTTCCAGATGATTTCTTTGATCCTGCTTGCTCTTGGCTGAAGTCCAGCAATTGGTGCATCCCCTGCTCCCTCTGGATTCTGAGTGTTGGAGCTGAAGATCTCCCAGGAACAGAGGGATTCACTCAATTTTGTTGCATGTAGGGGACCGTGCCATGCAGAGATTTTGTTTCTTTGAATTTTCAAGTGGCCAGCAGAAGGGGCTGCACGGCTGCACACTGCAGCCCCTCTGTAGATCCATTCATGGACTTCTATTCCTGTGTCCAGACTGTGGCATTGTTACTCTGTCATCCAGCACAGCAACCAGACAACTTGAAAACCAAAACTCATAATCCCACTGGATCCCAGGATTAAATGAGTAAGAATTAATTGTTTTCTATCTTTCTCCTCAGCCCTTTCTATCAGATGTAACCAGATTAAAGCCAGCCCTTCCATCAAAGCACTCAAGAGGGGACTGAATTAACTAACTTTAAACATTCAAACTGCTTTGTTTTCTGGAGGAAAACCAGAACATTCAGGCAACTTGGAGTTTCACAATAATTAGTTACATTTGTTTTCACTGAGTTCTTTCACTGTTCATGGGACTCAAGGGTTCCAACCTGTGACTGGGAAGTGGCTGGGAATGAGCAGATCCTGCCTGTTTCCATCACTGTATTTCCACTTAAAGGTCACTCCACTGCCTATTTGTAGCGAGGCTGATTCCTCTGTGTAAAGCCCGTGGCAATCCAAGGGCAGCAGATGAAATATGTACAGATTATTATTACAGCATTAGTGCCAGTGTCACACATTCAGAGACAGATGCAGCCTGGTGCAAAACAGTGATTAAAAATCTACAACCATACAAACCAACAGTGGGACACTAAACAGCTTTAAAATGAGCAATAGTGAAATTAGAATCAAATGCAGTTGAAAATGGAGAGTTGTAAGTCTGGCCATATTTTTGTTTTAAGTGTGTAAACTGGGAAAGTATAAATGGGGGTGGAGGGAGAGTGACAGAGGATAAATAATTGGTGCAAGACAAGATGGAGCTGGGAAAGATCCATGCAAGGTGGTTTTAGAGAGCAGAGCACAAACCACCAGCAGGGTCAGCAGGTCCCTGTCTGTGCAGGACACAGAAAACCCCAGCTCTTGCCAGACACGAAGATGTGGCACTGAGGGACGTGGTTCAGGGCTGGCCTTGGCAGTGTTAGGTTTATGTTTGGACTTGATCTTAAAGGTCTTTTCCAACCTCAGTGATTCCATGATTCTAAACCAAATGAAAATAACGTGGGAAAATTACATAATTGAAACACAAGACACAAACAGGCAGAAGAATACACAGGGTCCTTCTGAGAGCTTGGGGCCAGAATGAAGCAGTTAGCAGAGCTTGTAGCAAAAGTTTTAAGAGAAATAAGGGAAATCTTTGTAAGGTGCCTTCAGATTTAATTACACTTGTTTCCAGGAAACCAGAGACAACAAAACTGGCTTGGATTTAAGAAATTAAAGATTCAGCTGCACAACAGTCAGGGACACAACTCTGCCTAAAGCCTGCCCAGGTTCAGAGGGACAATCATTTATCACCTTGGGCACTGCTGGATGAACTGGAATAGAGCAAGCCCAGGTGATACAGCACAGATGGAAGTTCTTGGTGGAGCTGCAACAGCTGTGGATTGGATTGCTTCCTGCACAGAGGTAAGGATGTATCCCAGAAAAAAGATATTTTCCCCAAAAGCCTCTCTGTGGAGGGGGAAGAAAAAAAAAAACCCCAAAAGCACCACCACCAAACAACCAGTCAAGCATTTCAGATCACTATTCCAAAAAAAGCACAAAGCCAAGGCAAGAAGTCTTAAAACAAGCAGGCAAGAGTTCATCAAAACCTGTAAGTGCCTCAGAGAGAGTTCATCAAAATTCATATATTTCTGTAAAACTTTTTGATTTTATGAAGGAAGCATTTTCTGATTTATGCTTAACTGATACAATATTTCCTTTCCCTCATGTTCAGTGCATCCAAAAAGTCAGGTTGTTGGAACCTCTGTGCCTCATAATTCTTCATTACAAAAAGCATAAAATAAATCTCTTTAAGTGATTGCTGCTTGATACAATAATTCCACCCTGGCTGGTTTTAAAACAGAACTTAGAAAACAATAGCAGAGTATAAAATTACATCAGAAGATGTAAGAGATGGGGTGGTAAACATGCAAAGGAAAAGTGTCTTGAGATTGGGAATGGAAAGTAATAAAAATTACAGATGATTGCTGCAGGTCCAGAGAGTCGTAAACACCAGAACTGCTGGCAGAAGAAGTAGCAGAAGATTTATAAGAAACCAAAGACATTTTAATTTGGGGGTTTGAAAGTAATGGTCCTCAAGTAGTGTCATTATATCAGTGAGGGAGTAGCCAGAAAGAGCTTTTTAAGTGCCTGCAATAATGTGTCAGAGTTATTTTTTTGGCAAGGTAACAACAGCCACAGGAACAGCCTCAGTGTTGGCTTTCCTACAGGTTCTCTTTTCAGAAAAGACTCCAAACCCTCGTCTGAAATGTGCATTAAACAGGATAATACCTATTTCTTTTTAAATCTGGCAAACACATTCTTATAAGATGACCTGACCTGGACAGTATATTTTTTTAAATTTGCCTTACAGTGACAAAATTCCATGCAGGCTGCCTGGTTGGATGAGAGTGGGTACAATCACCATCCCTCCCTTCTTCTAGTCCTGCCTCAGGAAGCCAGTGAAGAAGGTTTTTTTTCCCCTTCCTTTGCTTTTCCCACAGTACTTGAAATAAAACATCATGAGCACGAGTTCAATGAAACCTATTCCACATTTTCTGTATTCACAAGGAAGAGCTAACCTTGGTGTATTTCTTCCCCCAACACTCATTTTTTCAGTAAATAAATAAAAATAATAGAAACTATTGAAAAAAATTAAAATAATCTACCTTCCTAGCCAGGAGGGAAGTAAAAGAGATAAGAACTACATCCTAGTCACAGACTTTATTTCCCAAATCCAATGAATGTCACCATACTGATTAACATCAATGCAGATCTACTGGAGCAAAACTGACACATCTTGTCTACAAACAGAATATTTGACTTAGACATTTTTTCACTTAGATTTTTATATCCCCAAATCTGCTTGCTGTGAGCATCACAAGCTTGGGGGAGGAGGGGCGGGTTCTGGAATGTGCACAGCAGTGTCACTCTGCCCGTGCAGCATTTAAGAGTCATTAAAGCCATTAAAGGGCACCACTTTCCAAGCCAGCACCTCCCAGCATTACATCTCGAAATTCCATCCCACAGGGACCAGAGCTCTCTGTCCATGTCCGAAGATCACTTGCAGAGTTCAGAGCTTCCCCCCTGCCCTGCCCTGTCTGTCTTTATTCTCCTGCTAATCAAGACAGAGCTTTTACCTTCATTAATGAGTGTTAAGGTGCCCCTTTGCTTTGCCATTGCTGCAAAGACTGCAGAGCCTTCAGGAGCAGGAGCTGTTTCAAAAGCACCTCCTTGCTGCTGAAATGCTGTTCAAAAAGCCAATGATTTCACAGGGATTTTTGAGCTGTTTTTCCCTTGAAGCATCAGCCATTGCAAATGAATAATTATTATTAAGATCAACACTGCAGATGTCTGGTTTTATTCCCATTACCCTTTCTGTCCATAGCAGTAACTGCAGCTTTTATCTCTCCCTCACCCCAAGTTGTCTGGCTTTGATCTTGAAACTGGGGGTGTTTTAATCCCCACAGTCAGGTATGTGGGAAGATTTTCTTGTCTCTTTGTATTAGCCCAGATTAGACAGAGAGAAGACAGAAGAGAAATGCTCAGGTCAGAAACGCTGCTGAAACACAGCAGCCAGGGGCTGATTTCTGGACAGCTGGATGCCATCTCTGCTCCTGCCAGAACCCCTCCGGAATCTCCAGCTTCCTCCTCCCTGTACCCATGAGATTGGTGTATTTGGAAAAGGGTTCACTGGGAAGTAACCTACAGCTCTCATCACATGAGATTTTACAGTGAGAAGCACACAAAGTAATTTTAATCAATTCTGTTTTCAGATCAAAAGTTTTCCCTTTCCTTTTTTAGCTAGCTGATTCAATTCTCACCACAGACCTTCTTTTTCCATAATCACGTGTTCAAACGAGGTAAGAAGAGGTTTCTGTGAGGATATCTGAGATGCTGACAAGTGAGAGATGCCATGCACCCAACCCCTCACGCCATCCCCACAGATGGCAGGGCAGCCTCACCCTGCCCACCAAGGTGTGCATTTACCAGCCAGCCCTCAGGAACATCCTCCAGTCATCAACTGGGCTGCAAAAATCAAGACACAACTTTCCGAGTGTCAACAAGGACAACTTGAGGAACTCACCTTTACAGTAAACAGCATTTTTAACTTCACAGAAGTAGGATAATACTTGATTACAAGCTGAAGTTGAACTACCAAGAGGAAAAACAAAATTTTAAAAAACCTGCAAACAAAAGAGCCTATTTTTGGAAAGGAGGCACTAGAGCCACTTTTAGACAAGCAAGAGACTCTTCATCACCTTTTAACACATCTGGGCACTCCAGTGATTGAGAGGCAAACTGCTTTTCCATGGCAATACAAAGACAACCAACAGAAAGAGCTGTGGGTTGCAATGAACAGCTGGTTTTGTACCCAGGTCTGCAAGAGCGAGGTGTATTCTTTAACTTACACTTGCTTGATTTACAAGAAGTGGAGTTCAGGTAATTCAGACACTCTGTTTTCTTTCTCTTTAAAAAAAGCAACAAGCCAACAAAAACCTCAAACCAAAGAACCAACCAAAACTTCACCAGCAGTGGAGCAGAAAAGCCTGAAACCCAAATATAAGTGTACACTAAAGGCCTGAAATATAGAAGAAAATAATCCAGTATTTTTCAAGTTCCCAAATTTCTGCACAAAGTCACCACTTCGGAGTTGACAAAATATTGATTCCTCTGTGTTTCTTGTCAAGTATTCCCTTAGGAAGGAGCTCTGCAGCTTGTAAGCCTCAAATGCTGTTGAGTGCTGGTTCACTCATTAGAGCTACGAGAAAACACAGCGAGTTGATCGAGCTCCAAATTCTCTCCATGGAATATAAGTGGAATTTGTGATATAGATTCACTCCAACACTGAACCACTGTGAGTCAGTGAGAGAGACAAGGGCAAAAGGCATTAAACTGCTGATAGAAATGAAATACCAGACATTTGCAGTAATAGGTGATATATTGATGCATCTGAGAGAGGCATCCAGCCTCTGAAGGGGCTTTAGTGACACCTGTGGAGGCACAACTTGCTTTGGCTTGTGCTCAGCAGTCCTGAATAGAAGTTAATTGGATGTTATTAAGGGGAGAAATACAATAACATGGAACAAAGCAGGGTTATTATAACCACCTGATGAGGCCAAGAATTAATGTCACCCGGGGCTGCCACACACAGGGAGCCAGTGACTGCCCTGCTGAGCTCCTGCCAGGCTCGCCCTTGCTGCCAGTTCCAAATGCCAAATTTCCTACCCCCACATGGTGCTGTGGCTTTAACAGAAGGCACAAAAAACATGGTGGTCCCAGGTACCTTTTCTTTTCCTCTAAGGATGTCTCAAAATTAGTCCAACTTTCTTCACTGGCCATCCCCAGTAACTTCTCTCAGTGCCAATTAATTTTGTCTTTAGCACTTTGTGATAAAGAAATTCCCTCCTGCCTCAAAGCTATTTTCATTTAGCATTAGAGCTTTGCCTACATGTGAATAAGACCCATTTTTCTCCATGCAGATCAGACCCTTTCCGTAGGCAAAGGGTGCCAGAAATGCCAATCCCAGCCCGTGGAAAGCATTTCTCCCAACCAGCTGTTCTTTGGAAAGGAAGTTTTCTTCTCTTGTTCTCTTTGTACTAAAGGAGGTACCATCAGTTTGGCTACTTGGAATCACAGTCTGCAGGGCTATGTTATAACCTGCATTCTGAATTCCACTTTGTGCACAGCTACTGCCACAAAAACCTTCAGGTCACTTGAAATCTGTTCAGGGCTCTGAAGTTCTAGGAAACCAGAAAAAGTTCAGATCAGGCAGCTGGAATATAATCCCTGTTGTGTGTCTAATTCAGGATATTGAACTGTAGGGCTTGTATGGATGAGAAAGAGATGACCTGGGTATAACAGTCAGTTGGAGTTTCTTGGATATGCTGTATTATTACGTGAAAATCAGCCAACTTGGTGAAAGGGGCTCCCTTGGGACACTCGTGATTTAATTCCCAGTTCTCTTGACTGTGACCATTTCAGCACATGCTGGTCAACACCAGAGGGGCGTCTCTGTGGAGCAGAGAGCAATTTCCTCCCAACAGGGATATTTTTATAAATGACTATTCTTAATTCCAGTAAAATTTATGTCATAGTTCAATTTAAGATGGGGAAAAATCACAGCTCAAAAACCAAGCAAAACCAAAAATTCCCATCGCTCTGTAGTTTCACAGAACCACAGGATCTCCTGAGCTGTGAGGGACCCACAGGGACCATCTGAACTCCTGTCCCTGCACAGACCTCCCAACACCCCCACCCTGTGCATCCCTGGAGCGCTGTCCAAACGCTCCTGGAGCTCTGGCAGCCTCGGGGCCGGGACCATTCCCTGGGGAGCCTGGGCAGTGCCCAGCACCCTCTGGGGGAAGAGCCTTTCCTGATACCCAACCTAAACCCCCTGGCACAGCTCCAGCCATTCCCTTGGTAGTTTAAACCACTTTGTCCTGACAAACAAAAACTGTGCTTGTGGCAGCAGAGTGTTTGTGAGGCTGGGACTGAGGAACAATCAGCAAATGCTGGTGGCTAAATTCTCTTTTTGGGATCAAAGTTTGAATTCTATGACAGTGTTGGCCACAGGCTGGGGTGAGAAGGCCAGACAGGGCGTCTCTGCTCCCATCCCTGCACCATCCTCTGCTCCCACACCTACACTAGGTGACTAAATATCAATATATTTATAAATACATAGATATTTGGTCAAGACTTCTTCCTTTTGCACTGTTGAAGTCAAAGGAAAATGAAAATTCAGTCTAAGAACTTGTCCCGTGGGTGATGCTGAGGGACCCTAAGCTTTCAAGAGGGCAGAAACACGAAGTAAATTTTTGTACCTACACAACCTGATTTTGGGAAGGGGAACTTGCCTCCAGCAGCAGGTTTAGAGCAGTTATTTGTTGGGCAAAGGCAGAGTGTTCCTTTGCTGCAGCACAGCTCAGGTTGCTGGGCAAGTCCCACACATTTCAGCTCCCACTATTTCATTTCACCCCCTCTGCCCAGCCTCACTCAAGTGCAGCTCCTGGAAAGCCAAGAGGGAGGTCTTCCTAAAGAAACAAACACACCAGAAAGCCTCGCAGTTTGTGTGGTGAAGACAGAAGGCTTCATAAATTATATGAACTTCACTCATCCTCAAGAGTGGAAAAACTACTGGAAAATACCAAAAGGTTTGGGGTTTGCTCATTTATACGCAAATGTGCCAATGGAAAAAGGGCAACAAAAGCAGTCACACTGAGCAGTTTCCCAATGATACATTCCTCACAGATACTATAAAATCTCATTTCTCACAGGGAGACCCTGCACTGTGTCACTTCCAGACGTTGTCCTACTGTGGTCCTTGCTCAGTTCTCAGCTGCCATCCACCAGCAGATGTTTCTCTTCATGCTACAGTCTGTAAACATTTTGCCTTCAGAAGAAATCTGTTTGAGCAGCATTTTTGAAGTTCAAAGAACTGCTTGATTTCTTTTTCAGTCCTGTGTGTGATTCTATGTGTGAGGAGAAGCAGAGAACTGTAATTTCTTTCTCTTTTGGTTCATATATCACCATCAATTTTATCAACTCCATTTATCTCTCAGCTCAGCCTGGGATTTACTACAAAACTGACTGAGAGGTTACATTTTCTGAAATGGCAATCAATGATCAATTTTGCAAATGCAGATCTAAAACCCCTTGAATTCCTCTCTCACTGAAGGAGCACACAAAGCAGCAGAAGGCTGTTACTTGAACACAAGCTCAGAGAAATAATTCAGGAGTATTCTACGATGCTACTGTCTGCATCCCACGACTACTTTAGGAGGTTTTCCCATCTCCATGAAAAATAATTTCTTTCACAATTTGATTAAAAACAAATCTTTAATAAAGATATTAGAAGACAGATGTTATTAAACTAATTAGAATTTTATTTCCCCCACTATTTTTCCTGAAGCTCATTAAACTTGCTTCAGATGTTTTTTCATTTATTTTTTAAAAAAAAAAAAACCTTCTAATAAATTATTAGAAGTGTAATAACTTATTAAATTTCCAATAAGTTATTAAACTTCTCACAAGCTATTAATATTATAAGTTCTTATTTAAAACAATAGGAATAGCAGGGGATAAATAAATAAACCAAATAAAATAATCAACTAAATAAACTTCCAGTGAATTTAACCTATTAGGATTTTATTTATTTCCCCACTGCCATTTTTATTATTTCTTCAGTCAATATCTTGAATTCAGAATTTTTCACAGAAAACAATACATTTTGTTTCACCAGAAATATAAATGTATAACATATTTTCATTCTTTTTTCTTTTCTGTGTATTATTTTGTTATTTCTTCGCAGACAAATCTGCATAATAAATACTTAAAGAACAGATGCAATAAATGAATTTGTTGTTATTTCTAAATGGCAATGTTTACTGTTCATAAAAAATCAGCTGGTTGTTCTATATTCAGGGAAATACTGCAACCTGTCAAACTGCCATTTTGAAAAGTTATAATTCTGAATAATTAGGCTTAAACCCAGGTTGTTATTTCATATAATCAAAGTTGTATTTATGCAAACAAGGAGAAGAAAATTCTAGAGGCTGCTGAGTCCCTGCAGCAATACAGAAATACACAACTACAGTCCCATGGGCAGCCTCTTTGAATCAATCCAACACAGGGAAATATCTCCAGATATTTTCAGACTTTTGCTGTCTCTGCTTTTGCTGTGGAAGCTGTAAAGAGTTGGTTTTATGCAGTCTGAGAGAAGTCAAAGACAACTTCCCTCCAAAAACAGTTAATATTTCAAATATTTGCCAGATGAAAGGTGCTGCACTGAAACGCCCAGAGCAAGTGGGAGAAGTGACTGCGTGGGGAAATCATTGCCTGTTTGTGGACCCTTCAGGAAAGGAAATGTTACTGACTGGGCCGGGTCATGAAAACAAATGCTGGCTTTTGTGCAGATCATTTCAAAATCCCATCTCTGGGATATTTTAAGAATTCCAGAGCCCAGCTTTTAGCTTTCTCTTCCCACCCTTAAATGCACACAAAGACACACCAGCTTGAATCCCATGCCAAAATTCAGGCGTCCTTTGGTGCCTGTTTTCCTCTGGACACTTTCACCTCTTTCCAAGCATCATTCTGGGATTTATCTCCTGTGAAAGGACACATACTCTGCCCTTTCCAAGCTCTGTGAGACTTCCCCTTGTACTGCTCATTCCCTGGAGGTCTAAGCAAAGTTGATTCAAGAGATCAGTTTTCCTCTCTGACATCCAACATGACAAGTTTCAGTTATTCTTCCTGATTTCCAACTTCTTTATTACACTTGCCTTGAAGTGGAGAACACACAGTGCAATTCAGGGGCAAGGCCAGGGCAGCCCTTGGAAAAGTTGTCCTGCTTGGATGTGTCCCAGTGCATGATTTTAGCACAAAGGAGCTGTCAGAGGACACCTGAGGCTCAGGAGGAGGTGTCAGATCCCTGTGGCTCCACTAGCAGCTCCAGGCTACACCTGAGCAGGGCTGAGCCAGGCAGGATTTACTCCTTTTATTTCCTCTAAGGGTCCTTTGGCACAGGTTGATCTCCTTGATACCAAAGTTATAAACCACAGCAACTTCAAAGGCATGAAGGCTGGGAAAATATGAGTGTAAATTAAATTCCATAATCAGAATAACTGTGACCAGAACAAACTGAAAACATATTTTAATCAGGTTCCTGGACTGTTTCACAAGCAGCTCCATCTAGAGAGAGGAGTGAAAGACAGAAATGCAAAACAAACCCACTAATTTAGAAACACACACTTAGTTAGTTCAGCTGCTGCTCTAATTTTGTTGATAATTTTTTAAGCTCTTTGAAGTATTTTTCATCCTGCACTGCACAGGGATCTTCCTTAGGTCTGTGCTGAGAGCCTCACTGGATGGCATTTCTGGCCTCCTTCTTTCTTGTTTTTCTTGTCCATTTCAAATGAGGGGTTTGTGTCTGAAGAACATCTGTTCTTGCCAGGTCAATACATTTAAGCTGGAATAGGAATTTGCAAGCCTCTTTTTCTCCCTGCATGAAGACTACACCAGCAAATCCTCCCAAGGCCTGTATGTCAGTGATGCTCCTTCATCCAGCTGAACGCTGAAAACAAATTTGAGGATTAGTCTACTGCATCCTTCTTAATCATTAATTTCTACATTATAATGCTTTTTGTAGTACTCCACAAAGCTCATCTCAGAACCATCTGACCATCCTTTCACCTGTGGCCTGCCCCTGTCACACCATCATGAACCCCGACACCTACCTCGCCGCCATCCCCTGGATACTGCTGACACCCCTGGCAGTGGATGCTTGGCACCTCACCACCCACAATGAAAACATCCACGCCAGCATCCAGAGGATGGAAGACCTCATCGGGGAAATGAAGACCGAAAATCCCCTGAAGGGGTCAAGGACATTGGGACCTCAGGGGATCGGTTGCCTCCCTTTTTTGAGGGTGGCTTTGTTATGGTGTTTTGTTGGGTTTTTTCATTTAGCCTGGGATGTTTGGCTGCCTATCTTGTTGAAAAAGCTGAAAGTGCGTGTGCGAGGCACATTGGGGAAAGGCCTTCTTAATAAATAAAGAAGGGGGAGTTGTGGAGCCCGATGGGCCTGCGCCACCAGGAGGAACCATTGGTGGGACGACTCCTACTTTGAGAGATGCTCTTGTGGTCATGGAGAATAAGGAGGCCTTCCCTCAGGATGCTTTGTTCTATCATGCAAATGTACCCCAGTTCTCCTATCTTGGTTGGTTGTTGGTGTCCCCAACCCTTCTGTGCCCTATGAGCCCTGGTTCCAGAGAGTTCTCTCTCCCCTGTTTCCCCATTGGCCCTCACCCCATTGCCACCCCCCCAGGTTTTCCCCACTGGCCCTCAGGCCCTGACCCTGCCTATGCACCACCCCTGTGCCCTCAGACCATTGGTCCTGGTGCTCTCCCTGCCCCTGTGTAAAAACTCTGTACCCTGCTTTGTTCTTCTTTTCATCCCTGGATTGTTTTGTGGCTGTCCCCTTCCCAGTTCCTCATTCCTGGACCCTTTCTCAGTAACCTCCTGTGCGGAACCCCCACGAAGACCCTTCTCGTTTCTCGCCGTCGGAGCTATCGGGTGTGCGTGTGTGTGTGGGCGGCTGCACTGCACCAAAGCGACTCCCCTGGGAGACACTTTTGGGAAGGTTGTGGCACCTGACCAGCTCGCACCGCCGCAACATCTGTGGTCTTTTAACTCACTTTTTACAACAGATGGAGGGAG
This sequence comes from Orthonyx spaldingii, assembly GCA_013397795.1. Classification (NCBI taxonomy): domain Eukaryota; kingdom Metazoa; phylum Chordata; class Aves; order Passeriformes; family Orthonychidae; genus Orthonyx; species Orthonyx spaldingii. The sequence goes on along the minus strand of VZTJ01001906.1, from coordinate 20,589 downwards.
AAGCCACAAAACTCAGTATTTCTAGCAAAAGCAGAGATGTGCAGAGTCACAAAATCATAGAATCCCGGGATGGTTTGGAAGGGACCTTAAAAGCCCATCCAGTGCCACCCCCTGCCATGGGCAGGGACACCTTCCACTGTCCCACGCTGCTCCAAGCCCCATCCAGCCTGGCCTTGGACACTGCCAGGGATCTAGGGGCAGCCACAGCTTCTCTGGGCACCCTGTGCCAGGGCCTCACCATTCTCACAGGGAGGATTTCATATTCTTTACTGCTGATGCCTTTAAATAGCCAAAGCTGACAGGAGCCAGACGTTCCCTGGCCACTCACTCTTGTTTTGACCTGCTGGTCACCGGATCAGGGTAATATTATTATGTACTGTTTAATTTGGTTGGATTAATTTCAGGTAGCCATGCTCAAATAATTAATAGAGACTCAGGTTTGTGAAATAGAAATCAAGAAGTTGATGTATGTGGGTAAGGGAAAAGCAGAGAACCCTGACTGCCACAGCATGCTTGTATCCAAGGGAGGACATGAGAGAATAGAAGTGGTGCTGGACCCCTTCTCCCCTTTGTGGTGACTCAGGATTTGCCTCACTTCATTGCCCACCCTTTGGAAAACCTACACCCGTGTGGAGCAAGAGACAACCTACACAAAGCACTGCATCATTGCACAAAATCTCCTGAAGGGAAGAGAAATGAGGAAAAAAAAGTGTCACTTCTTAAGAGAACAACTATAAAGCACTGACCTCTGCAAAAAACCAAAGTACAAGAACAAAGAACATTCTGAATGTAGGATTTATTTCTCAAGGAGTCACCAGACTTTTGCCTTGAAACCTTCCCTCAGCCCCGACTGTATCATTTCAAACTGACAATTTCAACGAGATGCCGCCTCCCATCTCAAAGCCAACTGAAAGAAAAACTTTATGGAACATCCGGAGGGGAATGTGACCTTCCCACTGCAGGATTTCAAACACCAGGATCTATCCATCCTAGATCTAAGAGGATATCAAGGCCAGATGCTACTATGGATAGTCAGCCTTAAGTGGTGATAGTGTTTTCCTTCCATTGCCCTTTTCAAGCGCTCACATCTTTAATCAGCCTTGATAAAGGAAACCTTGCAAAACCTGATCCAAACATATGAATATTGTTTTAATTTCAAGGATTTAAAAAAATGGGGCAAATCTTATTCTGAATTCTAGAAAATCTGCAGAATCAAGAAATTGCATGGTAATTACATGCTTGCTAAATGTGTTTCAACAAACCCACTATTCTGTATCTGGAGGCTCAGCCTTTGAAGTTTTTCTGCAATTCACTTGCTATCTACATTGTCAGACACTCAAAGTTTGAGTTATTACAAGTTTCATAGTTTTCATAGAAAGCCCATAAGCACAGATGTCCCCACACACAATGGATCATTTACTGGATGTTGTCCTAGAGAAACAGATAAAATAATACAACTGCTTATTGCTCAATATCTGCCTAACAGAAAATTCCTCCTAGTCTTGTTCATTGTTGCTTCATTAGTGAACACATATTTGCTTAGGATTCTCAAAACATTTGCTGACAAAACAAAACTTTGTGCATCTATTAAACTGCTTGATCACTCATTGCAACTAGTCTTGGAAGTTCCCAAGTTCCTTTCAGGAAAATGTACTCTAAATGCATCATTTTGTGTCTTTGGACAGCAAAGGTGGGATCCTTCCACTACACCAGGTCGCTCCAAGCCCCATCCCTTGAAACTTCCAAGGATGGGGCAGCCACACCTTCTCTGGGCACCAGAAAAATAACTATGGTAAAAGTTATATTCCTAAGTATTCGTGTATTTTTTAGCCTTTTTTCACTTTTTTGTTTAGCAAACATTTTGAATACAGTATAATGCTAAACATAATTGTTATAACTGGAAGAGTAGTAAAAGATGTGTATTCTCTGAGTAGGATGAGACAACTAAAATTACCTGGGTCTCTGGCACAGGTAAGTCACAGTGCAGTATAAAAATGCCACAGCATTTTCTAGGGATGCAACAGATGGAGCATTTCAGCTGGGAACACCAAGTTTGTGCTTTAAATCTGCACTTAGGGAAAAATGAAACTTCTGGTGAAAATCACAGGTCCAGTGGAACTTCTGCTAAGTCATGTATTTTTTCCAGGTCTGTGGGGCTGCACACAACCTGTTCTTCCACTACAGGCTGAGTTCAGGTGGAAGATAAGGAAGAGGTGTTGAAGAAACTGGGTGTTTTCCATGGATTTCCCAGAGCTGGCAAACCCATCAGCGCAGTAGCCGTGCTCCCATCTGCCCCCCTGCAGCCAGGGAGATGCTGAGCCTGTGCCATTCATCGACAGCGAGATTATGATGTTGTCTGTTGCTCAGGAATGTGTCTGTGGTGGAGCACTGGCAGGAACAGAATGTCCCAGGCACCAGCAGTTCAGCTGGAACCAGAGCAGAGTTACAGCTCAGATGCCCAAAATCAGACACAGTCCTGCCCATGCCAACTCTGCTCAAACCTCCTACTCCCTCCATGCTGCTCCTAGGTTTCTGTCCCGGATTTATGGGCAGGAATGCAGACACCCTGTTCTAAACAAAGAGAGAACAGTAGCTTTAATCCATCCACTCAGCAAAATTGAGAAACCTCCCTTCAATGAAATCTGTCATATTAATTGTAGCATTTCTGTCCATTCACAGAAAGGGAACCAATGTGCTCCACAGCTGAGTGATGTGTGTCAGCCTCGGGTGAGGCTTTTGTTCTTCCCAGTTCCCAAAAAAGCACTAAGGGAGGACTTTCCACCAGCCATATAAGCATCGTCTTGGCAATGATTAACGTTTTTTTCCATAGGCATGAAAGAAACCGAGCATCCATTTCTCTTACATAAAACCTTTCATTAAATGAAATGTGACTTTACAGATGACACTGGTTATAAATAAGACTTTACAGATGATACCAGTTATAAATAAGACTGACAACCCTAGCAACCCTATGGAAGTTTGAAGTAGCACATCCCACTCATGGAGCACTTCTGGGAACACATCTTTTGCTCAGGAGGTAAAGAGGAGTGTGTTTAGCTAAAGCCAGACAAGGCACTTCCAGGAAGGCCTCCTCTGGTGCTTAGAAGAGTTGGATGGCAAAAAGAAGAGATAAAAGTGGAAACACTTCAGAGAGGTGTTTTGTGCCTGCTCTTTCTGGGAGACACGTCTGTCTGGGGTCCTGCGGAGGTGAAGGGTGATTCCTTTTGCATGTCAGCACCATCAGGTGATGCAGGAACAACCAAGTTTCTCGTGCTCTGCAAGCACCACCATGGTCATTACTGGACCCCCCAGCCCCATGGCCACACTGGAGTGGGGCTTCCCCAAAATGTGGCTCTTCTGCTTCTCTCTTCACTGTCCCAGCAGTCTCACCCCTACACAAGAGTGGGGGACAGGCAGGACTGAGCTGTCACAGGAACTCCCAGTCCAGCCCCATTTCCAGGCAGGGCTGGAGCAGACATGGGGCTCCACGGACATGGGGGGAACCCCAGGGACACCGGGAGGGTGGGAGCCCCTCAGCATCCTGACACCACAGGAGTTTAAAAGTGAGGTGACAGGAGGTTTGTGCAAAAAGAGAGAAAGGTTTCTTGGCCACTTTTGCTATAATACCAGAAGGGCATGTCATGGACTAGAGGAGTGGGATATTCTAATATTGAGACAAAACTGATGTAAGCAGGAGTGGAAAGTTAAAAAGAAAGCTCTTTACTCATGGATAAAGCAAAGGAGAACATGTTAAGTAGAGAGAGGGGAGCTGTGAGCACCAAGTCTCTGCTGCACTGCGAGCAGAGTGCTGCAAGGTGCAGGTCAGTGCTGGCACCCCGCTCTGCCTGAAGCACTTTCACCATCACTCAACTCTTCTGCAACACTTCAGACATTGTCCCTGTCCAAGATGCAGCTGCTTTGTCTGTCTGGCAGTGTTGTGGTCCCATTCAACTGCAGCCAGCTCTGGTGGACAAATAGCAACAGTGTCTGCCAATGGCTTGACATCGCCCATTTAGGGAAAAGATCAAAACTGTGGGTCCCTGATTTATCCTCTAACTTTCCACATGCTCATCTATATTCTGTGCCTTCTTTAAGCTGATGAAAACCGTTCTTTTGTCTTATAATAGATTTTAGAATAAAGCAGTTATTAATCTGCCCTCTGTTCTGATGCTGCTGCAAGCATTTTCCAGATTTTTCCAAATGTGCAATGACTTGGACAGCCAAGTGTCCCCAGAGCAGGTCTGCGCCTCACACACACCTTAACTCCTGGCAGTGGCTGCCAGCACTCTGTGACAGTGACTCCTGGGTGCTGGGTCCCAAAGCCAATCACTGAACATGTTTAGTGACAAGGCACCGAAGTTTTCTCTGCAATATGCTGCCCTCACTGGGTGCACAATTGTTCTGACAGATGTTATATTTTATCTTAGTGCAATCACTCTAATTAGAAAGGACACTAGGCAAAGGTGGTAAATACTACAGGAAGAACTGATCAAAAAGGATAGGCAATATTTGCTATTGCCATAATTCCAGATTCCCGTCCATCAAGATTTTGCCATTTAGTTTTGAAGTAAGCACAAGGTAAGAGACTTCTTGCACATCTTGATGGGGCTTCGGAGTTAACTAGGCTGTCCTGAGAGAAGACATATTTCTCCTTGATTCAAAGTTAGTTTTTGGTTGCAAAGTTGGCCCTTTGTGCCCGTTTGCACAGGCTTCTCAAACTGGTATTACTGGGAGTTTCCACACCAGGAACACAGAACCATGAGTCACTGGTTTAAAATGACCAACCCAACTCTGCTCAGATCTCTTAGCTTCAATCACCTGAAGGTTTGGTCCTCATTCTGAAATATATTTACTCAGTGCTGAATTCTACTACTTCTAGGCTGACAGAAAAATTACATAATAAGATTGTGTTGCTTGAAAGGGGATGGTAGAAAAATATATAGTTTGGGAGAGGAGAGATTGCATCTTATATATTATATTATCTTATATTGCATCTTCAGTCAGAATTATAACACTTCTAGGAAAAGGCAAAAGGTGTTTTTGTTAAAATAGCTTCAGTGACAAAAACATGTAATTACCTTTCTCAGCTAAATTTTCAACTACTATGCACCTGAAGAGGCACGTTTGGTGAATACACAGCCAAATTCCCTGGGAGAGATTCCCTGTGTAATCACTGCTGCAGGAAGCTGAAATAATCAGAAGTTTTGGGAGGAAGGCTCCAGCTTGTTTTGACAAGGTTATTTGCTAACCATATACAAGGCCAGGCTCAGCCTGATGCAAATGAAAGACATTGGAACAACAGAAAAAAACCCAATGAAAATACTGAAAAGGAAATAAAATTATACAGTTTCTCATTAAAATCGAAATAAATATTTTCTATGGTTACATCTCGAAATGAATTACTCTTTAAATTGTAAAGCATTAACTGTTCTTGGTTATCCATCTTGACTGTATACAACAAAAGTCATTACAAAATAATTTCATAACCAGATAATAAACAATATTTTCATCTAGTGAAAGCCTCACTCCCAGCTGTTGACCATCATTCATCCAAGGGCCTGCACGGTCCCAAAACTTGTGAAAAAGACCCTCAACATTTCTTCTCACTGAAATAATGCCCGAAACATTATTTCACCATCTTTTCTATGGTTCCAGTCTTTATGCTTTTATCTGCTTCAAGTGGTTCTTATTTCCTTCTTGGGAAAACTGGAATGAGTAGATTGCTTACATGTGTGGCTGCAGTGCCCATCCTCAGCACTGACCAGTGTGCTCGCCCAGCCTGTGTGTGGTACAGCTGGGGCTGAAAAAGCACAGCTCTCCTTGTGCAATGCTCTCAGCCCAGCACTGCTCTCATGCCGCCAGCAAAAATAAAAATCCACAAGTGTTGCATGCAGTATAATAAAGAATAAGGTTTTTAAGGCAGCACAATGCTTATTCATGCTTAGTAATTGCTTAATAAAAATTTCAATTCAAGTAAATGCCCTTAGACTTGAGAAAAGCAGAGCTGAGAAAGGGAGATTCAAGAGAACCTACCCCAGGCCCTGGTAGGAGAGGTGATGATGAAGTAGGTTTTGCAGGAGCAGGGCTCACTTCACCAAAGTGCCTTCCCAGGCATCAGGGAAGCAGGAGTTGGTTTGGGTGCTGTAGCTCCAGAGTTCTTTCGCTCCCCTTGTCCTGGCATTGTCCCCTTGAGTGTCCTCAATACAAGGCCCTGGCGGCTGTGAAGAGCAGCCTCTCCTCCCTGTCCCCAACTCACACAACGCAGGGGGATGACCAAGGGCAAGACAGAGGTAGAGAAGAGTTCTGGTTCTATCTGCACCTTGCTTTTCTGTGAGTGTGGTTCGTACACATGGAACATTTTATCATTAGGGCACCTCTCCTATAAGGAAACACTGAGAGAATTGGGATTGTTCAGCCTGGAGAAGAGAAGGCTCTGGGGAGATTTTATTGCAGGCTTCCAGTGCCTGAAGGGGCTCTGAGAGAGCTGGAGAGGGATTTTGGACAAGGGCCTGGAGTGACAGGACAAGGGGGAATGGCTTCCCACTGCCAGAGGGCAGGGTCAGATGGGATATTGGAAAGAAATCCTTCCCTGTGAGGGTGGGAAGGCCCTGGCACAGGGTGCCCAGAGAAGCTGTGGCTGCCCCTGGATCCCTGGCAGTGCCCAAGGCCAGGTTGGACGGGGCTTGGAGCAGCCTGGGATAGTGGAAGGTGTCCCTGCCATGGCAGGGGTGGCACTGGGTGGGCTTTAAGGTCCCTTCTAACACAAAGCATTGCGGGAGTACCTGAGTCAGGCTGGACAAAATGCTGTGGACTCTTCCATGTGCTGCCCAACACGAGAGGCTTTTGGCCACCTCCCTGGAGTCAGCAGTGCCCAGGCAGAGTCTTGTCTCAGGTCACTGCTGCTGGACAGCTCCTGACCACACTGTCCCAGAGCCAGGACAGGTGACATCAACACCACGGCAGCAGCAATGCTGGCCATGCCCTCCAGCCAGGCTCCCAGACACCCACAGTGTGCACTGGGACAGCTTTATGCCTCACCCTCCTGCCCTGCGTGGCCAACTCAGACCCTCGTCTGTAATATTTGACCCCTGACTTGCTGTGTCCCTGCCCCAGCTTACGTCTCCAGGCCATGACAGTCCTACAGTGTGTCCCTTCTCTCCTTCAGGAGTGGGAAAAGAGGGGCCAGTGCCAGCCTGCACTGCTCTTCCACCTCCCCAACCATCGGTTCTTCTCCATTTCCTGAGCAAGCTGCTGGAGCAGCACCATGGCTTCCTGCAACCAGTGAGCGTTCTGAGGATGGGAGGGAAGAAAATGCTCTCTGCTGGGGAAGGAAGAAGTTTCCCACTGGAGAAGGGAACAAAAGAGCAGCAGCCCCAAGACTGCACATTGTTCTACAAACCAACATCTTCCTTGGCAGAAGAGCCCACGGTCTAAATCAGAACTTACTGGCAAATGATGAAGAAGACAGCAAGACAAAGAAGCCAGCAAGAGCCATTTGCCTTCTCTGTAGACCCCAAAGCTCAGTGGCTTCTTTTAATTCCCCACAAATCAGTCAGCAACCCAGCACTCAATGGCCTGATTTTAGTGTTAGATGCTCAAAGGTTGCTGTTGCCTACCATTACTGAGGTGGAAAGATGACTGGAGGCCATGGGACTTCATGCCTGTGGAGGAGGTGAAGTGCCTGGTTAGCAAGCCTAATTTATTTTTGGGGAGTGGAGTTGTTTGGTTTTTTTTTTAAACCGCATTAGACCACTCTGCTCCTCTGAGAAAGAAAGTACTTTCTCTGAGAAGAGACACTTCAGGATGGCCTAATTGTGGTCTTCCAGTACATGAAGGAGCTGACAAGAAAGATGGAGAGAAACTATTTACAAAAGCCTGCAGTGACAGAACAAAGGGAATGGCTTCCCACGGACAGGGAACAGGGTGGATGTTAGGATATTAGGAAGGAATTGTTCCCTGTAAGGGTGGGGAGGCCCTGGCACAGGGTGCCCAGAGAAGCTGTGGCTGCCCCTGGATCCCTGGCAGTGTCCCAGGCCAGGTTGGACGGGGCTTGGAGCAGCCTGGGACAGTGGGAGGTGTCCTGCCCCATGGCAGGGGGTGGAACTGGAAAGGACCCTTTCAACCCAGGCCACTCTATCACTTTGTAATTCATGGAAGGAAGGTGCCAAACCAATAGACTTCCTTTTATGATGGGGCTTTGCTTTCAACATGTGACAGCTGCCAACACCAAAGGCACAAAACAAGCAACACAACCCACAAAGCAGAACTAAGACAGAAGTTTCTTGCTTCACCAGAAGTGCCCATGGGTGGGTCTCCTGTGCCCCACATACCTGATGTACAAACCTCTGTTGTGTAACTGAAGGATGGGATGGACTGACAGCAGCATTCCCAGCTGACATCAGATCAGAGAGGGAGGAAAGAAATTGCAACCCTTCCAAAGTACAGCCCCTGCCAACGTGTTTTGGATATCCAATATAAGCAAGAGCGCTCACATCCCTCCTTCACTTCATGTCTGATTTATAAAACCAGGAAGCTGGACCAGGATGTTCAAAGTGCAGCCAGAAGAAGGCCTGTGAGAAAGGTATGTGGTAAATGCACTTGGAGGTTCATTTTTGATGCAGCTGAACAAGAGGCACTGAGCACGTCCTGCTGTGCCTCTCTCCCCTGGGCCAGGAGCCCTCGCGCTGCCTCGGCTCTTCCCTTCCCTCCTTTGCTCCGGTGGCTCCTTTTCAGGAAAAATAAATCTAGATAAAGGCCTTAAAAGCTGAGTTACCTATGCAGCTCTAGATAAATCAAAGGATTTAGTGGGATTAGTTTCACCTGACTTGCAGTGGAATTTCTTGCCATGAGAAAAGCCAGAACTGCCAGTCAATGTACAGCATTTCTATCACTTTCCAGTCTGGCTGGAAGTAGAGTTTCCTCAGCTACATTCCTGGGGTGAGTAAGTTCTTTCTGGTTTAAGTGGATGTTTTGCTTTTATTCATAAGTTATTAATGATTTTATATTTTTCATTATTGTTTTAAATTGCAACAAACTATTTTTGAACGATACAGCTCCAGCAAGAACTCTAGATGTGATATGGATCATTTAGCAAGCTAAAACAAAAATATGGGGGAAGAATGATCTATAGTTTAAATATTCTGCTTATATAGGCATAAATAGATATATATATATATTTTTTATTTTAAAATAGCAGCACAGGTTGGTTGGAACTGGAAGGTTATAACTACTCACCAATTTTTTTGAAATAAAAACTGAATATATTAAAAAAGCAGACAAGTTTTTGTTAAATTAAAATGTTAATTTCTGCAAATCTCCTTTATGGGCAGGATTGTGTTTTCTTTCTGCTTTTTAAATTATAAGTTTTCCTTTAGAAATTGGATAGCTAGGATTTAGAAGCATCTTTTCGTGTGAAACATACTTTTACTTCTTACAGAGTTTTGTCACACACCAGCCTCAAATTCCTTATATTATAGGGGGAGAATAAATAGCTTCTTCACTGTGGAGAGTTTAGTTTTCTGTTTAATGAGAGATTTCATTGAATGTTGAGTTGTTTTAAACCACTTCCAAAGTATATTTGTTATTGTACCAGCACCTCACATTTATTAACATGATACATCATCATACATGCTCAGATCTATACAAGACGTTTTTTGTGACATACACAGCATCCTGAAACCTGTAAACACACTGATTGCATTAAAAAGGATCAGATGTACCCTACTTTTCTGGTATAGAAAATAAGAAGGTAGAAGTCCTGAATATTTGAAGAATTCAGTGCCTCAGTCTCTGAATCCGCTGCTGCGTTTCACGTCCGCGCAGTTTGCGGCTCTCGCGCAAACGCTGAACAACTTTTGCACTTTCAGATTAATTCTAGCAAGTCTCTGAGACCTTTCGCTCCGTTTGGTGGACGAGGATGGCAAGCCCAGATAATTTTTTTGTAGGGCAATTTGTTTCCAGTATCTCAATTTTTAAATGGTAGGAAAGTAAAAGCCAAAATAATTTTTTAAAATAAAAAATGTGTTGCAATGCTGGTTTTGTAGTGGATTTTTTACTCTCCATTTCAAATTCTGTTGCAACAAAAAAATGTAGTTGATCTCAACACATACAGCAGCACTACTGAGAAATGTCTGATGCTGAAAAAAATGGCAACCATTGCTGAATACTATGGGCTCTTTAAAATGCTTTTCTGTGATTAGTTAGAATATAACTGTAGCAGAACAATTAAATTTGATTTAGGACATTCCAAGATTCCAACAGTACAGCCTGTTCTAATGTTCAGATAAATCCCTCACAGCACAGTAACTCACTAAAATATGAAAAATGTTATGAATGGGACATGAATTAACAAAGCTATGAATGCTGGATGTAAATTAGCTATTTAATTAAAATGTTGTTTTTTCTTTTATTGAGTTGGTCATGACAACTGTTAGCGCCTGTAACTTAGAGTGCAAAAAATGTAAGAATTTAGTGTAAAATACTGAAGCACTTAGGAAATCTCATTTTCTATCTATAGAATAGATGTACATAGTGAAGTATTTGACATTTTGAGCCATAGTGATGCACCAGGTTTTGCAGTGATCAGAAATACAGCAGGTACTTCACAGAGTAATGGAAATTTCTTCCCTAAAAACATTTACAATTTAAAGTCCTGAAAATGTTACTGACAATAAAAAGTACATCTGCCACCTTCCAGATCATGTTACCATTGCCCCTCGCTTCCCATCATTGTTCCTAATGCTCCTCCCTTGCTGCCTTTATTCTTCAGGGAAATGAAGAAACTTTTAACTAAGAACACATCCTCTAAAGTTCTTCCTTTTTTTTAAATGAAAGCAGGATCAAGTCAGACAAGTTTATAACACAAATTTGAAACATTCAGCCTTCTGCTAAAACTCTTCCTGATTAAGTATGAAAGTAAAAAAGAAGGGTAGGATTAACTGTTTAAGGACAGTTGCCATTATTAAATTACATAATGAAAGGCACTATGGATAAAGCTTTTCAATAAATACTTTGCCTATAATTGTTCCAATCCAAAAGCTCTGACATTTTCAGTATTTCCATCATCAATATACTCTATTTCTTGTCTCAGGGATTAACAGCCAAAAGGTTCTAAAAACGGGTAAAGAAATGGAGTAAAATCTGCCTGAAATACTTGAGATCATCATGGGAGTGAAAGACAACTCAGATTATGAATTTCCAAGAAGTGAAAAGGAATGAGAGAAGATGGGGACAGAGTAACCAGAGAATATCAACAGGGAGTGGGAGGTTGGGGGGTTTAGTGTTGCATAAACCCAGCAGTAAATCCAGTACCAACCTGCAGCTGTGTGGATTTCCTTCCTTTTGACCGCTTCCAGTGAAACAGCATCCTTTGATTTCACAGACTTTCAGAGCAGCCATTGGATACCAGACCTCTCGAGCCTAAAGGTAAGACATTCTCCTGAGCTGTAGCATTATTACACCAAAATGCAATGCAACAATTCACAATATTTTACTCAAAAGTATAAATCGGATTAGTTTCACTTTCACGTCATGTGTCACTTCTCCCAGTGCCAACACTGAAGTTTCTCTGAACGGTCTCCAAACATGTCCATCTTCTCCATTACTTATCACAGAGAAAAAATAATTTTACAGCAGTGCAGCTCTGCAGAGCCAGCAGCAAGAGATGTGCCACTGAAATAATAAAGGCCTTAAACTGCTCTCCTCTGACCTTTGCAAAGACAGATGTGCATAACCTGATATTTCTGGGATATTTGTTACATTTGCTCCCATGCAAAAGCAAGAGCTAATGAGATATAACCTGTTTAACCAAGCTGGCTGCTTTCAGGAGGGATCAGGAGCTCACATCTAAGAGAATGGGAGACCTCACTGAGTGCTGGTAGCCCTTCTGCAAAGGAACACTCATGACTCCTGGTGTTGTTCAAACCTCATCCTGTCGTGATGCTTCAGACACTTCATTCCTCTATTTGTGATTGTTGTCATCCATTTTCACTCATATGGATAAAGATTTGCCTGGCAGTGATGATTTGCTGGCTTTTTTGAACATTAGGTGTAAAATCTGCACATTTCTGTTCTGTTCCTTCTACTGAAATGCCTTTGCTGTTTGGCAGCTCTTTCACATTTGCCTTCCCAGGTTTCTAATGAATGTCTGATTTGGCATGGCACTGACATAAATTGGTTCCAGGCAGTTAAATTGATTCTCAGGGCTCTGAGACCCCCTTGCTCAGTTGTCTGTGTTGAAGATGGAGGCAAAGAATGGAAGATAGACCGAGGGGTTCTCAGTGCCCTCAGCTGGAGGGCCGTGATTGCGAGATTGATCAAATCCCACCTGACCCTGAACTTGTGCGGGATCTGCTGCCCCAGCCAGATCCCTAAAAGTCAATGGGGCCTGATGGGATTTGTCCAAAAATCTTCAAAGAGCTGTTAATGACATCACAAAGCCTTTCTCAACGATTTTTGAGTGATTTTGGGAATCCAGAGAGGTCCCAGCTGACTGAAAGTAGGCAAATGTTGTCCTGATTTTCAAGAAGGGCAAGAAGGTGGACCCTGAAAACTGCAGGCCTCTCAGTGTCCCTTCAGTGCCCAGTAAAATCATGGAAAATATTATTCTGGGAAGTATTGAAAAACAGTTGGAGGACAATGCAGTCACTGGTCACAGCCAGCACAGTTTCATGAGGGGAGAGTCCTGCTTGTCCAACCTGATTTACCTCTATGGAAGTATGGAACTTCACCTGGTCAATCTAGGAAAGCCAGTAGATGTAATTCTTTTGGACTTCAGCAAAGCTTTCCATACTTTCTCTCACAGGATTCTTCTGGGCAAAATGTCCATCCCACAGCTCGATAAACACGTCATGGGATGGGTGAGCACCTGGCTCATGGGTCAGGCACAAAGGGTGACAGTGACTGGGGTGACATCAGACTGGCACAGGTCACTGCTGGGGTTCCACAGGGCTCAATCCTCATCCCTGTGTTCCTCAACACCTCCATAAAGGCTCTGGAGGCAGGACTGGAAGGGAAACTGAGCAAGTTCACAGATGATGCAAAACTGAGAGGAGCTGTTGACTCCGTTAAAGAAAAGGGAGGGCCCGCAGGGAGTCCTCAACAAAAGAGAGAACTGGGCCGTCACCAACCTTGTGGAGCTCAACAAGGGAAGTGCCAGATTCTGCACCTGGCAAGGGGCAGCCCTGGGTGTATGGACAGACTGGGGAAAGGGATGCTGGAAAGCAGCTGGAGCTGTGCCAGGGCAGGGTCAGGCTGGAGATCAGGAAAGGTTCTTCCCCCAGAGGGGGCTGGGCACTGCCCAGGCTCCCCAGGGAATGGTCCCGGCCCCGAGGCTGCCAGAGCTCCAGGAGCGTTTGGACAGCGCTCCAGGGATGCACAGGGTGGGGGTGTTGGGGGGTCTGTGCAGGGCTGGGAGCTGGACTGGATGATCCTGTGGGTCCCTCCCAGCTCAGGACATTCTGTGACTCTGTCCTGTACACAAGTGTTTTAGGTAGAGGACTGCATCGCACCTGGGTCTGAAGCGCAGTGCTCTATGTGTGCATACATGGGCTTTATCTTTCTCTAGACACCTTGCATAAAATAAGATAATAATTCCTGGCCTGCTGATTTTCTTCTACCATGTGATCCCTGGCTTAGACTGAACTGTTTCAGAGATGTGTTTAATCTCCATTACAGTGGTTGGGATTCCTGAAAGCCACCAGGATAAATTCATCTCTTGAAGTACCCACGTCTTGTTCCTTTTGTCCTGCCTTGACTAGCAAGTTCTGACAAGTAAATTATCAGATGAATAGCCCTTCTCAGACGGGGCTGATTGAGAAAATGGGAAGCAGCTTCAAAGCATGAATGATTTTTTGTCTCAAGAAACATAGGTGATCTTTGGGGGAGCTATACCCAATTATCCATATCTTCCTTGGATAATATTTCAAGCTGATTACCCAGAGTTTACACCAATCTGGATATGAATTCCATCTAGTTCTAATGAACTAGAACTTTTGTTCTTTGGCTTTGTTTATCTCAACTGCAGTGAATGTCACATCTGATTTAATGCTGGGTTTGTTTTGTTTACATCACAGCAGACTCATTGGATGACCAGGACAAGATGCTTCATAACTTGATATTATTAGTGCTGTCATTTAATATTAGAGGATGAAAGAAAGTTATTATTAAGTACAGAGGTTTCACAGCTTGTTCTTCCAGGACAAGCAGCCTGGATTTAAAAAACCAAATAAAACCAAAGCAAACCTCAAAGCATGAAAATACTGAAATTTGATTTTGCACTGTCAAGGATTTCCCATCCTTGCACTGTTCTGCTGCCCAAAGACTCATTATTTTTCCTTTTAGGAGTGAGCAGCACAATCACATGAAATCTCTAACTGTCCCTTCAGATGGTCCTTCCAGTAAATACTTTTAGATCATCTGCTGATATTGGCACATCACAGAAGCAGAGAACTTTCTGCCTACTGAAACCTGTGGCAGACTTGTAAAAACCAGCAATTTTAATTTAACTTTCTAATTTATTTATTAGAAAAATCCCCACCTTTTAAGCCAAGATGGGAAAGTTTTCAGAATAGCAATGTTTTCCTAATAAAAGCATTTGCAATTGAGATTAAAGTTAACAAATTATTAATAAATTAGATTCTTGCATTGTACAAATGCAGCAAACCAAGGACAGGTCACTTGCTTCTGCCACAGGAACATGACTCCAAAAATCAAAGAGATGTTGCTGAGAGAAGTCAGATCTCGTATCCCCATGAAAGACATCAAATCTTTTCATGAGATAGTGCCAGGCCATTAGAACACATGATCTGTAACAGCCCACAGACCATTCAAAGGGCTTTGCAGATAATGGGTGCACACTCACCCTGCTGTGAATGCAAACAGACCCCATATGGACCCAGACCCTCGTGGGGACTCTTTTTGTCTCACCCCACTCCTAAAGCCACTCACTGCATCTGCAGGGAGATGCTCGGGGGAAGCTACAGGGAGGAGGTGGCACCAAGGAGTCAGAGAACAAAGAGTGGTGCAGGGCGTGGTGAGGGGGCCACAAGAAATTAAGAGAGGATGGAGAGGTTGACAAAATGGGGGGAACTGAGAGAGATCAAAAACCATGGATGTTAGGAAAAATGAGGTGAATAAAGGAAAGACAGATAAAGACTGGTGGATAAAGGAGAGCCTAAAAACATATCAGAGAGGAAAGGAAACTGTTAGCTTGAAAAATGGGGGGAAACAAATGTCATAGAGGAAAATATTCATGTACAGAAGAGAAGGAAGAAAAGCCACGATGCACAAACTATGGAATAAGGGGAATAAGAAAAGAAAAAATACATTGATTTTATTGTAAACACAAAAGAATAGAAAATAAGAAGAGCCAAATGGGGAAAAATGAGACACTGACTGAGATAAAGCCAAGAAAAGAGGCCCAAATGTGCTCACACCCCAAATTTTTACAATTTACAAATACCAGACTGGTACAGTGAATGCAAACCAGGCTTTCTGCATCATGTCTGACAGCCCAGACAACACTCCACCGTAACACTGGAGTTTCTTTACAAAGCACCACAGAACAAATCCCTTGGATTTCTTTCTCTTTTAAATGAGAAAATTAATTGCATCCCATAAATGTCTGCAATATAATGAAATGTAAATTCGGGGCCTCAGGGCTGGAAGGGAAACTAAGAACAGAATTTGGCCCTAATTTAGATAATAGCAGTGTCTGAAAAATGGGGTGTTTGTAATGGGAAATTTAGACTAAGCTTTTATTTTAAGTGGGATAAAAAAATCATAAAACTTTCAACTTGAACTTGAAAATTGCACTTTCAAAAGAAAGGCTGCTAATGCTGTAAATTCCCCTGCAGATATGAGCACATAACGTTTTGTAATTGTAGTGTTTTCAGATGAAGGGTTTGGTTGCTGTTATAGTTTTTCATGTCATAAATGCCAATTCCAGCAACTAACATCCCAACCCTCTGAAATTCCCAGTTCTACTACTGTGCCCCGTTTAAAACCCATCACTCAACAAAAGTGAAATAGAGAATGAGGGGAAAACATCTCTCAAGAGCCTCAGAAATTCCATATGTTTGTGCAAGTCTGTGTCCCCTCTGCTGTTCCAAATGTCTTCCCACAGCTCCTCTGAGAAGCTGCTCTGAGCACCACTCGGGTATTTTTCCTCATCAATTCCCTCTCCACCTGCTCCCTCAAACATTGCTTCTCAAGCACTCAAAGAAGTCCCTTTTTGTCCCCCCCATTCCTGGTGGCTGGACACATCTTTCCTTTGTGCAGGAACTCCATTGATGGGTAATCCCTAAGCGTCCCAGGATCCAAGCTAACATTCTGGGTGCTTTTTGGGAAAAAGCCACAGTCTGAGCACTGTACGTCCCTTAGCAGGACATGTTCTGCACTCTAAAACACTGCAAGGGCACAAACTGCCAGTGCCTTCAATCAGAAGTGGCAAAAAAGAAAATAATCAACTTTAGATATTTACAAAATTTTCCGGTCTGGGGGTTGTCAGGAGTGGTTCCTGCTCCAAGGCAGCAATTCCCATGGCCCCATGTTTTTTTGCAAATGTTTCAAGTCTTGTAAAGTCAGCTTGTGTTACCTTTCTATCATCTTTCTCACCTGAACTGCCACAGTTTGGGAGGCTGACTGAGAGAAAAGGGAAAAAAAAAAGCAACAAAAAGACCTCCCAAAGAGGCAATTTTCCAACCCCAGAATAGTCCTAATGAGACCCTCAATACTAAAAAATACAAACTGGTTAATAAAACAGAGAAATGCAAGGGGCCTGCAGTTTTATTTCCTATCAGAGCTTCAACCCTTCAATCAACTTTTATTATACAGCCACTCCTGAGGCTGTTAAATCAAATTTGATCATTCAGCTTCTGAAAACCCATCGCTGCTTTGTCAGTGCTTCCAATCTGAAGCTTTTGGTGCCCCAGGCTGCAAACACGAGCAGTGCTGTCAGCGGCTAAAGAGCTCAACCATTCTTTGTTTCTATCTATCCCCTCGCACAGAACTTACCCAAGGCGGCATAAAAAACCCCAAAAACCCAACCCTCATGGCACACATGACATCCACATGGCTGCAAAACAATCAGCAAAAAGTATTCATGTACCAGGGAGCTGTATGATGTAGGCCTTGCAATTATAAAGGCACATTTGATATGTTTTGAATAATCGCGCCCACATTCGGGTGAACTCATCTGGTCTTTGTACACGCCTTTATCAAGGTTAGGGAAAAAACCTTTCCTCCGTGGTGTTTTGACTTTTAGTGACTCCACAGAACTATCTCATTGGAGTGGAGTTAATCAATGAAAAACTCCCGGTTCTCCTGCCTCGGGAATGGCTGAGGAGCTGCTCGTGCAGATGCCCAGCGTTTGCAGTGATCTTCCCAGGGAGCGAGGCTGCCAGACAGGGAATCCTGCAGCAAGGGGCCTGAAACAAGCACTGTAGAGCACAGCAGATGGGGGTTTATTGGCAGGTCTTTTCTTCCCCTGCTATCCATCCTTTTCTACCTGAGTGACAGGAAAATCTCAGCTGGAATCACTTCTGCCTGAAGACGGCGGGACCAGGTCTGTCCTGGTGGGTTTCAGATGGGAGGAAAAAGGAGGGGCTGAGGGTCAACTTTCCACCAGATTGTTTTTTCCGTGAGACAGCAAAGAGAGAAGAAGAAAAAAAAAAAACGAGGGGGGGTGGGGAGGGGGGAAATACTGAGAAAAAGCAGAAATTGGAGCAGAATAGACTGACCAGCTCGGGATAAGGCAGGGAGCGGCGCGGTCCAGCGGGAGCAGCGCTCCCGAGGTTTCACCCCGCGGAGCAGCAGGACCAGGGAGCAGCGCCCGGCTGAGCCGTGGGGCCTGATGAACGGCACAGCACCTCCCCGCCTCGGTAGGACCAAACCTTTAAACTTCCACAGGGCCTGATGAACGGCACAGCACCTCCCTGCCTCGGTAGGACCAAACCTTTACGCTTCCACAGGGCATTTTCCGTGCGCTCCGCTCCCCGGGCTGGGCCGGTCCCGCGTTGCTGCCGCACGGCGCCGGAGAGATTCGCCTTCCCTTAGCTCGGCTCAGCCCTGCAGATCTCCCTCGCGGGGCTGGCAAGCTGTAAAGTTTTAAAACTCTCTTAGCTTTGTTATTTTGCCATTTTGGTCTTCTGCATTTATTTGCTCCACTCTTCTGTTCGACTCCAAATCCTTCTTTTCCAGGCACTGCCTGCGGTTAGGTTGTTTCGATTCTGTTTGGTGTTTCTGCCTCTTCAATTTTTTTGTTGCAAATTTTGCTTTTTCGTTTAGTCTATTTCTAAGGATATCTTCCTGAAATTGTTTTAGGTGTTTTATTATCTCCCCCCACTTTTTTATTACATGATTTTAACATCTATTACTTGATTTTTACGTTAACAATGTATATTTCCTAAGCTGTATTTTTACACTGTTCCAATCGATTAGCTACGTTATTTTATTCTCCTAAGTAAATAAAAATATGATATAATGTTGAAATAAATCTTTATTTTGCTGATGATTTCATAACTCCAGAAAGATAAGGGATTGGATTTTATCTAAGAGTGATACTATTTCTCTTTGAACATCAGACTGTAATTATTTTTCTAACTTGCCCTGTCAGTTTTCTCTGCAGCACCTCACAAAAACTAATCCTGCACTACACATATCCTCTTGTCCAGTCTTCCATTAGTATTCTTAATATTCTTTAATTTTGTGCGAGTTCAGCAAGCAATGGTTGTTTTACACAGTTAACAAGATAGCAAATGGAAAGATCATTTCTGACTGCTGTTTGCAACAACAGAATTTTTCTTTCAACGTCAATTTCTACAGCAATTCTATCAATTTTATAGTCCCTGCAATCACTGGAAAATGAACAATTTCATTGGTCATTTTATTACAGTTGTTATATTCCTAAAAGGATTAATTTCTTTTTCTCTTGTCCAGGTTTTTGTCAACTTTTTCCCTGCTTTATTTCTCGATCTAGACTTCACAGCTTTCTCTTTCTGCTGCCTTTCAGCCACACCACGAAGGCAAAGGAGAGCTCAGTGTGTTCTAAAGTGCCCTTGGTGCTGCACCTGGAAATTTCAGAGTTTCTGGGCGTCTTCTCGATGTGAGAAACGCTCTGAGGGAGGCAGGCAAGTCCTGCAGAGGCATCACTGGACTGTCCCCTGCCTGCCCCTGTAGAATTCCAGGCATTTTATTTGGATAGTCTGAAGTCTCTCATTTTAGACAGTTTAATCAATCTCTTTCAGAAAGGTCTTTTGATGCTTTTGAGGACTTGAGGGGGGATTTTTGTAATTTGGTTTGGTAGTGGTTTGGAGCCTTTTTACTTGGTTTTTTGTTGGGTTTGGTTTTTTATTGGTTATTTGTTCTGGTTTGGGGTTTTTTCCCCCAAGAACATCTCATGTTTGCTTTACAAATATCAGACTTTCACTTCCTCATGCATCTCCCACTCCACAGAATAATTATTTTTCCCCACTGAAGCAGACTCAGAAAGCTTTCACAGCATTCTAGTCCAAACGCAAAAACACACAAATGAGAACAGAGTGTTTTCCCTGGTTATCTTCCCTTTTTCTTGTACCTAAAAAACCCAATTCACTGAAAACTGAAGAATTTTGCCGGCTTAAATATAGATTTTTTCTGTAGCATTCCTTTCAGTCTGTTAGACACAGACACAGAAGTAGAGATACACACACGAATTAGCCCCCAGACTAAACACCTATTAAAACCCTTGACTAAATAACTAACACCTTGTTAATTAAGTGTGCATGTTTGTGGAGCATATTTGCATAGAAGAAAAATTAACTTTCTTATTTTTTAAATATTACTAACATTCCTTTAAAAAAGCAAACTTTAATGGGAAAAGACCCAGCCTGAGCAGAGTAGTCTTATCTTATTTTGTTCTTTCAAACAATTTCTCTTCAAATTTCTTTACTCAGGTGGTTAAACTTTTATTTAATTAGCAATAAGTATATTGAATTTGAGCGATTAGGAAACAGAAGGCAGCACTCTCTGCAGGGAACACTCACTACACCTTTTCCATTTGCTTCTCTCTGCAATTTGAAATGCTCATGGCATTAAAAAAACAACCTGGGGTAATGAGAAAGACATTACGTTACAAATAGTATTTACTTAAGCATTTCAAATCCATTCAACATGATAATTTTAACTGTTTAGCAAAATATAAAGCCCGTTTTTTGTCCTGACAATAGAAATATCCCAGCTAAAAATGCCTGGGTGTACACATCAGCCTCTTCCTCTCTCCCTGCAGAGCAAAATTGTAAATAAATTTTGCCACGAACTTTTCCAAAGTGCCCAGAACTGAGGCATTTCCTGTGCCAGTGGAAAGAAACCCTGGGTGGGGGAGCTCTGCTCGGAGCAGCTGCAGGTCCCAGACCCAGCTGCTGATGGCAGCAGGGACGTTCTTTTGGGGGAACGCTCTGGGAAGGCACAGCTGACAGAGACATCCACGGGTTTTGTGGGTGGAAATGTATTTGTTTAAAAAAAAATTAAGGAAGTGGCCAATTCCCAGTGGGGAACCATCCAGTGACCCATAATGAGTCATCAGATGTAACACATGTTACTATGTATTATATA
>VZTJ01001902.1:0-37805 GCA_013397795.1 Orthonyx spaldingii | reverse complement strand
AGAGGAAACAGGAAGGCAACAACGAGATCTTTTTATTTTAGCTAATGGAGTACTAGAAATGGCAACTTTCTCATTTCCCTATTGATTTTCCCTCTTTCAGCTCTCAAGAAAGTGCTTCTCAGCATGCTGAATTTCCGTTTGGGAAGTCAATTACCATCTACTTACTCCTGATATTAAAGCACTAACAATCCAGAAGAGGAGGGGGAAGAACAATAATTTGGTGTTTTCCTTTACTACAAAACATCTTGATAAAAACACAGGGTTGGCAAAGGAATAATCAAAATCTGAACTAAATTTCTAGTCTGCATAGGCAGGATTTACTGTATATCCCTCATTTGCTTCATACGTATCAAGATTAATTAGTCACAACACTGGTATCTAACTGTGCTACTCTAGTACCACGTGTGTATGCATTGCCACTGCAGACAGGTAAAATGAGAACCAGCCAAAATCATTCTAGAACATCTATTTTTCCCTTTCAATTCCTGACCCTACATAGCCATACAATTTCTCTTGAAAACCTGCAATTGCTGTGCAATTTTGAAAAAAAGACTGCCAAGACAAATGTAACTCAAGGTACTTTTAATCTAAATGTCAGCACTAAGTGTTTTATCAATTGTTGTAAACAACTTTCAAGACCAGGAATAGATTTTTAAATTTTAAGAGTACTGCAAATTAGACAAAACAACACATGCTATGTATAGGGTCAAAGTAAGTTTAATTTCTATGGAAAATTTTGAGACACAATAACACATTTTTATTGTCAGAAACAAGATAGGAAAGTATTTCTTGTTCCATAGGGAAAAAATTATGCTAACACAAAAATAAACCTTCTTATCTTAGAAGGGGTCTATATTTTTGCCTACATAGTTAAATTGTTGCATTAATTATTAGAAATGCTAAATTGTTGCATTAATTATTAGAAATGCTCAGGTCTCACACAAAGCATATTTCACAGCAAAGTTAATTACCTATGGCATGGAGGTTACCCACATATCCAACCCCTCTGTGTTCTCCTGTTTTATTGCTGCTTTATTTATTTAGAGGAACAAAGAAAAGATTCAGGATTAAACAAATGCATTATCCTTTCCTGCCTCCCCAGGTTTTCACTTCTCTGTAAAATGATTAAACATAGCAGTCACTCACACAAGTCTCACTGACATTGATCTAATCTTGCAATTCATAGCCTGAACAAAACCTTTCAAACTTTCTTCTGCTCCAAGAAAAGGTGGAAGAGTACCAGGTTTTGAGCAAACTACTCATAAATTTGGGAATCTCTTACACATGCAGGTGCCAAATGATAGGCTTGGGAGGCAAACTACTGCAGGCTCCCCATTTTGAAGCTTAGGCTGGCAGAGATCAAACTGTGCTCGCATCGTATGAAAAATGCATCATCTATTACAATATTTACAAAGGATTTCCTGACACAGGGCTCTGGTCCCCCTTCCATAAAGCAGATGCTGCTGCCTGAAAGCTGAGGCTACTAAGGGAAAGCAACACTGCCCCCAAAACCAAGCCAACACCTGAGCAAATTGGCAAACAGACTGCAAAAACCTGACAATCTTCTTTGAAAATTCACTGTCTCTTGAATGCTAAAGATTATTTCTAACCTTTGATAAAAACCTGTTTTTAGGCAGCGTGATCATACTGTTGCTTCTTATGGGCAGCTGATACAAATTATCATCAAGAAACTATTTAAGAGGCATTGCAGCACTTTCTCTATTGAAAACCACGACCTCTGATGACAAGTAACTGTAATTACATATTTTAGCCTGATTTCAGGGCTGAACAAAAGAGAAACTTATGAAAAACTCCCACACTGCCAAACAAGCTATACAATATATCATTAGTGAAAGTAAAACTGGTACGGTTCAAACAGGGCAAAGTCTTTGGAAAGAATGCTGAGCTTTCCAAACAGTAGCAGCTTGTGTTCTTTGTGCCTTGTGTCTAATCAGAAATTTGTGGGCTTGGTGTTTTCCTGACAGCTGGTATATGGACACAAGATCAAAAACTGTAGGTGTAAACAACATAAGATTTGTTAGAAATGAGATTCCAGCAAAACTACCTCTGCAAAAGGAGACCTAAAAGCTCAGATTGCAGTTTCTGTTTGGAAGGCAAATCTTGCTGAATCTGCATGAACTCATTAAAATCCATAATACAGAATATAGATTTATCCCTCATCGGACATTCTTTACATATTTCCAAATTAAACACCAGGTTCCAAGTGTGCAAAGAATCCCTGTCATGAAACAATTTTCCTTTTATGCTGCTTGGAAAATAGCTTGAGAAATTTCTGTAGTTCCACACTTGGCCTTATGCTCTCAGGTTAGAAAGCTCTGCTGTTTCTTGTTGAAGTTTTGGTCAGTCTTTACATTATGAAATAACTCAGAGAATAAGAGTAGAGAGGCAGACATAGGAAAAGAAAAAACAAAAACCAAAAAAACCACACCAAAAACCAAAAAACCCCCCAAATCAAAACCAGAGGAATATAGCAGGCCATGCCCAAGGTCTGAATGAGGTTACAAGCATGGAATACAACACAATAGCAAGAGAAGAAAGCAATAATGACGTCCAGTCCACAGGGTCTCCAGGAAAAGTCTTGAAAAGAAGTTACACATCTTCTGCTCAAGAAACAGAGTACTAAGGTGGCAGCTGCAAAGTTTAGAACTAGGGAACAGGAGCCAGTTTAGATTGCTTTGAAAATTCTCTTCACTGCAAAATGTCAGCAGAGCTGTTTTTAACCAAATATCGGGCAGTGTACTCCCACCTGAGCACATGGATTGCAATACAATAAGCACAGTTAATCCAGCCAGTATTATTCCTGTGACAGCACTTTGCTTCTGTGTTCTAGAAAGTTCAGCTGTTGCCACAGTTCCCCCACCAGCCTCTCTGCAACTTTCTGAACCAATATCAGTAACAGTTCTTCATCTCAACTTTTTCCTTAATTCTAGCAGTTCAATAAACACTGCAACCACTCAAAAAATTCTAAGACTTTCTGTCTCTCTGTCGTGGGTTGACCCTGGCTAGGTGCCAGGTACCCACTCAGTCGCTCTATCCCTCCCTTTCCCACTGGGGCAGGGGAGAGAATAATATGGAGGGAAAAACAACTAGAAGGGTAAGATAAGGCAGTTTATTACAGCAAAGAAGAAGAAGCAAGCAAAAGTCTGCGCACGCAAGAGCTAAAGAGGAAAAAAACAATCAATCTCTACTTCCCATCAGCAGCGATTTTCGAACACTTCCTGGGAAGCAGGGCCTCAGCACGCATAATGGTTCTTCCGGGAGGCACACAGTGAAGACTCCATGAATGCCCCCCCTTCCTCCTCTCTTCCTCAGCTTTTATATCTGAGCTGACGTCATATGGTATGGAATATCCCTTTGGCTGATTTGGGTCAGCCGGCCTGCTTGTGTCCCCTCCCAGGATCTCACCCAGCCCTGTCCCCTTTGGTGGGGGAAGGAATGTCAGAGGGACAGCACTGCTTGTCAGTAGCCAAAACACTGGCCTGTTATCAACACCAGCCACCAATGCAAAGCACAGCACTGTAAGGGCTGTGCGCTTTACCTCAGTCAGACCCAATACACTCTCTATTGGTAGTTCCTCAGAATCTCAGTCTCACTGTTCTGTATTTCCCCCTAGTATTAGGCTCAGTGTGTGTATTTTCATGTGGAAGTAGTTCAGAACATTAACCTCATTAGGAGAAAAATAATTATTTAAACCAGAAATGCCAGAAGAGCATTTCTGCTTGTCACACACCACTCAAATTCTCATCCTCTGTGAGCACAAGAGGACAGACAGCTGATAGCAACTGGTAAGTCAGACAGACAGCTCCTGTAGGGCTGAACACAGCAGTCCATATATAATGCCCAGTTAATCTCAAGCCTTGCCCAATAATGAACTTTTCCTAAGTTTTCCATACAATATAAGAGTACAAGTAGTTTGTACTTTTGTTTCTTAAGCTTTAGATTTTCAGAATGTGAGCAATCCTACATTTTTAGGAGGCACATATGGACTGCAGACATATGAACTACTTACACATAATATATACATACATATATATTTTCAATAAGAAAGTGCAAAAAACATTGTTTCTCAAATCTATAATAACCATAATCTGGTCCTACACTGAATCTGAGTAATACAGGTTTGCTCATAAATGTTCAGAGACATTAATTTTAGAGATACATCATTGCTAATGTAACTGAATTTTCAATCTTTCAGTATGCATTACTCTAAATGCTTATCAGCAATAAATTTAGTATAATAACAAAGGTTTTCATATCTACAACACCAAAATAAGTTTTGGCTTATAACCAAAAACTGTCTTAGTATCCTGTCCCTATGTTTTATGGAACAAGATGATATTAAGAGTTTGGTGCTGAATACTATAAACCTCATATAGAAACCATTTCTTTTACAAATAATACCAGCTAATACAATTTTTATTTTTTTTTTGACTCTTCAATTACAACATTGAAAATTAATGACTGCAATAGTAAAATAGATTTTTCTCTGCCCCATTAGATACTGGTACAACTACTCCTGGATGAAACCATGCTTAATATTATTGATATCAAATTATAATAAAGTCTCCCAAGTACTAAGCAGATACAAAGAATCAGTAGAACAGAGCAACCCTGACTGTGGCATTCATCAATTTAATCAGCCTTTTACTGCTGTATTTTATGAATCTATATTTCTCCATTTATTTCTTCTTTATTTAGAATTGTTTATCTCCATAAACGTTTCTCAATAGGCTGAAGTGAAAATATAATTAATTTACTTAAGGACCTTCCCATTCACTTACATCTGAAATCCAGAATCCCATTTGCTCTTGTAACCTTTAAATCACATTTCTCCCGTGCCACACAATCTGACAGATGTCAGTCTTGGCTCAAGACAAAAGCAGAGATGTGTAAAGCACAGATGAAACATTTTGACAGGTCTGTCCCTGAAAGACTACATGGTATCTATTTCACTGAAGCCAGCACTGTTAGGGTACCAAATACTAAATTGCATCCATGCTTTCCATAAAAGTGTTTTGAAGCTAGCACAGAGTCTGGTGGATTTAAAAACAAACACTCATCTGATTCTGCCTGGCACCTGAATATTCCCCCACTGAAAATTCAGTCCAGCTCTGGATTGGAAGGGCACAGTTTTACAAGTTATAACTCAGTTCTTCCAACACTGATAGGGAAACATGTTCATTACACCACCTGCCAATTTTCTTTATCCTTCTTTGCCACTGAAGCTGCTGTTGCCCCTAAAGCCAACCTAAAGCCAAGTTCTTGGTCATAAATAAGAAATACAGATTCTATGCCTAATATCTGTATTCAGGCTTATCACATCCACATGCCCTATAATGAAACACTGCAAAACGGTCATGAAGAGGTTACCAGAAAGCAGAGATGTGCACAGAGCTCTGCACCTTTACTTGGCACCAATCCTTCTTAAATGATCTTCTTTTGCTTCTTTTCTAAGGCCATTTTGGGTATTTTGGACTGCAAATGCCTAAATAAAGGTTTTGGGTTTAATTCTACATCCATCCAACACCTATCAAGAGACAGTACCTGTGAGTTACTGGAGAATATTTATGTGAATTCTATGCTGCTAATTACTAACAGGAGCAGAAGAAAAGAATACATTAGACAAATGTGGAAGAAATTAATAAGAAAATTCATTCTGTCTTATGGCAGAAGAACAGAACAGCAGACCTCAAAATCTGTTCTCTGCCATTCTGTAACATTTACCATGTTAAAAAAAAAAAGTTCTTCTTTTATAGAATTTATTCCATGCAGTGGGTATTCCATACATGGGACCTATTTCTCTGAGTCCCTGAATCAAAAGATTATTCTTATGCTTAAAGAAGTCAGTCCAGTGGTGTTAATTGCAAAGAAACAAAACTCCAACTAATGCCTAATACCCAAGTTAAGTCCCCTCCTAAGCATTATAAGAACTAGCCATTCTTTTTAAGTGAGTCCCTGGATGAATGAAGATTATTTTAAACATTTACAGCACACAGCTTGCATCTTATAGCTGAATTCATGATTGTGAGTAATTGGTAAAATAATATAACACTGGAGTTGAAAGTAATTCAGGGCACCTCATCAGTCCAACACAAACATTTTTATAACTATGAATAGGTAATTAGTAAATAGTTCTGTAACATCTTAATAATTAGGATATTATTTGATCACAAGCATTCCTTATGAGCACACAACACAATTTTTTTGCAACTTAAAATAACCAGTAACTCTTGCTGAGAAAGAAATCACAATTTGATTTAGAGCTTGATTAAGCATTTAACTACTGAACTCCAAAAAAGAAAATGTACACAGTCTTCAAATAATAAGACTACACTGCATTATGGAAAAAGAAGAGAAAAATAGAAGAGCAAAGAATATTTTTCACACACAAATGGTAACAGGGAAAATGTTATAGCTTTTTTGGTGTTTTACTACAGCCATTTGGATAATGAAATTCATAGAGCTACACCCTTGGAAATCACAAATTAACATTGGCAATATATTAGGAAGGCCTAAAAAAAATGTCCTTATCTATAGAAACGTGGCTGTTGTCTCCACCATTTCTAGATAACCATTGACTGTGACACAACTCAGAAGACTTCCTTCAATGGTGGAGAACAGCCAGTCAATACTCAATCAATACTCATGCCTGAGAAAATAAAAGCCAAGAAAATACCCTAAGGCATATTTCATTAAAGCATATACTAATCACTACATTTTTAAATAAGAACATATATTTGAAGAAAAACTTCTACATAAAACATGCTGAATTTTCAGGCTGTGCTCCACATTTCTTTTGAATTAAAAGAAACTTACATTTCTGTAAGGAATACACTAACTGGTTTTACCCCAACTCAATACTTTACTGGCTCTCAGTCTCATCTCTCCTTCACCCAGCACACATGTTCAATTTCTGAAACTAAGAGTTTGTCTTTGTGAAGTTCTTCAGGAAAATATCATTAGATAATACATAATTACATTTATATAATTTTATATAATTAGATTTCTGACAACTCGTTTATGGGATAATATGGCCCTCACACTGCAGAATCAATGCAGCTCACAAATTAGTAGTGGATTTCATCTTTGCAATGCCTCAGCAAAGCATTATATACAGGAGAAGCTGAAGGAAAGTGTCACTTAAATTACTTGCTGCAGCAGCATGGGAAGTCTGTAATTGATCCACAAATGTAATTGGAATCCTGAGTCAATATTCACTGGCCAAACCTCAAATGAGTATTTCTTTCACAGTGGATAAAACAGGAGAGAACTTGGCCATTGGACTCACCTTCCACTGTACCAAACATGAAATGTATCACAATCTAGCTTCTCTTCAGTAGGGCAATTCCTACAAGTTTATATCCCACTGAGTTTGCCTTACTCTAGATATAATAACAAATAAAAATAGCAATTGTTTTGGACAACTGCTTTTTATCAGTGAAATCTTTACAGTTTTAAAGAATCAGAGATCCCTTTAATGATTTAAACACCAAATGAGTTGCTATCAATATTAGCTGAATTATTGCTGCTTTATAATTACTTCTGGTTTGATCAAAATTTCCATTTAGATTTAAATACATCAAGGAGGTCTGAATCCACTAAATCCTTATCAAAATTTTCTGACAATACTAGTAAATTAACATACATCATCTATTTCCTTCAAGCACCCTGAAATTGAGTATGTACAAAGATTTTTCTCCTGATTGTCAATTGAAAATTCTCAATAAAGATGCCAGAACAGAAAGAACATCAGCTAAAACACACAACTCACTCTGACAAATTACTAAGCTTACTACAAAAAGAGTTTAGAAATAATAAAAGTTATTTTACAGGAAAGACAGATTAGCTTTAGCCCTTTCTAAGACACTCATAAGTCTTCAGCAGACCCAAATGAACAAAAAAAGAAAAGGACACATAATATAATATATCCAGTGATAGCTCACAATTCTTTAAAGCTTTCCTGAGTAGTTTCTATAAAAATCAAAGCTCCTCAAACTGAAGAGTTCAAACTTCTGGAAGAAAGATAACTGTAACAACTAAGGAAAAGGTGAAATACTTTAGCCTTTAAAAGATCATCTCACCACACACAAAACTGAATATTCCTTTAGCATGTCCCTTTGCAAGAAGCAGAAACTGTTGGACATCAAAACTGAAGGCAGTGATGAATATACAGGTTTTCTTGCACAGTTTGGAGTAGCTAATATTTACAAAACCTTGGCAGAAATAAGATTGCAAAAGTGCTAGGACAACTTCTAACATATTACTGTCTATTGAAAGGGACAAGCTGATGTGTCACAGTCTTGATCAAAACATTGTCATCAAACTTTGCGGGTTGGTAGCTGGTTTATTCAACAATGACTAATTCTCCTCGGGGGCTTCCAGTTCTAGAACACAAGAAATGTTTTCATATGCTTAAAAAGCACAGAATAGCCCTTAGTCTGTACATGAAGAACTTCATCTTCCCAATTACAAATGCTTTTATATATAAAAGGATGGAGCTTAAGGCTCTGCAGTTTCCTCCTGCTTGATATCCCTTGGTAATTAGGTACCAGACTGACATCCATGTAATATTTCCTGATAATGTGCTAATATTTGGCTCTTTGGCCCCAACGTCACTCTGAAATAGATGCAGTTTGAAGACTGCCAGCAAGCTGCAGTGTGGATCTCCTAATTGTAAACTCTGCTTTAGTAGAATTTTTGTTAGCTCTGGCTTCCAAGTATGTTTTCTAAAATATGACAAACTGGTGTCAGTGCTGGTTCCTAGTTAAATAAACAGGATTGGGGTTTTTTTCTGTTATCTGGTACTTAAATACAGATACATATAAAAACTAATCTGAGCCACGTTCATTCTTTGTTTTTCCAGCATTAGAAAGGCAAACCATTGGTCTCCCTGTAAAATGAAACTGGTTATGGTCCTTGCCCACCTCTTTCTCAATTCTGCTTTATGCTCATTTTTCATTTAAAAGGATGCCGGTAAAATGGCTATTCAGTGCTTATGTCACTAACACTTACGTAAAAAAAAGCCTATAGGGCTGATACTTCTTGGGGCTGCATTTGCATTTTCATGGGTACATAAGTGGCTAATCTTGAATAATTTAAAAGTATCTCTTTTTTCCTGTCTGATCACCTCAGCTTAATTCAGGAATTTTTATGTGCAGGGCCATCCAGGCTTTTTAGTCTGGTGATGGATTGCTGGGGTTGATTTTGGAGGGAAGGTTATTTTTATTTTCCTAATAGTTCTTCGAATTACCCAATTTTGTCTGCACCATGCTCCAATCTTTTGCCTAATTAAGAAAAATACCTTTGACTTCTAGACCACTAATTCCAGCCTGGGAAGCTCCAGCAGTAGCCTCACTCATAAGCAGTCAAATCATATTGCCTCCTTTTCAGACCCTCTTCATTGATCTGAATCCCATTCTTGCAGCAATACCTTTACAGGTGGAACCTCTTTAGTTTTAGGTTGATGTATTTGGTATAACAGAAAGGCTCATGTCTGTGTTCCAGTGACATCAAGCACAAAGACAAAATACCAGGCACAAACCTCCTGCAGTAAGCACAAAGATGCATTGAAGACCTCAGGATCGCTCAACAAACAGAAAAAGCTGCAGTCAGAAATTGAGACAAAGTTTGATCATTGCATTTATGGAGCATTTAGATTGCACCATGGAAACTGAATTTCATTTATCATATGCCCAGTGCATCAGTAAATGGTCACACTGAGATAAAAAAATCATGGATTTGAATTGTTTAGCCACTGATCCCTTCCTGTAAAATGAAGCCTCTCAAAATTGCCATTTGTTAAAAGTGTTTTTGCTAAGCAAATCCCTCGCTTGTCACAAGATCTCTTTCCATGTGACAATGAGTATTATTCAAATAGACACAAATTAATGTTATTGCCTTGACAGAGGGTATGAAAAGAGCACAGAGAACATGATACGACATTGTCAGTGATGCAACAACCTTCCACTGCAAAAATAAGCAGCAAATAAGCATTTGCAGGGGTCCAGACAATGTGATCCTGCAAAGCCTCGTTCAAACCCCATTACCATCCATGTGGTTCAGATGTACTCACATTGCATCGACTCACAGAGTTTGTGCAACCTTAAATACTTCCAGCACCTCAGAACAAGACTTCAGTTTCAGAGAAATAGGAAAGAGATTAAAGAGAGATGAATGCTATTCAAATCAATCCATACTTTTAATCAAGCTCTTTAATAAAATAGAGGGTATTTTAAAACACTAAGAAAGATAAAAAGAACTTTACTTTCTATGCTTATTATAGAAACATTGTTTGATTTTAACAAATTATACATGGACATTTCTGAGTTTTAATTACAAGACTTTACCAGGTTCTTAAGCTGAGGGAGGGTATTTGCATAAATACCAACATGAAGACCCAAGTTTGCATTTCCCAGCTATAGTTACTTATTCCTCAAAAAAGAAGTTTCTTGATTTTGAAAATGGTCTGCTATTTAAACTGACATCTAATTTATCAAAGCTCTTTTTTCTTAAATGGGAAATTAGTCCCCCTTTTCGAAATGTTCAAAAATCAACATTTTTTTCATCTCTTTTACTCAAGTATGAGCATTCTGCTCTGAGTCCAAAAAAACCCCAGAGAACAGAAAGCACTGAATTAAAAACAAAGAAAAAAAAAAACTGAAAGAAAATGGGAACAGAAATAAAAAGCAAGTTATTTTATTCTACTGTCATCTCACCTACATATAAAAAAAAAAAAATCAGATTTCCTACTATGCTAGAAAAGTGATGGTATCCAATCAAGGAGAGGTTTTGGGAAATCTGTGGAAGAAACAGGAGCAATACTCCCTAAAAGACAAGAGCTACCAAACAGGAACAGCTGTTGTGGCCTCTTTTCTATAATTCAAAGATGGGAAGTTTGCTTCCTAAGGACTCCCCATGAGACAAGAGAAATATAAACAGTAGCAGGCAGAATTCTGCAGCTCTGAAAGAGGAGAATATGCACTAGAGCCAAAATTGGAGATCAAAGAAACAAAATTATTTATGCTATGTGTGTGCAAAATGGGTTCACATAGAAAATACTTTTTCTTTTCCCATTGTTTGGGAGCTGCTGTGATCCTCAGAATATTTTAGTGTTATCCATGTAAAAATGCTACAACACACTTAGCTGAATGCTTTCCACTGTCACTCAGTAAAACACCTGGAATGTACAAAATGCACTTTAGCACACTGCCTTCTGTTTAACTATTTGGCACATTTAGAAATGACAGAAGGATCATGAAGCAAATAATGGCCCAGTGCTCCTCTTTCTTCAAAAGCATCTTGTCTCCTCAAGGGGCTTGATTATTTACAGCATTTCATTTCTCATCACTGGTAGTTACTGGATCAAGAATTGAAGCACTTCACCTGACCAGTTCATTATGTTACATTATTTAAAAGTTTGGGAGAGTTTCAGACTAAAACAGACACAACAGGCAACAACAACAACAACAAAAACCAAGAGCCACAACCACGTACACTTCATGTCATTTCCTTAACAATGCTTGATCAAAGAAGAAAGAACAAAGGTAAAAAAAACAACAGAAAAAAAAAAACAAAAGCAAAAACCCCTCAGAGTTACAGAGTGGTTTTTATTTAAATGAAAATGCACATTAAATATTTGCTTTAGATGTGTTTTCTCTGTTCATAGTTTGATCATCATGTTTCATGACTTTTCAGAGTAGTAAACAATCAATGTCCCATAGGAAGCAGTAATTTACATGGTATTTTGACATTTAAGATATAACAGTCAAAGTTCCCAATAGGCATAATTAGAGCAAAAAATGCACTAAAGTGAATAACCAGACAGCATTTGTGCACTGATATTTGGAGAAATAAAGTCCTAACCACAAGGGTATAACCAGTCTTGAGAAGTATTAAACAGAAAAATCTCAGACAAATCAGACAAACCCTTAACAGAAATGGCCAAAGAAATTAATTGGGTCTTATGACTGGAAGTACATAACTTAACCTAGACCCCAGATAAAATGATCAAATGTCCTCATGACATACAGGAATATAAATAATTTACTAAAAACCTGACTTGCTGAATTAATGACTATATTGTTGGGAAGGAAAACTCATCGATATTAGGAAGAGAATACAACACAGACATGGGATAAATGTTGAGAAGACAAAGAGTTGGACTCACCGGTTCAAAAATTCACCTCTAAGTCCTGTGATCTCACTTGATGCAATAACTGCTGTCCACTTGGCCAACATGTGATCACATTTTTATCTCTTAAAGCTGCTCTACTGCCTACAGAGCATATGGGTATCTGACCTAAGGAAAAAAAGGAAAAAAAAAAATCAAAGTTTGACTGAAGATTCCCTAACGGAAATTATTTTATGAGTCAGTAAAAGGTCAGTCTTGTTGTGATTAATTAGGATCATGATATAATTACCCTTACAGTGTCAGACCATCTGTTCATAAGAGTCCTCACAGCTAGTCTGAAGCAACACTGTTTTCAGCCCTTATATTTATCACTAGTCTGGGTCTAATTCTAGCACTCTCCCTAATTCACAGCAGAGCACTCTAGCACAGCCCACAGGGGGGTTTGCCAAACAGGGGGACCTCAGGGCCCCGGCAGGAGCCCACAGCTCACAGGGCAGCAGAGGATGAGACCTGGACGGGACAGGAGCAGCGGCAGCTGAGGTCCCACACACAGGGCTGTGGGGCAGAGTCTGCTGAGGGGCAGCTGAGGGAGCTGGGGACATTTATCCTGGAGAAAAAGAGGCTTGGGGGGGACATTATCACACTGTACAGATCCTTGAAAGGAGGTTGTAACCAGGTGGGGGTCAAGCTCTTCTCCCAAAAAATAGGACCTGCAGAAACATCCTCAAGTTGTGCCAGGGGAGGTTCAGGTTGGATATTAGAAAACATTCCTTCACTGAAAGGGTTGTCAAGCCTTGGAACAGGCTGTACAAGGAAGGGGTTGAGTCACTATCCCTGAAGAGACTTAAAAGATGTGTAGATGTGGTGCTTGGGGTTTAGTGGTGGAGTTGGCAGTGCTGGTTAACAGTTGGACTCGATTTAAAGGTCTTCCAATTTGAACAATTCTATGAAATATTAAGTACATAGTCAAAATAAAATGTCACCAGCATATTAAAAGACTGAAAAAAACCACAAAAAGAAAATTAAAACCACAGTTCACTTGGTCAAATTAAACAGTAAAACAAAAGTGCACAACAGCTATAAAGCTACAAAATTACTCATCCGCATTGCTCTGAGTTACACATATCATTTTTCTGCAGTCTGAGATTTCTACATTTTTCAAAGTTTAAGTCAAAGATGGTTTAAAGTTCCTTTTTCATCTGTAATACTGTGTGCTAATATGTTAATATATTTTTGCTAAACTAAGATTAAGTGAAATGATTGATGATACTGACCAGTTATAAGTCTATTTTGATGAATCATTATGTAGCTTCCCAAGACAGCTTTATTTATAATACATGCCAGTTATGCCAGGTTTTTTCATATTGATTCCTTCTACTGGGTATGACAAGCAAGAAGGAGCAAGCGGTTTCAGTGAGACTCATTTACCACAGGAGACTTCCACTGTGATGAATACATTGTTATTAAAAAGAGATCATTAAGAGGTGGAGTTTGTTCTTAAATATTGTACAATAAGCTACTAACTCACTGCAACAGCTTCATAAAAAAATTCTTGTTTACTTTCTTACAAGATATACAATTCACATTTATCTAGGCTGGGGAGAAATCTTTAGGGTGTTGTCAGATTTGACGAATATACTTTAAAGATATTCACTTCTTTTTCCCCTATTCTCATGACTCTTTGATCTTACGTTGCTAAATTTGTCATTTTGCAGCTCCTGAATTTCCACATTTCTGCTTCAAAAACAACTCCCACTGAAAGTGAGCTGGACTATTTAATGTATCTTTTAGACAGACTATCCATGCCTCATGTTATCACCAAATTTAACATGATTCTTATGCTCCAAAATTTTTCCCTCTCCCTCTCCAAGAAAAGTTAGAGGCTAACAGCTAAGATTTTTTCGCATTGGAAATCCACATGGATGAAAGAGTTGCACACCTACAACACATCTCCTTTTATAAGGATTAAAAGGGGAAAATACTAATTTCTTAGTTTTCTATAGCAAAAGTTGTCAACTGATGCTTCACAGTCTTGTCACAGATGTTATTTCTACCTTCCCAATCTTTCTCCAGTTATTTCAATAGGTATGCTCAGTACAGCCAATGTCACTAGTGAGCATCTAATTCATTTCCAATGTATGAACATTAAGCATTTAGGATACAGCAGAGGAAACTAAAACTACACAAAGGAGCAGCTGTTATGGTCATCAGGGTGTATCAGTTTTCTTCATCTGAATTTAAGCACCTGCAACACATCAGTTTGCCTAAGAGCAGTTAGAAAAGCTTTTATTTCATCTAAACTTTTCAAACAGAATTAATACTGTATTGAAGGAGACATTCTCCCTCTCCCATAGGACATGAACAGTGGTTGCTTGTAGACTATGACTTAATGGCTTCTAAATGTTTTCACATACTGAGTACATTTCAAGTGAACTGCTTCACATTGGAATCTGGAATCTTGGAATTCCACATCTTGGAATCTGTATCACAGAAGGATAAGGAAATGAAATTTTGCAGCTACACAGGTTATTTGTGTCAGTTATGGAAAAGTCTGACAAAATAAAGTAGCACTTCATTTACATAAAAATAATTTTTAAGGTAAGAAAGGCCTTGTGCCACTACTTTCTCCATCTTTTGCAGAACTTCCTGAACTTCACAGGTGACAATACTAAGAAGCTATACAATGTGCTGCCTAGAGTAACTTTGCAGGACAGCAGAGAGTTGTGCTGAGGACCTGAGCACAGCAGTTGTTTCCCCAGCTTGTATATAATATCCCTGGTTTATGCATGCCAAAGTGAAAATCGTGTAAAACTAAGGTCGAATTTGAAACACCACTACTGCAAAGCACTTGGAAATAATCAGAAACTGTACCAGACCTTGGTCCAAAACTGCTCCAATATTATCAAAAGCCTCCTGCTCAGCATGGCTCAGTTTCCCATTTCCACCCCAGCACTGCACCTTGTGACATAGCGAGCACAGCTGCACTGAGCTACAAACAACACCACTGCAGCACCAGCAGCCGTCACCTCACTGATGGTCTCCTTCCTTGAGTAGGTTCTTTTTCCTTCAACAGCTGCCATCTTGGAGTTCTAATCTAGCAAGGACTACCTAGTATATGTCGCTGTTGAGCCGATGTCGAAACAAGAGGCACACGAGATGATTGCCGAGAAAAGGGAATTATATATTGAAATGTAGCTTTATATACAAAATGAACGCTCACTGGGATTAGCCACAGCCCTCTGCCCCCTGGGGCTGGTTGGCCACAGGCATTCCCGCCTGTTCCCGAGGAGCTCTGAACACCTTATCTTCTGTTTACCATAAACAGATAGATTTTCCCATGAGAAAAGAGAGTTCTGTGCTGTCACAAGTATAAGAGGGTTTTCTCAATTCTTTTGTCTTGAATAAATTGTAAAGTCCATAATACAACACTGAACTTCATTCTCCTGAAGGGGATCCAGGGTCAGACCTGTGTCGGGTACAATTTTCACTGCGAACTGCTGGAGCCATTCTTTCATCTTAGCTTCTCTGTCTTTCCTTCAGAATGATGCTGCCAAACAAAGGCCACGAATGTGAGGGATATGAGATATAAATCTCTTTTTTTTTTTGTCAGCTTGTATGAGAACCTTTAAATTTTAGTTAATTTTCCCATTGTACACAGCAACAATCAAAAATAAGTACAAGGGCAGCATATTTCATTTTCAACACTGTAAAATATCATACTCCTCTTGAGGAATGGTCATGCTGCTCAAAAAAAATTAAGATGTCACAGAGGTTGGGAGGATTATTTTTTGAAGGTTATTTTCCCCTTTCCACAATGTACAAACATTCTAAATCTAGACAGCTAAAAGCAATTTTACTTGTCTAAATACAGAAGCTGTAAACTCAAGCTGCAGTGACTGTCATTGCTTCCTGTGTTGTAATTTCTTTTCCAAATAGACAGATGGAAGTTTTAGCTTATTGCCACTTACTATCCAAATAAAATAAAGTACACGGGAAGACATGTTGTCCCTTCCAGAGGGAAGAAAATCAAGGTCAAAGATAAAATAGCACATATTTGGTAAGTTCTGAATACCCAGACTAATTGCAAGACAGAAACAATAATTCCCATTCAGGATTGCAATGCGAATTTGTTGACTTCAGTTACAGTTATTTATTTAACCCAGTGAGAACAGAGCAATCTCAATATTTTGCTTTCAAAGTGACTGGAAATCATAATGTTATCTCTGCTTTTCCCTAGAAATGCATTCTCTTGGACTGTGACATCCCTGCTGAAAGGCTGACCCCAGAACTCCTCAGCAGCGTTGTGCTCTCCATCTCCAGAGCGACGCCTGTACCTGGCCCTGCCTTCACCTCCTGGCCTGCGAGAGCTGCCCAGGACTCGCACAAAACTTGCACAGGACTCGCACAGGACTCACACAAAGACTCACACAAGGACTTGCGCACAGGACTCAGACAAGGACTTGCGCAGGACGCCCACACAGCTCGCACCCTCGGCTTGGCAGCACCTGCTCAGCATCATCCAGGCTCCAGCTCTGCAACACTTCTCCCTCCCTACCATCCAAACCCTCCCTTCACCCTAAAGCCTCTAAATAAAACATGCAATTCTATGATTATTGCCCTTCCAATTCTTACAGGCTCTTGAAAAACTCTTCAATTCCACTCCCCTGCTCCCTCCCCTGTTCTACCCTGAGTACTGTTAGTCTGCCAGTAGCCTTCAAGGAAGATCCCAAAGAAATCAAACTCAGCCTCTCAAGGCCTTTCTGAACTCCCCTAGTTCCTTCCTCTTCCACCAGGCCAATCATTTTCCCAGCCTTACCCCCTCTTTTCTGTGCATAATACAGGCAGTTGCTTCATCCCAGCTTACATACTCTTAGCTTCAAGAGTAATCACCTACCTGCTGCAATCTTCAGAGAAGTTTGA
Source organism: Orthonyx spaldingii (assembly GCA_013397795.1). Lineage (NCBI taxonomy): Eukaryota > Metazoa > Chordata > Aves > Passeriformes > Orthonychidae > Orthonyx > Orthonyx spaldingii. The sequence goes on along the minus strand of VZTJ01001902.1, from coordinate 20,734 downwards.
TGTTTAGGAGCAGATTTTCACTCTCTTGCCACTGAAAGGTTTACACACGCCCATTACAGGTAACAAATTATCTCCTGGATCTGCAGCTTGATGGGAGCAAGTACTGCCTGGTGGTAATACAAGGTCTATTATCCCCAATGGCCCACAGGAACAGATTTGTATGCTTGGCAAAGATTGTGTAGTTAAGAGTTTTTTCCAAGAAGAAACTAGATATAGACACAACTCAAAATTTCACATTGAAAGGCATATACATATACTCTTTAATACTTAAGAAAAGCAGAAGGGGTTTTGTTTGATGAGGCAGTCATTGAACAGAAGATACCAATACATATGCACATCTACACCGATGTTGCTATTCAGTGTTCATAAAATCCAATTTAATTTAAAAACCCCACACTCCTATGAAATTCTAGACACAAAAAATAACATTTATCTATTCCAAAGAGTTTGGAAGACATAAATAATAGTTCTGTTTATGTAAATCATGAATGTGAATCCACATTTCTAACACTTCTGAACCTTAAGAAGGATAAACATCCAGATTTCAAAGGAAAAGCTCGGATCTTGGGGTGAATTTGAAGCTTAGTTCTCATTTCCATGGATTTCAAGAACATGAAATTTTGGGTATTAAGCACAGGGCTTTAGATAATAATCTTGATTATGCTCTATAAAGGATATATGAAGCCAGAAAGCATGACAGCTGCATTCCTGTTTGGTTTATAAAACAAGAAAAATGTTACCAGCAAAGGATACACAAGACTTAATGTTACATAAGCAAATAAAAATGTGTAAATGTGTCAGTCAGCTGTCAAACAACATATACCCACACTAAGAACACAGGAAGAGAGGAGCAGCATCACATAATAAAACCTCTATAATCCTTCACATTTCATTCCATGGCCCAATGATTATGGGACTGGAGTGACTCAGAATGAAGAGATTAAAGCCTCTTCTTGCTTTTTCATCACTCTGCTGAGTAATCTTTGGCAAACCATTTGACTTTTCTACATGTCAGCATCCCAACTTGACAAATTGCTGTAACAACACTTAATTCTTTTATAAATCACCTTGACATCCAGTGGTGAAGGCAAGCTTTATTAAAAAAAAAAAAAGTTAAATTAAACAGTTCTGAGCCATTTAGAAATATGTTTAATAAGACTCATAAATGTATAAGAGTTTGATTTTTTTCAGCTTAGAAAGGAATGAGCTTAGAAGTTCAAATGCATGTTATTACTTCACAAGTCAGATATTTTATCTCTACAATTGTTCCAACCCTTGCAGGACATAAGACAATTGCCAAAAGACTTTTCAGGTTTTTTTTTTTCCAGTGGTGATATCTGAAAAATATTTACTAAATATTCTCATACAATATGTTTCAGAAACATCTCTTTAATCTAAACTATATGACTTGCACAAATTAACTCAGGGCAGGGAGCTAACTATGGATCACTGCCTATTTATAATGATTTATTTTCTCTTTCATTTTAATTCAGAAAGATTAGGTCATTCTTCCAGCATTGCATTTATAAACAGAATATTATATTTTTTCACAAAATTTTTACTTTACATGGAAGTAACTTCACCTGAAGCTCATCTGATACGATTTAAAAATTCTCTTTTACACGGTGCACATACCTTGTAAAGAAAATGGAATGTTGAAAAGCCACCTTTACCTCAATTCCATCACACAGAGCACACCAAACATCTCATCTCTGTACCTAGAAATTCCTATTTTGTTCTAAGGGACTGGAATGCAGAAGACCCTCTCTTCTCTTCCAAAAATAACCTTTACATGATTAATATAGAAACATTCCTTTTCTCTCTGATGATGTTTTTAGCTTCTCCACTGAGGGTTAAACAGCCTCTAAATCATCACCCTCCAACTGATTTCATCTGCAGACCACATTACAACATATGTTTCTCACAAAATTTTGCATCCCTATTAATTATTCCTGGTTAACAGAAAAGCTTTTTAAGCCTGGATAAGCCTTTCAAGGAATCTAGCTCAATTTTTGAAGAAACTGATCAAGAAAACAAAGGAAAATTTTCAGGATGAAAGAAAAAGCTCAAGAGACCACTAGATATTTGCATTTGCTGAGAAATACTGGTTTAATTTTGATAAAAATATTGGAGGCATGGGAAGACACGTAAAATACTGCATCTCACACATTAAGATAAAAATCAAGATTTCCTTAAATAGGCTCAATGTTTCATTAAATTCTAGAAGTACGGTGGCTGCAGTTTCCCAATTAGACATGAAATATGAAAAAAAACTTCACATGCATATCAGTGACTTTTGGAAGCTACAATTGCATGAGTCTGCATGAAATCATCTTGTGCTGAACATAGGTTCAGAAAGGTTTAGACATATTACAAGGTTCTCATTTTCCCTGTTTATACAGAATACAGGTACAATTATCAGCAAAATAAAAAGCAGCAAGGTCCCGCTGTCTTTTCCACCAGAAATACCAAGCTTTACAGAAATAATTTGCAAAACTTACGTTTAGCAGCTCTCAAACTCCCAGAAGCTGTTACAACACATACATTCAGGGAACATTAGGTGCAAGAAAATACATCTAAACTTTAAATTAACGCTGCCACATTCCCACATAGACCATTGACTAAAGAAACTCTGCTGAGCAGCTGCCAGGCTTCTCCACTTACATGGTATGCAATAGTTTAAATACAGCAGTACCTGAAATTTACTGCTGGAGCTCTTAAATAGAGTTTATTTCAGTAACAGTCCAAACTAATTGACAATACAATACACGTGAGCTTTCTATTTTGTTTTCTCTAGTTAGCAGCTTTAGATTAGCTTATAAGAAAATGCTCATAAAGGCTTCATACATTTCAGCTTTTACTTTATATATATTTTTGTATCTATACATCTGTAGCTAGATGTGGATATACATGCCAACTTGAAAGAATGAAAGACAGTAATTATTTTGTGAAATACTTTGCCTGACTGAAGTTACCTTCAAATGAATTTATATTTCAATAAATAATTTTGACTGCACACAAAATTATGATAAACATAATGGTTGAATACACCAGGCAACCACCAATTATCCACATCTAAAGCACTCATTGCTAGATATCTATAGATGTATCCTCACAAAACCAAAATAAATCTATATACCCAAACACACAGATGCTACAACACAGATTTTAGTTTGATAAAAAATGATTAATAGAAAGTGATTTTTGTTTTTACATCTATTTTTAAAGAGCAAATGGTCATAACTTTGATCTAATAGCAAAAATTCTATCAATTTTGCATCCTCATCTAACTTGAAAACATAAGTATGGGGATTTATTCATAAAAAGATAGATAGATATATATTCATATATTCTTACTTCTAAAGTCACACCTACTTCCCAGGCCAGATAAGTAGAAATCCTAACACAGTGTCTGGACTAAATAGGCTAAATATTTTAATGTACTTTATGGGGCACAAATTTGTGTTTTGAGAGAAAAAAAGTGTTTCATACTGCTGGACTGGCAGTGGCAATAGTATTTAGAGATCCTTTTGCTTGTGCAGGTAGGCTTAAGAACAATGGCATTGATTTGAATGCAGAGCAATAAGCAATTAGAGAGGGAAGAGTGCAAAGTTGTCGTAGCAGAATTAAGGCTTTCAAACTAGCAGAAAATATCCACAAAGAGAAAAAGATTAAAAGATACTGCCTACATTTCCAAACATTTCTAAAGGTAGACTTTGATGTGAAAAATGACTGCATCCCCACAATGACTTTGAGAGGAAATGGATGAACTCCTCTTTTAAAAACATGTTTTAAGAACAAAGCAATGACAAGAACCGCATCATGCCCATTGCAAGCACTTCCATAATTTACTTAGAACACAGTAAAGGTTTAAATACTAAAGTAATTTTTTAAGTCTTTGAGGTGGGGTTTTTACTGTTGTTTGGTTTGTTTGGGGGTTTTGATAATTATGGGGTTTGTTTTTAAACAACCATCAAAACAATTCCAAATCACAGAGGAATGAACTCATTCTTTTAATGCCTCCTCACTGCCCAAGCTAATTTAGCATAACATCCAAAGCATGTCCTTTATTTGAGATGTCTATTTGTTCTGGGCTTTGGTGGTTTCAGGTTTTTTTAAGGAAGCATAATATTGTTCTTCTTTTTAAATAGAGAAGAACTGTGCTAGGGAATACAAACAGCATATTCTTCTCCCTCACATTCATAGCAACCAGACAGCAACATCAAAAATGTAAGTTTTTCTTTTTTATTTACTGAAAGTAAGAAAGAAATAATAAAGGATCTTTGACCATGTCAAAACTAGTGCAGACATTTCTAACTGTTTGAAAACTATAGACAAGAGCAGAACAAAAGATTGTCTGAAGATGCAAGAAAAGCATTTCCAAAAAGTTTCATCCTTCTGTCTAGGAAGGTAGGAAGACAAAAAAGTAGCATTTGTTTTCTTTCAATACTCTATTCCCATGGATGAAAAATTCATATCCAAGAACATATGTAATTGATAAAACCAATACCAAAAAAAGAAAACATCTGAATTTCCATCAACAAAATATATTATTGTTCAAACTGGTGGGGAAAGCAAAGACTAAAAATCCTTTCCGGTGCCTTACACCTTAGTGAAGCTAAGGGTTTGCTTCAGGTCTCATCTGGTACTAAGTGCAAATTAAAAACAGTTTCTCTGCCAACAACATGTGTGCTCACAGAAGACAATAGTGCTTCCCAGTCAGATCAAACTGACCCCAAACTTTGCTTTCATACATTTATCAACAGTCTGGATGCAGGAGCTGAATGCACCATCAGCAGGGTTGCTGATGACACCAGGCTGGGAGGTGCTGTTGGCTCTCTCAAGGGCCCCTCTGCTTTGCAGCAGGATGTGAAGGGCTTTGAGGCTGTGCCTGTGTGGAGCAGCTGAGGGCTTTGGGCTTGTGTACAAAGGTATAAAGCTGCTGGAGAGCATCCAAAGGGGGCTACAACGATGGTGCAGGTTCTGGAGGAGAAGCTGTGTGAGGAGCAGCTGAAGACACTTGGTCTGTTCAGCCTGGAGAGGAAAACACTGAGCGGAGACCCCAGAGCAGTCTGCAACTTCCTCATGAGGTGAAGAGGAGGGGCAGGTACAGATCTCTCCACTCTCACAACCAGTGACATCACCTAAGGGAATGTCTTGAAGTCGTGGCAGAAGATGTTTGGGTTGGATATTAGGAAAAAGTTCTTCAAGCAGAGGGTGGTTGGACACTGGAACAGAGTCCAGTCCCCTGGGCAGTGGTCACAGTCCCAAGCCTGACAGTGCAAGGAGTGCTTGGACAATGCTCCCAGGCACGTGGTGAGATTGTAGGAGTGGTCCTCAGAGGGACAGGAGTTGGGCTTCCATGATCTTTGTGGGTCTCGTACAACTCAGGATATTGTGTAAATAACAGGAAAATATTGGTATTTGGTCTTCTTGCTTAAAATACACTGATAAACTTCTAAATGAATAAATTATCTGTATGGAATAAATTCATTACTATTTACCAAGTGTCAACACTCAAGTGCAACACTGCAGGGCTTCATTTTTTCTTGTAGCTAGCTACAGAGTTAAGGTAACGTGAAAAATTCACCCTATAAACAGAGAAACAATATTCTAGTTACACCCTAGCATTTGTATCAAACCATATTCATTGAAAATTGATAGATATGGAAGGCAGGGTATCTGAAATTACTGAGATCAATGGTTAAAGCTCCAAATTATTTTCTAACCAATTCTGTTCTGTAATCTAAATATGACAACAATTAAAATGGTACATATGTTGTCTTTTCATTTGAAGGCAAATCAAATCCATTTAAAAAAAGCCCTGACATTTTTAGTTTACTGATGATGCACAAAAAACCACAAGAGTAATCCATATGTCAGAATTTATAAGATGTGGGAATAATTATGGGGGAAAACACTGATATTTTCCAAATTTACTGCATTTCCTGGTTGCCCAGCAACTTGAAATCACCTTGTGACTGCTCAAGGCTCCAGATTAGATGCAGCAAGATACTTGGAAAGCCTGAGCTTAAAGCACTTAATTATGAAGCATCTCCCTCTCAGAAATAATTCAGAAATACAGTATCATGCTTATTCAATTCCTGGGGAAAACAACAGGGAAATTTCAGGCCACGCGGTTCTAAATAGCAAAACTTTGCAGTGAGACACAAACATAAGAACTACATATAATCCTTCATTTCTCTGGGGATTAGAAACAGAGCCAAAAGCAAAGATTCTGTTTGGTACCTACAGTACAGAACCCACCCGTGGGTAGGGCACCAGCAAATGGTCTTCTGGAGATCACGGTCATGCTCAGAAGAAGAGTTGATGATCCTTGTACCTCCTGCAAACCCATCTTGCTGAAGGAAAGTGTGTGAAGAGAATGTCAAATATTGGTATTGTTAAAAACATTCTGCCAGAAGAAGGCTTCTGCTTAAAGTTGGTATGATTTGTGCATAGAAAACATACAAGTGTTCAAAAAAATAATCCTCCTAGTTTAAACCTGAAACATAGGTCTTGCTTTATACTTCTCCTAATTTCACATTGTTGATAAAACAAGGGTTTATTCTTAACTGTATTATGGAAAACATCTAGGCCTATGTATGTAAAGGCTGTTTTCTGGGCAAGTCCATAAAGAATATGTTAATCACTAACAATCAGATTTTGAAGTTAATGTAAAAGAAATACAAGTACAGAACACATTTTTCATGGTTTTGACAAGTTCAGCACTTTGGATTAATTTAAAGACCTAAGCCAAATTTCATGTTAATACAGCAAATCATTAAACTTGGTTTGACCAAGAGAAGTTCTTCCAAAATTGCTGCTTTTCTATATTTTCATAATGCGAAAGGAGAATGAAGGCTTTCTGCTCTCTACAAGCATAGGAGCAGTGGTAAATTGAACAGAATAATTAAGAGAAAAAATCCTTATGATAAATAGTTATATATCAGGCCACCTCATAGCTGACCAAACAAAAAACGTCCCAGTACTCTTGTCAACTCTGGAGATCAAAAACATTTTATCTCATGGGGAAAACATTTTTTCCACATCACAGCAAGAGCAGATGAGCACAGCACAGTGGTATTTCTGCAGCTTGGGGTTAGTGGTCATCAAGGAGAAGGAACACCTTGTGCTCATTGACTTTGTAGTTTGCCCATAGTTCACAGCGAATTCAGGATGTTACTCAGTAAGAATGGGATTCAGACAACCATATCAATTTTCAAGGCTCTGATTAGCATCCACCAACCTACTGGCTTCACCTAGAAATTTCTGCACTTCTATTACACTTCATTACAATAAGGAAGATACCAGCTGTGTTAAGAAAAAATACACTTGTGACTCTTATTCCCTCTCTCAGATGCATACCATGGCTTGAGGTTTAAAAATAGAGCAGACAAAACCTCCCGTGGCATTTTGTGTCATTTAATTTTCATCTTCATCTGATTTTGCAGGCCTCACAGTAAACAGCAATAGCTGAAAACAGCAGACGCTTCTATTTGGGTTTTGTTTAGGTAAGTGTTTCAACAGAATAAGTCCAGTACAACCATTACTCTTGACATCTTTGAGACCTGGCCTGCCCTGTAAGTTAGCCTGCCTAACAAGATAGCTTAATTACACATATTTGACTAAGCATACTTACATAAGCATCCAATTATAGCTTAAAACAACACTCAACATGCATAGCCATCTGTCATTGAATGTATCTGTTGTTAAGGCATAATGGTGTGCTCAGCTTTTTCCTTTCCAAACATATTTAATATTTTTTGCAGCTACAGTAAAGAAAAAATGACAAAACAACCATTTGAAGTACAATAATGCATTACCTTGACAACTGCAAATAAATTTACAGGACAATCTGCCAATATTCTCCAAATATCACCTCAAATCAATGTGATTTTTTTTTTACTAAAAATTACAGATAATACTAGAACTAGCACTTGCCAACACAGAAGCAAAACTGGCTTGAAATTCTTCTACCTTTTCTTTTCAAAATATTGTTCAATGTCATTTTCTTTCTAGGATAAACTATCAGCATTTCTGCCACCAAAAGATAAAATGACATTTAAATATGTCTCAGGAGAATAGGAGTCAATCAGCACAGGAAAAGATAAATGCATGATGAGATATATCTAGAAAGTGCTGTAATGACACACTGTTTTGCAGTGGGAGGCATTAAAAACCCTACTATTAGTCACTTCTTCTAACTACAGGACTATGGTACTGCTTTACCAGTCAGACATGGTACCAGCTGCAATTACCCAAGGAACCTAATGTTAAGTTGCCAATGACAACCACAGTACACATATTCCAAGACTCACCATCATTAGCATAAACATCCACATCATCTGTGCCTAAAACTGATATATTTTATTTTTTAAAAGTTATTTCTGCCTTCAAGACACTTTTCCCTCCCTTAGCAAAGTGCTCCTTGGCCTACAAAGTAGAAAGAAGTGTAATAATTAGCATTTGTGTGATATCTACAAGAAAATGAAAGTCCTTTTTACCTAGTGATTATTTTAATATCTGTAAATTCAAAGAGATTTCAGTCTGGAAATAGAAAATCATAGAATCACAGAGTGCTTTGGGTTGGAATGGACCTTAAACATCACCTAGTTCCAATCTCCTGCCATGGAGGGGGGACACCTTCCACTAGATCAGGTGGCTCAAAGCCCCATCCAACCTGGCCTTGAACATTTCCAGGGATGGGAAGCCTAGAACCTTTCTGGGCAAGCTGTTCCAGTGCCTCACCACTCTCAAAGGGAAGAATTTCTTCCTAATATCTAATCTAAACCTGCCTTTTCCCAGTTTAAAGCCATTCCCCCTTGTGCAATCCCTCCATGACCTTGTCAAAAGTCCCTCTCCAGCTCTCTTGGAGCCCCTCTGGGCACTGGGAGGGGCTCTAAGGTCATTCCAGACCCCACTCCATCCATCAAATCCATGTCTCTCCAGTTTAGAGACAAGGACATTGAGCAGGACAGTGTCAGGTGCTTTGCACAAGTCCAAGCAGTTGGTGTCAGTTACTCTTCCATTATGCACCAAGGCTGTAACCTCATCATAAAAGGCCATCAAATTTGTCAGGCACAATTTGGCCTTAGTGAGGCCACATTGGCTGTCACTAACCAACTCATTTTCTATGTGCCTTCTCAGCTTCCAGGAGGATCCCCTGCATCATTTTTCCAGGCACAGAGGTGAGACTGACTGGCCTGTAGTACCTTGAGTCTTCCTTTTTCTCTCTTTTTCAAAATGGGAGCTTTATTTCCCCTTTTCCTCTGTGCATTTCTTGCTGGCACTGGATTCAAACTGGTAGGAGTGGGGTGGATTGAGATTCCCCTTCACAGGCACCTTTAGTTTAAAGCCCTCATTACCAACTTGTCAAGCCTATGAGCAAAGATGCTCTTCCCCTTCTCTGACAGATGGACCCAATCAGCCCCAGTACCCTTTTACTATTGAGGGGAACTGTTCTTATTGTAGCTTTAAGTTTGAGGAAATATAAGCAGAAGTGGAAAATAGAGACTGAGGAAAAAACCAACTAACAAAAGAAAAACATTTCTGAAACAATCAGTATGGAGAAATAGTAGAAATAAAAACACCTACTTCATTTTCAATAAATGTTTAAATAGAAGTCTGCTTTCTCTCTCATTATGCTATGTAATAAATGAGGGTCCATTATTCGTCCCTCGAATAAATGATGGTAATATGATGAAAACCTATTTTACTGAAGCAGATCTCCATATACTTGCAGCATGCAAGACCGATTCATGCAAAGCTGCCTCCAAAACCTGCACAGCCCTGTTTGGATAGCACAGCATCCCTTAACGAGCCTGGTCACTCTTGGATCAAACTGAATGAGTCAGACTGGAGCTCATTACAGCAAGCACAGGACTTTGAAGAAACACTCAGGAATTAGTATTAAACTGGTTAAGCCCAACTGTGAGCACTGATTTTTAAAAATTCCTGTTTGTGGGCAAGAACAAGGTGCTAAAATGCTACAGAGTACTTTAACACATTCAAATTTTATTATTTAAGTAACAACAAGTCTCAATTTACAATCCTTCCCATCATTTGCCCATATGAAATAGTTACCATAACAATAAGCTAAAGTTTAAATTAACATTACACTGCTATAACTGCTCTGAAACAAACAACCTTGTAGAAGTTAGCAGCAACACACAAGGACACTCAAGGAGAGTCAGTATAAAGTAGTGACAACCAATTCATGTTGCACATGGGCTTCCATCTGTACAAAAGCTGAAAACAGAATAGGAATGAAGGTGGCAAAACCCTGCTCACCACAAGTCAAAGTGTGGTTTTTTTCTGATTTGGCACTAAACCAAAGCTTACTGACATGAGGATTGACAGGTGTCAATAAAGAAAATAGTTAATTGAAAAGTTTATATTAATCCCTTTTAATCTTTTTAAACCAAATCAAACATACCTCTGAAACTATTTCAGAGCAGAAGAAAAAACAAAACCAATTTTTGAATGGCTTCACTTAAATCTCTTGCTGTCACAGGAACTTAGGACATTCACATTTTGCAGCTTGGGGAGGTGGTTTAGCAGACTTTGTTCACTCATCTGTTCCACTGAACTTTTTAATAAGACACAATAACAACTCTCCTAGTTATGAAGCACGAGCACAAAAACTACCTGAATTCTGAGCTAATTATCTGCTACCCCATTACCTGTAACCATGAAGTACTGATTTAATGACATATGATCCTTCCAGTTATACCCTCTCCACTTCTTGGAATGAACCTGCTCTAATCTTAAATTTCATCTGGAAAGTTTGCTCAGATGCCCAGAATGTTCTCTTTAAAACCAAACCATAAAAATTTTCTAGTTAATTTTCTATTAATTTTTAAGTTAATTTGCTAGAACTTAAGAGGTCAATCTTTAGTATTTATACCAGCAGAAAGTTAACAACTGATTTGGTTTTGTTAATTAAAACTTGTAGCCTTTTTCTCAGGGTTTCTTAGGCCAATAACCACTTTCTTTCTAGTGCATCCAATAAAACTGTACAGAAAAATAAAATCCCAGTTGTATGCTAGGTTTCTCCTCTTTCAATGCCCACCAACAACAATCTGCCTTCTTTTAATTAGGAGCTCATTTGCTCTAATGGTTTCTATTTGTATCTCAGACAACTATAAATAACACTTCCAACAACTTTCAAACACTGAAATGCAAGAACCTCTTTGCTCTGGTGCACAAGAGCTTTGTAGAATATTTGTTGAAAAAAAAAAATCTAGCAAAAACTTCACAATTTATTTAAGAATTTCAATTTACAAAGCCCTTTTCTCAGGAATTTTATCTTAAGCTACTTCTGCACATTTTTGGCTTGTCAGAAAGTCATATCTTCTCATGAATCTTAATTTTATGAGGACATAGATTTGTTAGATTCTGAGAAGTGCCCTTAACCCTGTTGAAATCCATACAACTGGCATCTAGTTCAATAAGTTTATGTAAAGTACATCAAAAATACACATTGAACCCAGTTTATATCTATTTATATACACACACCCCTATATATACATATATTCATATTGGTCATTTTAGGAAATTTGGTCTAAGGCAGCCATGATTTTCATTCAAAATATGATTTCTATCAAGAAACTATAACATCTACCAAAAAAATCTGATTATTCAGGGATATCACAAACATCACCTATTGGAAATACATTATATAGATAGGTATTTACTGTAGCTTTAAGCAATTTTTTTTAAATACTAAAGGCATAAATAATCAGAATTGCCACAAAATTGCTGAAGGTAAAGCTTAGAAAGTCCAGCTGTGGATGGAACCAGGTTAGCAGTGAGCCCAGGCTGCTCCACCCTGTGATCCTGCCTGCAGTTCACTGCTCCTGCTCTGCACACCCCTGGAGCAGAAGAGGTCTGTGGAGGGCACAGCGCCAGGATGGAGCTCAATCTCTCTTTGCCTCCTCCTCACCCCAGCAATCTCCATTCCCTTTTTTGATCCTCACTCAACCCTGGTATTAGATACCCTCAATACCTAAATTTAATGAGGTATGTCAACTAATCTGGCTGTGTCCCTGCCTGGACAGAATCACTGGAACTTCTGTGGTCTTCTTAAGTGCACCTGAGAAGCCAACCTGTGCTCCAAATAGTTCAAGTTCCAGAATGCTCTTGAGAAGATGAAGTGGAGGGAAAAGGTAGGAGAACTTAGTAGCAATGCTGCTACCAGCAAAATCTGTATTAGACTGGTTCCCCACCTACAAAATCACTGAACACCACATTTTGTTTTACACATGTGGAGCACTTACACTCATGGAAGTTTTCACCCTGGTGGCAAGAATCTTCTCCAGTTGTTGGGGAAGATTATCTAAAATTCCAGAGAGATCGAGCACCACTCCCTTTAAAGGCAGAACAAAGCTTATGTCCAAATCAGGCTTCTATTTTTGCCATTCTCTTATCACCACAGCATCCCAGAATGCAAATAGGATGTATTGTACTCATTCAAAGCCAGTCATGTCTGCCAAGGATTTACATTTACAAAAAGATGCTAGAGATCAGGTGAAATACCAACAGCATCCCTGGATTTGGCAGTGACATATTCTCATATTCCCTTGACAAAATTAAACATTGACATCAAAAAGAACGAGATCAAGAACTGAACCATGAATGAACTCTCATCTGATATGGCCTACAGCAAGAAGTCTGCACTCCATACATAATACTTTAACATTATTTCATTGCTCCAACACTGACTGTAGCAGACAAGGCTATGGAAAAGTTTCAGCTGGCAGGGTAGCACAGCTCTGACAGCTTGCCCTGTACCTACCAAGATTCTTCAGCTTCAAAACCTTTGGTCAAGTTTGAGGCATCCCTTTACAGCTCAAAAGACAACACTTATCTAGATTCACTTTCTCACAATCACTAAAACAAAAGAGTTAAACAGTTCCATTTCCAACCAGCTCGAATTGCCCAGGAATACACCAATCCTTCCTTTTATGCACTTCAGTGCACCGGAAGAATTATTTGAGAAATAACAACTGAGCTTGAGTTGTTATCCACTTGTATGCCACAATCCAGGAGACCCCAGTCAGTGTTGTTCTTTAGTTCATTTTTGTTGTTTGTTAACAAGTTCTCATAAAAAGAGCTCAAGTTCTCATGAAAAGAGCTGCTCTAAGAATATACTTCATATCAAAATTTCATTCCAAAAGAAGCTGAAAATTATTTCATAAAATCAGTTTACAGGAATATGGCCATTTTCACAGTGAGAAAAGAGAGGCATAAAAACTCACCACTTAAATCACACCCCACCTCTTAGAACAGCTCAAGAATAAAACCTCTAATTTTTCTAAATTTAAGTGAAGCACCTTAAGTTTAAACTAATACTGCCTCCCTAGGTTCTTTTTTATTTGATCCTTTGCTAAAAGAAAAACTAGGGGTTAAATATAAATACTCCTTTTTTTAAGCAAGTTTTTGTATTTTAATCTATTTTAAAAAATATTCTAAAACTTTCTCCCTTCAGCAAAGAGATGTGTTTGTTTCTCCTTCCAATACCTCTCTAAAATCAGAGAGAGTTGTGACACATTCACTGTTTGTCAAAGGAGGGGAAGGAACACAAGACAATGAACATTTTTTAATATAGATACTTAAGTATTAATCTATACATTTAAAAAAAAGAAAAGGAAAATTGTATTAGTGAATCACAGTAGACAATTTCTTTTCCACTCTACCTACACACTGAAGCCCATTAAAATAACTTACACTAAGCAACATGGTAGAGGAGATGCTTTGGATTTTGCATGCCACTGGACTCAAATCTTCAAAGGCACTCAAGAGCATATATCTGAAATTTAATAAAAGTCTTCAATCTCTTTGAAACCTAATTTCCATTCAAGATATTCCCTTCAAAGGGCAGGACCCTTCCAAAAATATGTAGGAAACTGCCCACAGGGGAACATGAAGAATCATTAGATTAGGAATACCTGCTGGCATGCAAGGGAAGGCAAGAAGAATGAAGAATACCCTGTTCTAAAATTCTGTACATGGGGTGATGAACTGATCTTCATGGTCAGGTGTAATGCATTTATTTATGAAGCAGGGAGGTTTAAAATTAAGCACCTAACAATAACGCTAGAAAGGAATCCAATGGCTGGCTTATGAAGCTTGTGGCAGCACATTCAAAGTTTCTTGAAAAACAAAACAAAACAAAGCAAAAAAAAAAAAAAATAAAGAAAGAAAAAACCAAAAAAACCAAAAATCAACAAAAAGAAGTCCAGACATTTTAGACAAAGATTTAGCAACCTTTTGAAAGCATATCATGGCGAGCCTTGAAGTGCAGGGAGCGGGTAAAACTTTTCATCACTCTCATCACTCTTCCCACCCCATTGCCCAAACCCCATCTCTTCTGTTACATCTGCCAGCTGATCTGGCAGAGGATGTACTTTCTAACCAGCCTCTGCCTGCCCTTAGTGACTTCAGGTATGCAGGATCAGCAGGAGGCACAAAAAAGAAAAGCCAGGAACCACCTGTGTCAGAGCCACCACAGAGCCTGCAGCACCCTCGGGCTGTTCTCAAGACTCAGTCACCATAGCGCTCTCTCTGTTCCCAAATCCTGCAGGCAAAACGCTTTAGCAGCAGTCCCTGCCTGTAAAATACTTTAATTAGGCTTTGAGGATTTGTTTCTGTTCTTATTTGTTATCGTTTTGTTTTTGACGGAAATAGATTGGCTTTTAGGAAGGGTTTCACTTCTATCCTCATCTTAAAGTTCCTTGGGAGTTACATTTTCTCATTGAATGATTCAACAGAGACAAGGGAAGCATACATGATGCAAATTTGTTAAATGTTCAGCATATTTTATTAACCAAATCACAATCTGCAGGCTTGAAAGCTTCTGTATGATAATACCCTATTGAATGACCTTTCAGATTTATTCTCTAGAAACCATGCATTAGACTTAATAGCCATACTTTTTCATTATCATTTATTCTGACCTAAAGATAGGGTTTGAGTCCACAGGAGAAAACTTTTCCTGATAATTAGTTCTCCTTGGTCATAGTCCACCAGAAAGGACAAATTTCACCTTGTTTAAGGTGCCTCTTGATAACACATTAAGCCAACAGAGGAAGCATGCATCATTTTCTATTTTTTCTTAAGACATACATATGTTTTTCTCCTGAGTTTGCACCACTATTTTGTCCAATCACTTGCTATTCTACTTCCCTCAATTAACTGTGGCCTAGAGACACAACCAAACAGCTTTTTTTCCTTTCTTCCTGGGGAAGTTCAGATTTTGACAGGATGGAGCATAATAAAGTCCTTGATGAAACCTCCTTTGCTTACAGTATTGTATTCAAAGATTTTACCTTTTTCCTAGAGGTTCCCAATACCTCTAAGTGAACTATACTAAAAAGTGCAAAATGAACCTATGTATAACTGAAAATCAGATAAATAACAAAATTCTATTACTCCTGTCTCCTTCAACAATCCAAGAACTGGATACCATTATAAGAAATTGCAGATTCATATGCCTTATACCACCCCTTACTCCCAAAAATCCCCAAAATGGTCTGACTGCATAGAGTGAAAATGCATTGGGGGAAAAAGAAAAAAAAAGGCAGCAGTTAAAATGGGCCTGAGTACTCCTGGCTCAAGACAGATCAAGTCTTTTCCATTTTCTTGAGGAATCAAGACACTCATTTTCTGGCTAAGCATCTACAGAGCTGTGGAAGCCCAAGTGCATCACAGAACTGAACATCAGAAGACAGTAACACAGACCTTGGGCTCTGAGTCTGAAGGCAAGACACAGCTTAGGGGAAAACACACCTTTTTTTCTGAAGCAACTACTGCACTGTTTCTTTACTGATGAACTGTTCCTAACCTTAAACCATCAGAAAATAGAGTAGCCCACAATAATGGCACGGGAAGCAGACCCTAAAGTTTATTTCGTTGGGAATCCACGAACAGTGATCTCCCTGGAATGAGAAATAAACTATTAGCAGTGATCAAAGCAGAGATTGAGGTACAAATGTGTTGAAGGCTTTGATGTGTGATTTTAATGCATCTGTTCAAATTATTTTGTAATTTCAAAAATACCATTTTAATGTAGAGACATTTTGCAATATTTCACTACTCTTTTCTTTTGGCTTAAAAACTGGAAAAGAAAGCATTTTCATGCTTTAAAATGCTCATTAGTATTAGCATACTTTTCTGTTCCAACCACATAAAGTTCCATCAAAATTATTAACAATTTAACATGAGAATAGTGTTTCAAAAACACAGCATTTGAAAAGCCTGTTGGAATCTGATGTTCTCTGTGAAAAAACTCATGCTGGGTTTTTCAAAGCAGTTTTACACTGGTGACCTTCTCATCAGCTTTTTAAATACTGTAGGTCTTTCTAAATGAATTCATAAATGATATCGGCACATTCTATATCTTTGCCAGTGCAGCTGGAAACCAAGACACTGCTGCAAATAATTTATTCAGATTTATTCTTTATTTTGTTCATGGAATATTTCATCAACAAGTTAATCTCTTCCAGAGCTCCCCTGGCCTCTCCTCTCATCCTCCCTCAAGGCCTACAAACAGCTTACTGAAAACGTATTTATTGTAACACTTAGGAAGGCTGATCATATGCAGCATAAAAGCACCTTCATTCCCAATCTGAAAGACCACAATTTTAAGCAGGGCGGGTGAAACAGACCAGAAGAATTCATAATCTTAAACTGGGTATTTGAGAGAGATCTTTTATTGAAAGATCTTTCCCATTCCTGAGCTGATATCCAAAACAGATGTAAAACTGAGGGGTTCCTTTAGGACTTATTTTGCATCAGCATAATTAAAATGTTATTCTCCCCATACCTTTGCAATCTGTACGTGTGGCAGTAGGTGAGCATGGAAAGAACATCAGTGCTCAACCTTTTATTATTATTTTGCCACAAAAACACATTGTACTGACTGAAGAGTGGGTCTCAATATGTCAGAGCAATTACAGCCAAGATGGGAACGCCTTCTTCTCTCTATTAGCTGTAGTTAGGATGGTGCAAGACAGGCTGAAGTTAAACAGGAAAGACTCAGGTTACGAACCAAGATAATTGCTATAATTACCTAATGGTCAAGACAGCTCTGCAGCAGACAGCAAAGGAACCCATGGACTATCACTGGATATTTTCAGAAACAGTTTAGACTAAGCATTGTCAGGAATAAGTGCAAGTTGAATTGCCTGTGGCAAACCAACAAGATAACATCCAGTCCTAGTTTTTACAACTGTCCTATATTCTAGTTCCCATTTTTGTTTACTAATATGCATATAAGTATACTAGCATACACCAGGCAGAGTATGTGTGTTGCTTTGCATCTATTTTTCTGCTTTATTTTCTCATACCTATCCATCTTTTTTCTATTTTTATTCTACATTTACTATATATATGTTTATGTACACATATTCAGACATACACATAGTATATCCTTTATTTAGTTTTCTTTTAAGGAGTCACCACAGTCAAATAATTCTAAGAAACCTCAATTTCTTCTTCATTTAACAGCAATATTTTTAATTTTGGCCCACAGTATATAATACAAACTGAAATATTTGATGATCCCTAGTTTCTACTGCAGTTTCCCCCTTCCACCAAATAATTTATTATGCAACTGAGGCATAAATCAAAACTAGAAACCAAATGAAGCTTTTTCCACCTTTCTTGTGCATCAGTTTTTTCATTACCAGATGACCAGCACAGTTACAGATAAATTAGTATATTCTGAACATAATTGGAAATGTTTATTTTCATGTTGCCTAATATATTTGTACAACCTCCATAAATGTGAATAATGAATGAGAGAAAAAAAAGCATCAGATTTGTTTTCTGCAAAAATCTTTATGATACTAGCTTGGATGATTTATGGTTGTCAACAAGTTCATTTATAAGACAGAAGGAAAGAATCATGAAGTCCCTTAAATAGAGAAACTTCATGATATTGAAATCACTAAAGTTGTGGCAATATTTCCATCTACTGGGGGCTGGATATAATTAGCAGCTACTCTCAGCTGCCACATCCTGTTTTTCCAATGAAAGTTAAATTAAGTATAAATACCTCTCTTACTGGAATGATCATGCAATCTGGCCCCATGATTTCACATTTTTCACATATGTCCACAAGATTAGGACTTAAAAATAATAGGATCTGTTAAAAGCTGCTGGCCCTCTTATCTTAAAAGGACTAGGACAAAACTAAGGCAGCATATAGAGGCTGTCCCAGATAGGTAAAACATATGAGTCAAGCATGTTTCCTACATAAAAAAAGACATCTAGAATCTATTAATAAATCATTTGGTCCATCAGTGGATTCATTTCTCACACAACAAATAAGCTTGATTCAAAGATCGTGATGTTTAAAGAAACAATGATATCAAAGTCATGGTTTTATTTTTGTCACCATAGCATATTGCAAAAGCAGCACTTCCAAGTGTCACATGCAGGAGCTCTATTTCTCCATGTCTGCATCACTTTTTAAAAATACTCTCTCACTTCTAAGTGGCATTTTACAAAAAGTCTAGAAGAGTGAACAACAAACCACTGCTAAATAGCAAATAACCAGTCCCACAGAAAGCAAGGTCTAAGCCCTGAGTCTCAGAGAATTTGTTTCACTTTAAATATTTTGTCCCTCTTCAAACAGAAAACACTTGCAATTTTTGTCTTCAGCTAAATCCCACCACGTATTATTTGAACATAGCTTACACCGCTGGGCCAAGCAATTTAATTTACTTCTAAGGCTGTTCACATGTGCTGCTGTGGACTCTGGGACCACTGAGTTTTGAGGGTATGACAGATTTAAGAAAACAAGCTGCTCCTGTGTTTAAGAAAACAAGCTTCAGTAAAATAACTTGTTAAAGTCCATATAACATAAGGATTCATTCAATCTTTCTCAGCAGCCACTGATGGTTCATATAAACAAACCAATATCAGGCTTTGCTTTTGCAGTTACTTCACAGCATGTCACTGGCAGTTCCAAAGTGAAACCCATATGCAAACACCAGCCATCCATTGGAGTGACAGCACCAGCTTTGGCCTCAATTACCCTGACATACTGGGCTTTTGTCTGACAGGAGAATTTGAGTCTGTATTTGTGTACCCCCACACTCTTAGAGATCCGTGATTGAAAGCCAACACAGCAATTCCAACACCCATACTGACATGGTCATTACAAAAAGAGATTACTGCTTCCCTTCTGTAGCATGCTCTTGTCAAGTAAAGCCTTTTAAATGTAGGTGCAAAATAACTTAGCCCAGTGCCATCTATTTTTGTTCATGGATAATGCAGCAGACACTGGAAGTTAGTCTTTTGTTATCTCAGATTGTGCAGGCATGTTACACAAATTTATATTTTAGCACCTGATTCTGTTCTTTTATTTGTTGGAGGTCACCCAACCAATATTGGGAGCATTGTGCTTCCCTTTCAGGTGGGGTTGCAAAATAAAAGCTTGCAACACAACTCTATTAGTTCAACCTCAGAGTCCACAGAATCCTCAAAATCTACACAAACTGTTGTACACAGGTACTCCAACTGAAAAAAACAAATGAGGTGTTTGAGCATAAATAAAAACAACCATGAAGAACTTGCGAAAGGTTTTTACTACTTCTTACTCTTTGAGAGGTACTGCAAAGTATATCATATCCAACATTTGCAGGCAGTATTAAAAAATATTATTTCTGTGGCATATTTGATAATCACCAGTGAAGAGTAACTAATTTTTAAGCTGTAGTCAACCAACAGAGAGACCCAAGTTCCATTATGTTCTTTGACACTGAACACAATTAAAAAACATTACCTGAAGCAATATTGTGGCAAAAAAACCCATGTTCATTCTGAGAATACATCACTTTGAATCTTCTCACCTTCCATTGAAATCAACTTTTTCTAATGAACCTTCACACAAGCTCAGTGGGGGGAGTTATTTGCATAATTCATCAATAAGTGCTTCTCATAAAGCAGCCCAAAATGCCACCAAAGTTACAGAGACAAGGCAGAAGGTCCCGGCCTATGCAGGGTCTGTTTTCAAAAGAAATAGGTTCAGGCACTGAAAAAAATCCTTCCCAACATCACAGCAAATAAACTTCAGGAAACCAAAAAATCAGCTTCTTAAAGGAGGGTTCCAAACTAGACAAAAGCAGTCACAAAGATTTATCGTATTTATGTTTTTATATCAGACTACATGAAATAAATAGGATTTGAAGTATGAATTTGAAATACCTCAGAAGAACCTTCCACTACTTAATTTACATCTTTGCTTAAATACCTAAATCCCTGGAGCATGCTGGCTAACCTACCTAAATCATCGTGGATAATTAAAGAAACAGTAACTCTCAGCAATTGTTCTTTTGGAGGAGGCACCCACTTCCCTATCAATCAGCATTCTTAACACTGATCTGCAGCACTCTAATGATGTAAATCACTGCTGCACTTACAATACTACAATCAGTGCTGGAAATAGAAATTTATCATGGTAACTAGGTAGTGCTCAGGAAAGATATTACTTTTAAAAGCATTTCCCAATAACAGTGCATAGAGCAAGCCACTGTGAGCAGCTGTTGTCATGCTGATACCTGGGACAATTCAGTAATTTTTCACTCACAGATTAATGGAAACTATATGGAACAGAGCCTTAGAGCCCAAACCTGTTGAAACACTTTGTGTTCTACAATTCAAAAATTCCTCATGAAAATGATCAAGAAATCCAGGTGATTGAATGTCGCTGACCGCTAGACCG
>VZTJ01001901.1:0-20531 GCA_013397795.1 Orthonyx spaldingii | reverse complement strand
AGTGATTCACACAAAATGCTGTGCAAAAACTCCAGAGACTTTCAGTCTTTGAAGCAGGTATTTGTTTATGCAGCGTGCTGCGTATACGGCGATATTTCCTCCCGGCGTGTACACCAGGGTTAGGTCGCTTCCTCCCTCTTATGCTGTAAATACATACATATTCATAGAGGGCTTGTCTATTCCAATACAAAAATATGCATATTCATAAAGGGGTTGTCTATTCTAATACAAAGGCATGTCTATGCTAATTAATCCCTGGAAGTAGATTACATAATCTTGCACAGCCGCATTTTTCTCTGGTGGTTGTACGGGGTTTTCGTCATTCCGAACTTTTCACCTTTCCTTGAGGAGCATGCACCGTCTCTCTTGCTGTTTCAGCAGATTCTTGGTCACCTTGTTATCTATATTTCTTACCTCACTACGGGAGAGTGGGGGAGTCCCTGTCTCCTCCTGTCTTTCAAGGCTACGGCCATTATTTCTTAATGCTTATCGCACTTACATTCTTATGTGGTCTTGCTGTTTCATCATTTGGAAAATAGTTTCTCACCACTAATATGCGATGTAGAAAGACCACTTCCCAAATTTTTAAATTTTCCCCTCACAGCAGGGACACTCCAAAAAGCCCCCCAAACTGTCCCTTTGTGCTCCCTCAACAGGCCCAACTTCACCCCCAAAAAGTACCCCAAATCTTGCCCACGGGTGGGGGGGGGCATCAGGACACACCCATGTTCCAGCAGCTGCATGCCCAGCCGAGACGAGGAGCAGGACTGGGGCTGGGCGGGGGAGGGAGGGGGGTCTTCCCAGATTTTCCTTGCCCTGATGACACAGCGAGACATGGGCTGGGGGGGCTGGCTTAGGCTTTATTGCCCACCTGCATGCCATGAGAAAGCACAAAATAAAACTGCATCCTCTGCAGGATGCCACCCTAGAACAGAGCCATTCTCAAAGGAAGCCGTGAGCTTGTGGCAAACCAGTACCAGAGCAGGATCCTGGCAGGACCTGTGAAAGCCTGGAGAGAGGAGCTCACCTGGAGCAGGTTTCTGCTAGGATTAATGATCACATGGGCTTCCACCAGGGTCTCCTTTTTCTCAAAAGACCCCACAGTGTCACTAGAGCCCCTGGGTTCCACTAGGTTCCATGGCATCACATTGGTCCCAGGCTTCTGTCAGGTTCTGTAGCATCCCCATGGTTTCCAGGGTTCCCTGAGGTTCCATGGTGTCAGAGTGAAGCTTGGGTTTTGAGAAGTTCCACAGTGTCACAAGAGTCTCCTGAGTTCCATGGGGTTGCAATGCACCATGGGTTCCATGTGGCCCCACTGTGTCACAATGGCCCCTGGCTTCCATGAGCCCCCACAGAGTCCCAATGGGCCCTTGGCTGCAGGAGCGGGTTGCTGGGAGCTCCTGTCCCCACGGCGGCTGGAGGAGAAGCAGCACGGACAGTGTGCAGGCAGTGCCATGGCCCCTTCTGTGCCCACACCTGACCCTGTACTTACCACAGCCGTGGCATGTAACAGCCGCTCCGAGTCCTTAGGTGTGCAGGTGACACCAGCATCATGGCCTGGAGAATGGCTGTTCCCGGGGGGATGCCCTGGTGCAGGAGGCTGGCAGGGATTCGTTCCCCACATGCTGCAGCTCCCTGTGCCAGGTGAGACTGAGCCCCTCTGCGAAGCCAGCGCTCTGGGAAACAGCCAGGGCCATGCCACACCCAGCTCTCGACAAAGCCCAGCTTTGGCAGCTTCGAGTCCCAAAGCCCAGTGCCAGACAGTTTGCCCCTCACATTTCTGTCTAGAACTGACGCAGAAATGTCCGATTTCTGGGTGCCCCTTTCCTACAGTCACTGCCATCCCGGGAGCAGATCCAGAGGGGTGGAAGCGGGTGTGGGGAGGGACGGCGGTGGGGTGGAGCAAGTTCTGCAGCAAACCCCCACTCCCCAAAAGACGGTAGAATCTGAAAGCCTCTTGAATCGCCCCAAACTGGGCCAAGAGACACTTCTGAAACAAAGTCCAAGGAGAGGGTATTTACTTTATTCAGTGTGCCAGGTGTGCGGGAATCACTCCTCCTAGTAGCGCACACCCCAGGTACACAGCAGATTACAATATATGGTTATATTTCATGCATATTCATGCTTTCCTCAGAAAAGGTGTGGTTATGCAAACTATTTTTAGAGCTCATTATTATAATTAGCATAAGTGAAGCACAGGCGCAGTGCATCCTGGTGGTCGCACCGAGGGTCTTTTTGATGAAGGCTTGGACGTCTTCATCACTTGTGCACTTTTCACCTTTCTCCTCTAGGCATGCACAGTCTCTTGTTAGCTGTTTCAGCAGTTTCCTCACTAGTTTCAGTCAGCTCTGTCCTTTTTGCAAGTTTTGTTCCCTGTTTCTTGCCGAGTTACATTGCTAGCTTCTAAATTGGTTACAATGTGTTTTATTCTTGCCCAAGTATGCCTAGGCACAATGCTTTTAAGCCTTTCATTCCCCCTTTCCTCTTAAGAATTTGTAAATTCTTTTACAACTCCTGCATCTCTTGGAAATAGGTTTCTTTTTCTATCTTAGTTCTAAGCTTATGCTTTTCCCACTGTGTATAGATGTTCGAATTCCAAGTCGTTGCAGTTATACAACAGTAGCTACTAATGCAAATCATGAATAGCAGGGCCACAACACAACTTGCTATTACAAACAAAATTTTAAGCCAAGATACATTGGGTAGCCAAGAAGTAAGACATTTGTTGACCAGGAAGTGTCATCCATAGTACTTTGGCATGGTCCTAAGTTGTGTGGACATCTGTTGATATTTGTCCACTCTGACCTACATAGGTGCAACAGCTGGAATTGACCAAGGTACATACACCTCCCATGTGTGCTGTGATCGTGTCTAGTATCATACAGTTCCAGAAAACTACTCCTTTCATAGACACAGCTTCTGTGTGTAACTTGTCTAAGGCATCTCCCGTCGGATTTGCAATTCTCTCCATGCTTGCCGAAAAGTTTACTATTGCCTTTTCTAATTGTGCTATTCCTAAAGGAAATAGTAAGGCCCTGACAAAGCTGTGGGAACCTGTATCGTACCTTAGGGTTTGAAGGTACACTCCGAGCCAATCTTTTCCAGACACCTCTAACAATTCCCTTTATCTCGCTAGCTGATTTACCTGTATAGGTTGGACAAGGTATCCCATAGTGCATTGTTTTATGTCATACCACCCAGAAAGCCATTTATGAGCCTTCCCATGTGCACACAGCCACCAATAGCCATCTATCAAGCCACAACTATTACGTTGTAAGCCTACATCACACAAAAACCGACACCACTGGGAAGGAGTGGTGATGGTTATGGTCCAATTGGTATTGGAAAACTGGATGCAACTTGGAACTCTTGTCCTAATGCAAATCACAGATTGATTAACAAGCGACAAATGATAAGGAGGTGTTCCCAAGGGTGAACTGTAAGGTTGGCATCATGCACTAATATTGTGTGTAGTATATGGGTTTATCTCTGTCCAATTACTGGCAGGTATGCCTAGCAATGGTAACTGCAGCTGTTGCATTTCCCCACACAACCAACAGATCCGTACTCCAATATAATTTGCAATTTTGCCTATTATGGATACATAGTTGTTTATATTTACATAGAAGGTTCCTGCAACCTGCCAGAAAACAACAAAACACAAGTAACTCATGACTCACGGCCAAGCCTCAGCTTTAACTTAGCCGTAAATGATGAATAACGGCTAAGTTTCAGCTTTAGTCCTTCTGGTGGTTGATCAGACACGATCTGTCAATCTTCAGATGCTTCCTTCACTCTGGTGTAATGAAGACAGGTTGACTTTCCTTGTACTTTTATGGCTGTATGAGTTGTCAGCAGGGTCAAATATGGTCCTTCCCACTTCTCCTGCAGAGGATCACCTGTAAGAGACTTGACATATACCCAGCCTCCTGGATTTATATCATGGAATGGCTTATTGGGTGGTAGTGGTTGGCAATTTACAACTTTAGTTCATATTGATTGCAATTTCTTGTCCAATTGTTTAACATAATCAATCAAATAGTTCTGCCGTACCAGAGCCACACTATCATTGTGAACCACGTTTGTCTTCCATATAGAATTTCAAAGGGACTTAATTTTTCTTTAAGTCATGGTTTTACTCTAACTCTCAGCAAAGTCATGAGTAAAGCCTGATACCAATATAAGTTAGTTTCTTGACAAATTTTGGTTAATTGTTGTTTTATTAAGTGGTTCATCTTTTCTACTTGCCCACTTGCCTGTGGCCTGTATGGTATATATAATTGCTATTGTATTCCCAGTAGATGGCTCACTCCCTGCACTACCTGGGCTATGAAGTGTGATCCCCTATCAGAATTAATTTCCCTAGGCACCCCAAACTGTGGAATAATTTATTGTACTAAAGCTTTAACAACTTCTCTATCCTTATTTGTTCTACAAGGGAAAGCCTCTGGCCAACCTGAAAAGGTGTCTGTGAGGACTAAAAGATACCTATATCCCCCTTTTGTAGGTAATTCAGAAAAGTCAATTTGCCACACATCCCCTGGTAAAACTCCTTGAGTGATAGTTCCTGTGTTTAGCCTAACACTGGTATTAGGGTTGTTTTTGAGAAAGATTTCACAAGTGGAAGTTATGTCCTCGATTGTTTCCTTTAATTCTCATGCTATCACTTTGTCCTTTAAATGGTTATGTAAAGCGTCAACTCCCCAGTGTGTTTTACAATGTTCAGTTTGGATAAATAATTTTAACAGTTTTCTGGGTATGACTATGAGATTCTTTATTCTAGCCCACCCATCTGATCCTATTTGTCCCTTCTCTTCTTGTATCCAATTTAAATCATCAGTGTTGTCTGATGGGGGCTTTTCACCCATAAGGATGCTAAAAGGGATTAGAGCTAGGGCTTGAATTTGGACCCCACCAGCCACTGCTTTTGCTGTTTTGTCTGCCATAGCATTTCCCAGTTCAGGGATGGTGTTAACCTGGGAGTGTCCTTTACAATGCTTTATAGCTACCTTTGGGGGTTTTAAAACTGTTTCCAGCAACTGTAAGATTTCAGTAGCATGCTTGATTTCTTTCTTCTGTGAAGTTAATAAACCTCTCTCTTTTCAAATAGCCCTGTGAGTGTGTACCACCCCAAAACCATACCTTGAATCAGTCCAAATGTTGATGGCTTTACCCTCGGCTAATATCAAAGCTGGAGTCAAGGCTATTATTTCAGCCTTTTGAGTAGATGTCCCCACAGGTAATGGATTTGCTTCAATGATGGTGTCTGTGGTTATAATTGCATACCCAGCAAGCTGCTTACCATTTTTGACATAACTGCTTCCATCAGTGAACCAGTTTTCTGCATTTTCTAGCAGGGAGTCCTTTAGGTCTGGGCGGCTGGAGTAAACTGCCTCCATGGTTTCAATGCAGTCGTGCTGTACAGGCTCCTCAGTAGCTTTGTTTTGGAGGTAAGCTGCTGGATTTAAAATGATAGTTACTTGAATGTTCACATTCTCTGACTCTGCTAGGACAGCTTGATATTTGAGAAAGTGAGATACGGTTAACCAGTGATTTCCTTTTGCATAAGCACTGTTGGCACTCTATGAGAGACAAAAACAGTTATCTGCTGGCCCATTGTGAACTTGCGGGCTTCTTCTGTGTTCAGGATCACAGCTGCCACTGCACGCAGGCAGCAGGCCATCCTCAGCTGACCATGTCGAGTTGCTTGGAGAAATAAACCACTGGTCTTTTGTATGGTCCCAGCCTCTGTGATAAAAGTCCCACCACCAGTCCTTGTCTTTCATGTGAAAACAACAGAAAAGGTTTGGTGACATCTGGTATGCCCAGTGCTGGAGCTTGCATTAACTCACGTTTCAGAGTTACAAAGGCGTTATTAGTCTCTGGTGTCCAGCATAGGTGAATTCTCCCAGTCTATTTTAGGAGCTGGTATAAAGGTTTTACAATTAGTCCATAGTTGTAAATCAACAACCTACACCATCCTGTCATTCCCAGAGAAAGGTTCTTAATTCTTTAATTGTAGTTGGCCAGGGCATTTGGCAGATTGCCTCCTTCCAGTCGTTAGGGAGGGCTCTTTCTCCTCCTGCCAATTCGTATCCAAGGTATGTAACTTGTTGAAGAAGGAGTTGTGCTTTCCTGGGAGATACTCTGTATCCATTTAGTCCCAGGAAATTCTGGAGGCTTACAGTCCATGCCTTACAATCCTCCTGAGTTTTGGTGGCAATTAACAAATCATCAACATATTGCTGAAGTGTACCCTCTCCAGGTGGTGGTATCCAGGTCTCTAATTCTTTGGCTAATTGATCACCAAAAATTGTGGGGCTATTCTTAAACCCTTGTGGCAACACAGTCCATGTGAGTTGACCCTTTCTCCCTGTTTTAGGGTTCTCCCATTCAAAGGCAAAAATTTCCTGACTGCTTTAAGCTAGTGGCAGACAAAAGAAAGCATCCTTTAAATCTAAATCTGAACACCACACCCAGTCACTTTGTAATTTCATAAGTGTAAGGATTGCTACAGGATAGGCCACTACGGGATGTAGTGTTTTTGTTATTGCATTTATTGCCCTTAAGTCCTGAACCAATTGATAACTTCCATTTGGCTTTTGTACTGGTAGAATTGGGGTATTGTAGGAAGACCTATACTCTTTCAACAACCCTTGATAAATAAATTTAGTAATTATTGGTTCTATTCCTATTAGTGTTTCATGCCTTAATGGATATTGCTTAACTGACACTGGCTGTGCCCCTTCCAATAGTTCAATAATCACTGGGGAAGCCTGTTTTGATCTCCCTGGAACTTCAACATTCCATACTAATGGGATCACCTGATCTGTTATTTCACTGTCTATGGGTATTTCTCCTTTTTCAGGGACATTTGCTAAACTTAAGGCCATAATTAATTTTTCTTCAGGAAACTGTAGCCTCATTCCTTGGTCTGTAAATTCTATTTTTCTTCTAACCAGGTTAATAGATCCCTGCCTAATAGGGGTTTTGGTGAATTTAGAAGATATAAAATTTGATGTATCCCCATCTTTTTACCTAATGCAAATTTTAAAGGTCTTAAAAAGTAGGCTTTTTCTGGTTTTCCTGTGGCTCCAACAATTTGGATATAATCATTGCTTATAGAACTTAAGGTCTGGTTCAGGACTGAATATGTGGCTCCAGTATCCACTAAAAATTCCACCTCCCGTTCCCCTAGCTTAACTTTAACCAGCGAGTCTGCTAGGGAAGGACCAGCCAGTCCCCATCACTCTTGGTGTAGCTGTGCCACAGTCACTGGTCCCGGCCCTCACGGTGCTGATGGTTATGTTGTCAGGATCATGGCATGGTTCAGGGAGCATTGATTTTTCCAGTGCCCCTCCTGCTCACACTGGGCACACTGACTGGGGCTTAGGCATTGCTGTCTTTGTCCTCTAGCTGGAGGCCTTCCTCTTCCCTTAGGGAATCTCCCAGCTGCCCGGGCCACAGCTACCATAACTGGCTGTGATCTGTTCTTGTAAACCTCCTAAGCAACAGCCAAAAGCCTAAGTTACTGGTTGTCTGGTTCCTTAATCTTTGGTAATTTTCTGCGTATGTCAAGTGTTGACTGTCCCCTTAAGAGAGAAACCAATTGTTGTTGTCCAACTTCAGAAGCTGGGTCTAATGTGGTGTGTTTCCTCATGTTTTCTCTTAGCCTGTCTACAAGTGAACTTGGGGATTCACTGCTCTCCTGATGAATACTGAACAACAATGACCAGTTAACTGTTTTAGGTATGGCATTTAGGAGTCCTCAGTGTACTAGTTTCCTGTATCTAACCAAAAATGGTATACTTGTGGATCATCTGGGTCCCACTGTGTATTTGCAGTAGGAAAGATTGTGATCTACATTCTTGTGTAGTGTTCCAGTTGCTATTTGTCCCTGCACGTACGTTCTAGCTGCAGATATTATTGCTTCCTTTTCTGTTTCAGTTAACTGTAATAACATTAGGTCTATGTCTTCCCAATCCACATCCTGATTTCTAACAATCAACTCAAATATTTTGGCCACCTTCTCAGGGTGGAAAAAAGATGGCAAATTTAATAGTCTCTGCTACACTTAGCTCCTCCTGCAGTCCAGGCCAGGCCGGGCCAGGCCGGGCTAGGCGGGGGGTCTCTCCAGCAGCTCCCTGCAGCTCCCCACTGACTGTTCCCTAGAGATGGTTGATTTTCAGACAAAAAAAAAACAGTCCAAAAAAGAAGGAAAACCCCAAGGATCGCTCTGCAGTTCCAGAGGAGAGAGAGGAGAGCAATTCTCTGCAGCCGCCGCTCGTGCTCAGAAAGAAATGCACTCCCCCCTCTGCTGCTACTGCCGCTGCCGGAGTTAAAAGAATGTAAACAATAAACACAAACCCGCGCAGGCTTCTCTGACTGAGTTAAAGGGACAAAAACTCATTTCTGAGCATAGGAGATGATATGGAATATATAGCATAAAATACATAACATAAAATCACCCTAGGACATCCACACACTAGGGAAATAATAATTACTTTTTCAGGTTCCCTTTCTCTGGTCACACTACCCTTATCCTCTCCCAATCCTGAAAACGCCTTTCTGTGTTCCTGTCTAGTATTGGATCCCTTCTCTCCCTAGCCTAAAAGTAAGCTCGTTTCCCCAACATTTAGGGCACTGTGTGTCTCTCTTAGTGGATATGCAAACCATCTTCTCTGACAATGAACATATTCACACGAAGTCCAAGCCTCACACTTCTTACCACACAACAAACAAGGAATTTCAAGGAAAAACCCTGGTGGTACTGTGTAACCTGGTGGTGTTGTATTTATATAGTGTTGGGGATCTGGGCATTCCCAAACAAGAGCTAAAATCTTTCCCCTTCAATAATACAATCTGCTTCCCTCTGGATAGCAAGGTTGAACTCCAAACGAACTGTTTATATGATTTATACTCATTCACTCATTGCCAAATGCTTCTCCTTTCCCTGGCCGTTCCCGTCACCAGGTTACAGAACTGCAGATAGAGCTTCACAATCACTTCGTGCTTACAACACGTCTCTCTCACTCCCACTTATTTCACAGTAAAAACCACAGTAAAAAAACCCAACACAATAACACAACAGTAAAATAGCATTACAACAGTAAAATAGCAGCACGACAGTGGGGTCCTACTCCTGGGGCCTCCAACCCCTAATACAACAGTGGGGACTCTTACCCCTGGGGCTTCCAGCCCCCCTAACTGTGAGGTCCTCCCCCCTGTTCCCTAAAGGTACCTTTCTCTTTGCCCGGGACTAATTTTGGGAGAATGAGTCTCCTCAGGGCTCTCAACCCACCCTCAGGCACTTGCATCCCGAACCTGCCGGTATTTCTGCTTAACAAAATAGCAAATACCTTAACTTGGTGCAGATGGTCCTTGTCTGCTCCCATGGTGAGCCAAAGGACAGATCTTTTCAAGTTACAGCTTTCTGTTTCATTGTATCTATAATTTCTTTCTTAACTTACATAGGAGTATCAGTTCAGGATGCATGAAAGCTAAGATCTACAATAAAAATTTTAGTTGGAGAATCTCTGATTTTTCTGGTTATTTACACCCTGATTCATCACTTTGTTTTATCTCTGTCATCAGAGGACACCTCTTCAGAAAAGAGAGAAAGAAATCTGTCATATATTTATAGAATATTAAGTTCTGTCCAAAACCCAAATTGTATTCTCCCAGGTTAAAGCTTCATTAGAAAACAACAATCTTCTAGCATCTATAATTATTCCCAAAACACATATACATGGATGGAAAGGAGCAGAAGGAATGTGACTCTGTGGCAATGTACAAAATATAATGGAATACATTAAAGGAAGTTTAGTAAATACACTGAGGAGACTGATAGAGCAGATGATTTCAGATATTACTTAAGGGTGACCTGATTCACAACCAAAAAGAGACAATCTCTTTCTATAGGCTGTAAAGGGAGTCTCCAGGTCTAGGCATCTCTACAGTGTAGAATGCCACCAAAGGGCTTCTACCCCAGCTGTCTGCTGACATTTGTATAGAGTTGTCTCTTTAGACCAAGCTGCAGTGGCTGTTGTGCCTGATTTGTCAGATCAGTTTTGCCCTTTATATTCTCTGAATAACAGCAGTCCCAAAGATTCCTGCACACTTTCTGAGTTTGGTCATAGCAGAAGCAACTAACACAGAATCCTAGAATGGTTTGGGTTCAAAGGGACCTTAAAGACCATCTTGTTGCAACCCCTTTCCATGGGCAGGGACACCTTCCACTATCCCAGGTTGCTCCAAGCCTCATCCAATCCCATCCCTTGAACATTCCTGGGATGGGGCAGCCACTGCTTCTCTGGGCAACCTGTGCCAGGGTCTCACCCCATCACACGGAAGAATTTATTCCCAATATCCCATCTAACCCCGCCTTCTGGCAGTGGGAAGTCACTTTTTCTCTCTCTCCAGACCCATGTCCAGTATTCCTCTCCAGCTCTCTTGGAGTCCCTTTAGGCTCTTGAAAGATGCTATAAGATCATGTGGTAGATTAGGACCTTTGCAAAATTCAAAGGAACAGAGTCTGCAAACAGAAAACACCACTGCAGGTGATGACATGATCTGAACTTCAACTACCCTTGCAACAGCTACCACCTGCACCAGCTTGATTGGGAATGAAAGTTCTCTCTTCATTGCAGCCCACAAACTAAATACAAGTCAATCTACAGAGTCTGAGCAGACTTTGCATCTTCACATGCCTACATGCACCGTTTTCCTGCATGTTGAATGCCCTTTTCCTATCACATCATCCTTGCACAAACCTGGAAAGCCAAAAGAAATTCTCAATATCAAGTGGAAATTATAGAGACATATTAATTATTAAAGGATCTTCAAATGTCTCAGGCATGAAGGGAGGTTAAAGCAGGTCTCAATGTTAAGGCAGGTTGTCTTTGTGCTGGGGCACTCAGACACACGCGAAACAAATCCATCAAAATAAATAAAGAAGATCCAATAGTGAGCTGTGTTTCAGAAAACTATGGGAACCAACAAGAAAATGTGCAAAGCCCTGCATCAGTGTTAAAAAAAAGAAAAAGAAAAAAAGAAAAACATTAGTAGATGGTGAAATAAACTGTGGGATAGATATAACCTTGGGATGCAGTAAGGACATGGCTGCTGTTCCAGTGGCTGTCCATTGACAATATGCATCCTGCATATGCACCAAAACTCTTCATATTTATTCTAAACTGCCCTTACATTTTGATTTTACAGGGCTTTTTCATAGTCCTTGATATGTCATTTATATAAACCCCAAATTCCCAGGACTCCTCTGACTTATTTATTTCTTAAATTGTAGGTAAGTGGATTGACCATGGGTATCACCACAGCATAAAAGACAGAGAACAGCTTGAGAGGTTAAGTTTTTGGTAGCATGTGAACAAGGATGGAAGTTGAATGAAAAATAGTGACCACACTGAGGTCAGTGGAGCATGTGGAAAATGCCTTTTGTCGCTCTGAAGAGAATCTCAGGATGGTAATGATGATTAATATATAGTGTGTATATACACAGTGAGAAGAAACAGCAGTGTAGAACATGTAGTAAACATCAAAGATGTTACAACTTCTATCACAAAAGTGCCACTAAAGAAGGATTTTATCAGAGGCGAAATCACAGAAGAAATGGTCACTCCGTCAGCAACCACAGCACAGTATTTGTGACATCAACAGTGTGAAAATGAAGCTGGTCATAAAACCCATACCCAGGCCATCATCTATTGCTGTGCAAAGCTTACAGTGCATGGAAAGGTGGTGCAATGCAAAGGTTTCCACAATGATCATAAGACATCATTGCCAGGATATGACACAACCAGAAAACCAAACATGAAAAGCAGCTGCTGTAGTAAATACTTCTGTTGCTTGTCAGGGAGCTGCCAGCAGCTTGGGCAGGGTAATGGAACTGTATTCTCTCTCCAAGCAGGACAAATGACTGAGGAATAGGTACATTCCTCAGTCACATAGGTGCATAGGTGTGAACATGCCGGATAGCCACCACCAATGCCAGGATGAGAATGTTCTCCATCACTGCCACCATGTAGATCACCAGGAAGAGCAGGAAGATGGGAGCCCTGAAGGTCAGGTAAATCACCAGATCCCAGGAAAATTAATTCTGTCATCTAGGGCTGGTTTTGTTTTTCTGTTGCTGACATTACATTGAATCTTGAGGAAAGCCAACACTAAAATGTAATGTGAAAATTAAAAGTCTGTTTTTCATGCATGGCTGTAAAGATACACTGCTGTGTTGGTTTTGCACGGCCTGGTTTTTGGTAGTGGGGTGTACCAGTTTGAAAAACAAACCAGTGGGAGATTGCAAGCTAGAATTATAATTTAATAGGAAAATTAAAATAAATGCAATAATACAAGGAAAAACATTGACAGAGTTGGATACAACCTGACACCCTGTTAGTCAGGGTGGTGGTAACAGTCCAAGCAAAGTGGTTCTGTTGAAGCAGTGATCCTGTAGAAAGTCTGGTCTCCACCTGAAGGTCCAGTGGTAGCTCTTGTCCTCTGGAAATCCAGTAGGCAGGGCTGACTTTTGCAGTTCCAAAGCACAGGTTACATCCAGTTGGGAATGCTTGGCTCCTCCCCCCTGGGTGGAGCATCTCACAATGGGATGAAGTAATTCCAGTGAGGTAATTCCAACGAGGTAGTTCCATGAGTCATGAGGTGAGTTCTTGATGGCCCATTAACAGAGATAGCTCCCGGAGGGAGTTATCGGGGTGAGTCATGACAGGAAATAACAAACAGTGCCCCACCTGTTTTAACAGCTTGTGGAGATGGTAATAGAATATATCTTATATTGCAACCTAGGACATGGGGGGAGCCACAGAGGTGATTTCTGTGAGAAGCTGCTAGAAGTTTCCACCATGTCTGGCAGAGCCAATCTGTGATGGCTCTGAGGATTGACATACTGCTGGCCAAGGTTGGGCCAATTAGAAATATGGTAACGCCTCTGTGATATATTTAAGAAGTAAATCAAAACAGAGTGGGAGCACATTTTTTTTCTAGCCAGAGAAGAGGAGGAGGTGAGAACACGTGAGGAAAACAACATGGAAACATCAAGGTCAGTAGAGAAGAAGCAGGAGGAGGTGCTCCAACTGCCAGAGCCAAAATTCCTCTGCAGGCCATGGTGAGGACCATGGAGAAGCTGCTGTGACCCTGCAGCCCATAGAGTCGACGGGAGATGCAGAGATCCAACCACAGCCCATGGGGGAGTTGCTCACACCAGAGCGGGTGGGTGCCTGGAGGAGGTTATGATCCAGTGGGAGATCCAGTGGAGAGGGGGGGCCCTGCTTCCAGGCTAGAGCAGCCTGTCCTTGGAGGACTGCATCCCGTGGAAGAGTGACCCATGCTGCAGCAGTTTTGGGAAGACTGTGTGCCTGTGGGAGGGACTCGCATTGCAGCAGTTTCGGGAGGACTGATGCTCATGTGATCGCAACCACGTTGGAGAAGTTAACAGTGAACTGTATGCCATGGGAAGGGACCCCATGGCATAGCAGGGGAAGGACTCCTCTCCCTGAGCAGTGGAAGATGATCTTGGGTGCTGAACTGACCAAAACTCCCATGCCCTGTCTCCCTGCACTGTCAGTGGGAAGGAAGGAGGGGCTGGGGGAAGAAAGGTGTTTTTACGGGCTTATTTTACTTCTCTGTAAAAGAAGTAAAAGAAACTTTTTCTTATTTTATTGCTGTAGTGGTTTGAGTTTGTTCACTTGAGTTTCTGGTTAAATGCCAGTACACTTACTAGATTTTATTTAATTTTGCTGTGAGATAAGGATTAGGAGTAGGTAAAGCAGGTTTAAACTTCAAAGAATATAAAGGAAGTTTATTAACAGACTTTAACGGAAGGAAAAAAAAAATTAAGAACTAGAACAAAACTTTCAGAATACTTTTGCTCTTCCCACTTCTTTATTTTTTTTAATGACAATACAAAAAACAACACTTTGACTTTCAGTCAGTTTACCACTTTTAAATTAGTCTTTTTTCAGGTCATTTAGGGAGAGAAGGGGTTTTTTTGCTTTACTATGTTAACTTCTCTGCAAGAAATACAGTTTTTATGGTTTTTAGTTTCACAACTAGCAGCCACCTAAGAAAAAAAGATCTCTGCTTGTTGTGGAAAGTCTTTCTCACACCAGTAGCTTTCTTGCAGTTACTACGGTGGGTTATGACGGTTTATGGGGTATTTTTTTAAGGATGAGTGGTTTTACTAGAGCGGTAAAGATATCTTCTTTTATGACTGGCAACGTAAGTCTTCTTTGACCATTTCCAGGAGCAAAGGATCTGGATTACAGCTTCTTTTCTGTCTCTTCTCAAACTTCTCATCAGACTGCAATTACTTCAGTATCTACTTATTTTTGCACAGGTACTTTGGATCACTGGGTGCACTGGCTGCAAGTAGAACGTCACATCCCCCCTTAAACCATTTCCTCATACATTACAGGGAATATGTTGGCTTAGTTTCAACTATGGTTTCACAGAAGAATTTTCAGCTATCACATTAAAAGCACTCCTCATACTTTACCCTCCAGGCATTAGCTTTACTTCCTTCACTGACTTTGAGTCTCTATGCTGTGTTTCTGTAAGTGTCTTCACTCTTTCTCTGTCTGTGCAGGGGAAGATAAGTGTCTGCAAGTTTCATCTGGGTAATGAAAAGGTTAATTTTTTTCTCGGGCCTCTGCAACAGTCTCATGATTTTTTGTCAAGTTATTTAAAAAGTCTGAGCCGGGCTGCAGAAGCAGTCGGTCAAGAGTCTCATTAGCCTCGCTCTGCGAAGCCGACCCGGCCCAGAAGGAGCCGGCCTGGCCCCGGCCCAGCCCCTGCCAGGCCCAGAGCAGGGGCCCGGCTCTGCCTGCTGTAGTTGGAATGTTTTGTCNGGGGAGGGCAAAGGCCCAGTCTTACCAGAGAGAGAAGCACAGGACTTGCTTCTCTGGTAGCAACAAGACAAGAAAAGGATTTTTTCTCAGGTGTCTCTCTGTTAAATATAATTTTTTTCCTAGAGGCGGAACAACTTTTAATTAGATTATATACTTATCAATACTCAAAACTAGCTAGTCACTAGCTCTGTTTCTCAAGAAGTAAAGTGTACTGCTTCCTGCACCATAAGTCACTTGCAAGACTGACCCTTCTTGGGCAAACCCACGACAACTGCTCTGACTTTGTTAGTAATAAATTCACTTTGTACTTCTAATTTGAGCCTGTTTTGCCTTTGGAATGTTTTTTCCCTGTCCTTATCTCAACTCATGAACCCTTCCTTTAATTTTTTTTCCTCTCCTCTGCCCAGCTGTAGCAGGGCATGATAAGTGAGCAGCTGTTGTGGGTACCTGGCATTTGGCCAGTGTTAAACCATGACAACTGCTCAACTTAACTTTGGGATTCAATCTCTATGTCCTGATAATTTATTTATAATTTCAGATCTTAAAACATTTAAGCAGCATTTGCTATGAAAAAAATTTATTTTTTCATGGAAAAAGGTAGAAAAATCATGTCTTCACTTTCCATGTATCTTGACATAGTTTCAAGGAGGATATGCTCCATAAACTTACTGGTCACAGAGGTAAGGCTGACTGATTTGTAACTCCCCGGGTCTTCCTTATTCCCTCTTTTAAAAACGGGGTTGTGTTTCCCCTTTTCCAGTCAGTAGGAACTTCACCCGACTGCCATGACATCTCAAATATGACGGAGAGTAGCTTACACAACTCATTCCATAGTTTGCCTTGAAGGCATCTCGTAGATCCCATGGGCAATTTCAGGTTCCTTAGATGGTTTCAAAGTTGATCATTGCATACCATGGCTGGTTAGTCCTTCTCCCAGTCCCTGTCTTTGCCTCTTGTGTCTGGAATGGTGTGGCTGGACTGCTTACTGATGAAGACAGAAGCAAACATGGTTGAGTACTTCAGCCTTTTCCATGTCCCAGGTAACCAGGTCTCCCATATCTTTCTCCATTCTCCCCATACCCAGCTCCAGAGAGACCAAGTAAACAAAAATCCCACTGGGGGAGGGAAAGTTCAGGCAGGTTAAGAGAATTAACATTCCTTTAAAATTTCTATATGGGTACTTTACTATATATTCTCTGTCTTCCACTCTTCTTTTTCTTCAAAAATTTTAATACTGGTTAAGTCAGTAAGTTAGGTGGAAGTGACTTTAAAGAAAGTTAAGTTCACTTACAAAGGGGGGAATTGTTGGAAAAGATACCAAGTTTAAAATTTTTGTCTCATAACTAGTCAGGTTTGTTCGCCTTTGCCCCAGGGGAAGGGAACTGAAGTTTCTTTCCAGGGCATTGTTTCACCACATGAGGCCTGATGGGCTTAACATCCCAACAAACCAGGGAGTAGCCAAAAGATACCCAGAATGATAACGACCATCAACAAAACATCAATTACCATCAGCAAACATCAATGACCATTACTCCAGACACTGCCCCCCTGGCATGGTTGGTGACACCTGGTCCAGAAAAGGCTGATAAGGAAATCAAGGAGTGAGGACCTAATTAACATCAGAGGCGAAGAAACCAGGGTCCAATAGATAACTAAATACTAAGAACTACGTAACTTAGAACCAATGAATATTAAACCAATGTATCTCTATGGGGTTTTGACTGTATAAAGTTTGGAGGAAAAAGCTGTAAAACTCATGTGTGATGGAATGATTTTCTCAGCACACCCAGGCTATGTGTGCATGAAATTATTTTTGTTGCAGGTCCTCGTCAAAGCAACATCCTGGCCAGTAATAATGTAATGCCTTGATTCTCTAACACTAAAAATGTTGTTGGAGGGTTTTTGTTTTCCCACAGTTTTTGGTGACACCTGGATTTAGGTAAAAAAAAAAAAAAGGAACAAAGACACAAGTAAAAAGATTGGGGGGGTGGTATGTCGCAGCGGTGTTGAGTGGTCAGTGGCCGCGACCTTCCCAGGAGTGTCTCTAGATGGAGTTGCCCAGTCAGGAGCTGCTGCACTGATGCGCGATGGAGAGCGCGACGGAGAGAAACGAGAAGGATCTTCGTTTAGAGAT
Source organism: Orthonyx spaldingii (assembly GCA_013397795.1). NCBI lineage: Eukaryota > Metazoa > Chordata > Aves > Passeriformes > Orthonychidae > Orthonyx > Orthonyx spaldingii. The sequence continues at coordinate 3,521 of VZTJ01001901.1, read as the reverse complement.
TCTGTGGGGGCAATTTATTCTCAGAGGGCAGAGGAACAAAGAACGAGGAGGGTGGAGACATGGAGGGGTCCAGGGAGGAAGGCAAGGAACAATGAGGTGACAGTGGGTTTTATATGGGGGTGGGCTGAATCTCACAGCCAACGGTTTGAGGCTTAAGGGGCGGAGTGTAGGCAGGAAATGGGTAATGGAGCCAACCGGGAGGAATGAGGGGAAAAATGACAAGTCAGTATCCAATGGGGAAACTGAGAAGGGGGAACTTTCCAGTAATGTGGGATGAACAATGAGACAAGGGGTGGCAAGGCAACAGGCCAACAGGGGAAGGAGAACTGGGTTACATTTGCATGTAGATGCAGAGGATCTTGCAGGAGGCCATTCACTCGCCCTAACCTTGGGGGAGCTGCTAAGCTGGGGGTCATCCCACCAGTGAACTCTCTTGTTGTTTAATGGCTCTACCAGCCCCCACAGGGGTACACATTAGAAGGGGCTCTGTATTAGGTGATTTGGGGAGTCTGTACCCCTCAAGTACCTCAGCCAATGGGGAAAGAGAGAGGAAAAATGTGGCTGGGAAATTAGGATAAAAGAGAGGCTGCGTCCTCTGACGATTGGAGAGACCCTATGGGAAATGCCCATGAGCTCTTCCTTTATTCATGAATAAAGCTACGGAAATGTCGCTACGAGCGGATGTCGAAACACGGACTCTCGAGAGGTCAAATGGCAAAAGAGATCTATTTATTTATTAAATTCAGCTTTTATATACAGAATGGATTCTCACTTGATTGGCCACTAGCTGCACGCCCCCCGCAGCTAATTGGCCGCCTGGATTCATGAGAAAAAGACTTCCTTTATCTCAGTTTATACAAACAAATAGATTCTTTCTCACGAGAAAGAGGCTTCTGTGCTGTCACACGGAAATCCTCTGTTTACTTTTTGACATAAATCTCTGGTGTTTGTGGATTAATTTTCCTGACAATACAAAACCTTGAGAAGTCAAAGATTTTAGTTGGGTTTCAATGTTCCTGTAGCTTCAGGTAAGAAACAGTGTTGAAGGGTTTGTTTACCAGCACAGAAGCAGGCCACACTTCAAATATTTTCACTGGTCAGATGTTGTCAAATTAGCTAAAATTTAGAGGTTTGAATGGGTAAGAGTTTAAGGGAAAATTCAAAATTAGATCTGTGGAAAAAAATGTGTAAATTTTGCAAAGTTATTCTATCATAAGTGCTTAGATTTAAGTTCTTGGGGGTTGTTGTTACAGGGCCTTCACTGCTGTAGCAACTAGTAACCTCCCTATAGTGCCTAAATATTGTGAGCAACATCAAAAAGGAGGTGAGTTCTGAATGGCAGAAGCTGACTTCTGAGCTAATGTCTAAACTCCTGCTACTGTCAGTGGAAAGATAAAGATGATTCCTTGGATGATTCAGTTCATACAAACCAGATCTATAAAACCTATGGGATGGATGACAGACCAAAGCATTTGCTTCTCTCTGTACACTGTAAGAGGAGTCTGAGGTGAGTGTTTAGATGCAGATGTTGCAAATTATGTGACATTAAATCCGCTGAAGATTGTTCAAATAGATGCTGCTAAATCAGAGTGTTAGATCTGTGAAGACAGTGGGCTGAAAAACAAACTCCTGAAGTTGTATTTGTAATTGAGGATGTGTTTAGGGAATGCAGTCCTGAAGACTGTCCCTGTGAAGGCACATACTTGGAATTCATGTGGCCAATTGTATCAGCATGAAAAATACAAATGGATTGCAAATACCTCTTCCAAATCCACGAATCTCCAGATAAAATCCAAGCTGATGTTGCAGATTAGGACTTTTCCTTTGTTTTTCTCCTTTCTATCATGGAATTTTGTCCCATTTGTTGCTAAGAAACCATAACACCTGGTACTTAAGAGAGACAAAAGATGTAGTCAAGAGGGAGGGGGAGGACTACTGCTGGCTACACTATTGTAGCTGAGGGGTTTTCTCTTGAGAAGGGCAGAGATACCACAACATTTTGGCTGGGAGTGTAAGGGGCTGGGCTCTGCTCCTTTCTCTCTCCCTCTCTCTCTCTCTCTGTCTGTCTCCTCTCTCCCTCTCTCTCCCCCTCTCTCCCTCAGGATCGGAGGGGAGACAGGCTGTGGACACTGTGGGAAGAATTCACCACCACTTCGGATTTCCGTCTCCTACTATTTTCTCCTACCATGAATAAGGTTCTGCTTATAAAAGTGGCTGTGTGTTGGTTTGGCACAGCCTGGTTTTTGGTAGCGGGGGGCCACAGAGGTGGCTTCAGTGAGAAGCTGCTGGAAGCTTCCACCATGTCTAGCAGAGCCAACCCCGATGGCTCTGAAGGATGGACATGTTGCTGGACAAAGCTGGGCCAATTAGAGAGGTTGGTAATGGCTCTGTGATGACATATTTAAGAAGTAAATCAAAACAAAGTACACACAGTTTTGCTTCTAGTCAGAGAAAATGAGAAAGTGAGAACATGTGAAGGAAAACAACATGGTAACACCAAGGTCAGTGGAGAAGGAAGGGGAGGAGGTGCTCCAGGTGCTGGAGCTGAAATTCCTCAGCAGGCGGTGGTGAGTACTATGGTGAAGCAGGTTGTCCCCCTGCGGACCCCATGGGGTCCACAGGGGAAGCAGAGATCCACCCGCAGCCTGTGGAAGAGGTACCCACACCGGAGCGGGTGGATGCCGGGAGGAAGCAGCAGTCCAGGTGGGAGAACCAGCTGGAGAGAGAGGGGCCCCTGCTTCCAGGCTGGAGCAGCGTGTCATTGAAGGACTGCACCCTGTGGATGGATGAGTGACCCATGCCGCAGCAGCTGGGAGGACAGTGGGAGGGTAGTTTCGGCACTGCTACTGTGCATGAGATTTGGAGCCAAGCTGGAGAAGTTTGCAGAGAACTGTCTCCCGTGGGAGAAACCCCGCAGCCTCACAGGAGAAAGGACTCCTCTCCCTGAGCAATAGAAGAGGAACTAAGGTGACGTACTGACCAACCCACATGCCTTATTCTCTTGTGCTGTTGGTGGGAAGGAGGGAGGGGCTGGGGGGAGAAGGGTGTTTTAAAGGCTTATTTTTGCTTCTCAATATCCTCCTGTGAAAAATGTAGTTCACTCTCCTGTTAGAATTTAAAGGTTTAATAAAAGACAATAAGGGACAAAATTAATAAGGCAAAAGTTTACAGCACTGGGTGCCTGGCACTCAGCCAAGAGCACACCTGCTATTGCCGGGACATCCTTTGCATACTTTTCCAATTGCATCAGCCTGGTGCATATTCATTAACAATTATGCATATTCAACCCTCCCCCCAACTAATTTCCGTATTCCAGGAACTGTAGCATGGCTCCTCCTTAGGTCCGCCTTGTGAGAGCATGCATATTTCTTGGCTGTGGTTTTAGTTAGTTTTTATTATCACCTCCAGCTTGGGCTTTAGTCCGTGGCTTTTATAGACGGGAGCTGCCGATAGTTGACAACTCAGTAGCAGGAGTCTTCATTACATGTTCATTGGATATTATCCAACCAAGCAGACAGTTC
>VZTJ01001900.1:3060201-3091806 GCA_013397795.1 Orthonyx spaldingii | reverse complement strand
TGGCCAGCACACTACCACATAAACCTGCTCCACGGACTCTCCATGGGCTGCAGTTCCTTCAGAAAATATCTACCTGGTCCAGTGTGGGGGTCCTCCATGGGCTATTGTTGTGGTTTCACCCCATCCAGCAACAAAGTACTGTGCAGCCCGATTCACTCCCTCCCACCCCAGTATTGAGGAGAGAATCGGAAGAGTAACATCTAGAAAACTCGTGGGTTGAGGTAAAGACAGTTTAATAGGGAAAGAAAAAGCCAGGCGTGCAAACAAAGCAAAACAAGGAATTAATTCACTGCTTCCCATCAGCAGGCAGGTGCTCAGCCATCTCCAGGAGATCAGGGTCCCATCACAGCTACTTGGGAAGACAAATGCCATCACTCCAAATGTCCTACCCCTTTCTCCCTTTTCCCTCTACTTTATCTACTGAGCATGATGTATGATGTTGTATGGTCTGGAATATTCCTCTGGTCAGTTTGGGACACCTATCCTGGCTGTGTCCCCTCCAAACTCCTATGCACCCCCAGCCTCCTCACCAGGGTGGCAGCACAAAAAGCAGGAAAGGCCTTGGCTCTGTGCAAACCCTGCTCAGCAATAACAAAAACATTTCTACATTATCAACCCTCTATTCAGCACAAATCCAAAACACATCCCCATACCAGCCACTGAGAAGAAAATTCACCCTACCTCAGACAAAACCAGCACAAGTCTGACGTGAATATCTGTTCCACCATGGTCCTCTCTACAGGCTGCAGGCGAATCTCTGCTCCAGGGCCTGGAGCAGCATCTCCCTCTCCCTCTGTTCTCACCTTGGTGCTCATGGGGTTGTTTCTATTATCTACTTTTTCCTCAGAATCTTCTGTGTGGTGTTCTGCCCTTTCTTGGATTTGCTCCCCTGCGGTGCTCCAGACTCGGCTTTGGGCTCAACCACGCCCTGCGCTGGGTGGTTGGATCCGGTTGGAACTGGCTGTGTCTGGCTGGAACCGTCTGTGTCCGGCTAGGGCAGCCCCAGCCTCCCCTCATGGAGCCGCCGCTGCTGCCGGGGCCTGAGCACCGCACCCTGTACAGGATTATTGAACAGGGAATGCAGTACTGAGTCCACATGGTGCATGTGCTGCCGGTGGCTGTAATGGAAGCATTTCCCCTCAACCATTGTTGTTTGAGTTAACCCCACTGGTCACAAAACTTGAAAGCCGATAGTTTTCACTACAGTTTACTTAGCCTTTAGCCTTTCAATTGGTAAGACCAACAGGGATGTCATATAGTAACTGTGGTTATTTAAAAAAATGTCATCCTGGGACGGGACCAGCTGCTTCCATGGAAGCCTGTGGACACCCATAGAGGAGTAACAAGGCACACTTGCTGCCATCCTGCCCCCAAGAGCCCTCTTCTACATGCCGATCCATTGAGTCATCCTGTGAACCCAGCCTCACTATTTTAAGACTCCATTGAGCTTGTGATGTGGCCATAAATAGAAACATGTCTGAAGGCAAATAAATACAAAATAAATTGCTCATTTTAGCTCCTTGCAGAAACTGTAGAAAATAACCACCCTTTCAACAAGAAAGTCAAGGCAGTTTTTTGCCATTTTTAGCTAACAGTTCATCTGTTTCCTTTGAATTAAAGCACATTTCTGTACTTTGAAAGTTCTGTAATCTGAATAAATTAGAATCTATTTTGTCTCTCTCTGATATCTTAACAATTTTCTTCTTCTTTATTTATTTCAAATAATTTCCGTTTTAATTATGTACAGATGATAAGACTCGAGTTTTTGATTTCTGGAAAAATTAGCCATCCTGTTTGGCTTCTGATGGCAGAAACTGATGAAGTATGCAGTCACAGATTACACCTGCTGGCTTTGTCTTCCTTGAGGTTTCAGTCTCGGCTTTATCCAGTATCAAACAAGGGTTTCTAACACCATGTGAGCATGACTCTAGCTGGAGTTGACTGGGGCATAATGGTGTTCAGGACAGATATCTGCCGAAAGCTCTGTATTTTGGGGAGACATACATTGATGCAGTTGACAGGTATCTCTCTACATATGATGTAAGATCACTTTCAGGACTTTAAAAGCATGGAGAAACTGGTGGTGTATGTCTGTCATGGTTTTAACCCAGCAGGCAACCAAGCCGTACACAGCCACTTGCTCAACCCCCACACCTGGTGGGATGGGGAATAAAATTGAGAAAAAATCATGAGTTGAGATAAAGGCAGTTTAAGTAAAGCAAACAAAAGCTGCATACATGACCAAAGAAAAACAGGAATTCATTTGCCTCTTCCCACTTAGAGGCAGGTGTTCAGCCATCCCCAGGAGAGCAGGGCTCTGTCACACATAACAGTGACTTGGGAAGACAAACACCATCACTCTGAACATCTCCTCCCTCTGCCTTCCTTCCTCCTTCTTGCCCGAGCTCTATATGCTGAACATGACACCATATGTTGTGGCATATCCCTTGGGTCAGCTGGGATCAGCTGTTCCAGCTGTGTCCCCTCCCAACCTCTTGTACACTCAAATCCTCCCCACTGGTGGGGTGAGGTAAGAAGTAGAAAAGGCCTTAATGCTGTGCAAGTACTGCTTAATGATGACAAAAACAACTCTATTTTCACCACAAATCCAAAACACAGCCCCATACCAGGTTCTGTGAAAAAATTAATTCTATCCCAGCCAAAACCAGCACAATGGCAAAAATCTGTAAGGTTTGGAAGGGCTAAAGTGTTTGAATATTCAGATACAAAGTTCTCACAGCCCCAATCTGTCAATGTGACAGTTTATGAAAACTGAAGCTCTTTCCTCAAGGAGAAGCAGAAGGACCATATTAAATTATAAAGAAACCAGTGTTAATTATGACAGGCAACAACATTAAAGGAAAATTGAAAGACAGTACTAAAAGTCATACAAGCCAATATTGACAGAATAGCAGAAGTGAAAGCTCTACAGTAATTCTAACTTTGCTTGGTCCAAAGGAGCATGTTACACAATTCAGTTGGAAATCCACCAGAAATATCCTTGCCTTGGCATCCCCATCTGTTTGTTCACTCTGAACCTATTCACAGCCCAAAGCTGTCCAATTATTTTTAGGTGTCATCTTGATGAAGACTCTGCAGGGAAACATGAACATTCTTGTGTGCTTGCTCAAGGTCTGACAAGCACACTGTATGTTTACATGACCCACGGTTTTCAACATACAGAAGAGTAGGTGCCCAGGCTTGGACATCTTGCTTCCAGTCAGAAGAGCTCTTTTCCTTCAGAATCAGTCAATGACTTCTTTAAAGTTAAATTAAGTGCTAAGTATATTTTGTAATAAGTTTTGGTTTTAGTATTCCCAGGAGACGATTCACTCTAGCCCAGGGGCAGCAGCAATGTCAACATCAGGTATGGGCAATCCATAATCCTTTTGGAGAAATACTAGAATTAGAAATGCATAATGAATTTGAGAATCACAAAAAGCCTTGGGAATCACAAAAAAACCTTGGGGAAAAAAAAAAAAAAGGAAATGGCATGAAGGGAACTAATGATTTTATATCATGATTCTCTTTGTTGAAAGTGATACCAGGATGGAGGCTAATCTTTTCACCTAAAGCTGAGGACCCACTTAACATAGAAGCACACAAAGAGGCAGTTAAGAAACTAAACTGGATGGTCACATCCGGAGAGTAGTGGTCAACAGCTTAGTGTCCAGATGTTCATCAGTTATGAGTGGTGTCCCTCAGGAGCTGTACTGGGACCAATACTCTTTAATGTCTTCATCAATGACATAGACAGTAGAATCAAATGTACCCTTACCAGATTTTCAGATGACACCAAAATGAGTGGTTTGATTGACATGACTGAGAGACAGAATGCCAGACAGAGGGAGCCAGACAAGCTTAAGAAGTGGGCCCATGGGAGTCTCATGAGATTCAATAACATTAAGTGCAAGATCCTGCACCTGGGTCAGGATGATTCCAAGCACAAATACAGTTTGGGCAGAGAATGGACTGAAACCAGCCCTGAGGAGAAGGGCTTAAGGTGGATGAAATCTGGACATGACCCAGCAATGTGCTCTTGTAGCCCAGAAAGCAAAACATATCCTGGGGTGTATCAAAAGTAGTGACCAGTAGGTCGAGGGAGATGATTCTTGCCCTCTATTCCACTTTCATGAGACCCCACCTGGAGTGCTGCGTCCAGTTCTGGGGTCTGTGAAGACCCCAGGACTGGATGCAGCACAAGAAAGATGTGGACCTGTTGGAGCGAGTCCAGAGGAAGGACACAAAGATGATCAGAGGGTAGGACCACCTCTCCTAGGCAGATAGGCTGAAAGAGCTGGGGTGGTTCATCCCAGAGAGGACTCCATGGAGACTTCATTGCAGCCTTTCAATACTTACACAGAGTTTATAAGAAAGTTGTGAACAGACTTTTTAATAGGTCCTGTAGCAACTGGACAATGGGTAATGGTTTTAAACTAAAAGAGGGTATATTCATACTAGAAATATGGAAGAATTTTTTTACAGTGATGGTGGTGAAACACTGGAACAGGTTGGCTAGAGAGGTTGTACATGACCCATCTTGGAAACATTCAAAGTCAGGTTGGACGGGGCTATGAGTGACCTGATCTAGTTGAAGATGTTCCTGCCCACTGCAGGGAGATTGGAACTAGATGATCTTCGAAGATCCCTTCCAACACAAACAATTCTATGATTTTGGATGATTAATGAATATTACAGCATCGAGTGTCTATACCATAAGTTGCCAGATTTCCTCTGACAGTGTTGAAAGTATTTTACAGTTAAATAGCTGAGCTGCTTTTAAAAAAAAATAAGTGACAAATTTGAAGGATTAAATCTGTGACAATCTCTAATGCACAGCTAAAAATGAACAGAATTAATTTGAACAGGAAGCCTGAAAATATAATTGGAGTGAGAATTGTAAAACACCTTGTTAAAATCATCAGGGTTTTTAATGGGTAATAATGGTTGCAATATTTCAGCTAAACAGTCAATATAGGATATCCAACTAATTTATTTGTACTTCAGAAAGCATCTCAAACAACCCACAAAACAGGCAATTATGAAATTAAATAGACACTGGGTAAGAGATAATGAACTTTCAAGGTGAGAAACTGGTCAACTTCTAAAATAAAGATATATTAGAACACAATCTACAGATTTAGGTGACTTGAACAGTCTTTCATATATATCCACAAAATTACTTTTCATCACTCAAGGAAGAAAGAAAGGGGAAAACAATATAAAAAAAAAAAAAAAAAAATCCACAATATTAAAAAACTCATCCAGAATGTTTCAAATTGTCAAAGAGACTTTGTTCTTGGGGAGTTAACCTTGTTAAAAACAGATTCTACTCTTTGTGCAACCTTTTGGAGACTTCTTAAGCAACTAATTAGGAAACAAAAAATATTAGAACACTGACATGGAAAACTGATCCATGTGAAAGACTGTTACAACACTGTCTTAAACAATTCCATGCCTTAACAAGTATGACCTAGTCTCTTCAAATTATTGAATAATATTACAGTGGAATTGTAGGGAATGCACATGGTAAAAATAATGAGTCATGGACACCTCTCTATTAAAGAACAGCCTGAAAGATTAGAAAATGTATAAAATAATGGTTAATAATATTTTCTGGCTTTACTTACTTCAGCATGTGTAATTGCATAGAAAGGAACACAAGAAAGCATTTGTTTGCAAATTGTGTAAATAACCTATGGAATTGCCACATGGTGGTTAACAGTATAACAGCATTAAAGCATGTTTATATGGAGTCACCACAAATAAAATCAGTTATAAGGGGAACGGTTCTTTTGCTTCAGGGCATAATCAAACCAGGAAACAATGGGGCTAGAAAGAAAGCTGGTGTTGGGGAAATAATACTTACGTCTGCTAAGTATATCTGGGCTTCCTGCTTCACACATTCATAAGTTCTTGTGATAAAATGTTGCATGTTTTCTCACATTGCAAGCCAAAAACACTGTGTCTGGCTAGGTTTATTGCTTGCTCTGTTCCCAAGTGAAACTTTCTTTTTGTAACTCTTTAGTTTCCTACATTATTTTAACAGCTCAACTGTGCCCTGGAGATCCTACATCCTCTATCTCAGAACACCATCAGAACTGCAGAATATTGGTCACTCTTACAGAAATCATCTGACTTCATGGGATTCCCTTTTTTTCTCATTTCTTTCTTCGAGCTCAATATGTCATTGCTTTTATTTGGAACTATAAATCTGCCAGTCATGTAATCTCTAGTTTTAATCCCTGTGCTGTTTTGGGGAGTTGAGAGTGTGCAGAGACCTTGGGACTACATTCCACATGTATTCTGCCTGTTATACAGTCCTATACCAGCTGAAGATTATCATCCCCACTAGCCAGCACTGTATGTTGCAGTGCAGTTAAAATCTGAGCACTCCCAGATCCATCTAGAACCACCTAGCTGAGCTGCTGAAATTGAACAGATTAGGTTAGTGCCATTACAAACTGCACATAATGAAAAAGAGACAATCTCTGAATCCTTCGCTATTAGACTATGTTCAAACTGAAGCCTCTTGTTTTCCTTCTCCCTTGTCAAGTATTAAAGATCTTGACATGAATGTAGAGTGACAAGAAACCTCTCAGTACTGGTAGTGGACTGACTTCAGGTGGTTTGCTTAAGGAAGGGCACATAAAATGCCTAGATTCTGGCCATATTTACAAGACTAAAGAAGCTGTAAATTAGTTCTTTTAAAGCTCTTTGGTCTTCTCTTGCTGACAATTAACTGGGCAGTAGTTGTCTGAAAACAACTTTTTCTTTTGTACAGTGTTTTATTCCAGGAGGCGCTGGTTATTTTTGAATCCAAATAGAAAGTCACACAGATTTCCAAAAAATCCAACTATTTTATTAACATCCCAGAAAAAGTATACTAAATTGCAAGATGTTATGCCCATTCTGATTCTGGGAATGCTGTGATGACACAGCATCTGACAGCCTCTGGTCAGGGTATTGTATACAGTACATAACCTGCCCATGGTGAAGTTCACCAGCATGAAAGCCTTTATTGGGTTTTCCTACAAGTAAACAACTCTATTCATCATTTCTGCTGCTGAGCAAAAGGATGTTTATATGAAAACATCCTGTTCACTTTGAGATAAAGGCAAGGACATGCTGGTGGTGTCATTACTAGTGATCCCAGGCCAAGAGATTTGTGCCATTCAGCACAGCCCTAAGGGCCAAGTACTATTTGGAGTAAAGCACAAACCTGAACCTACTCAGGTCAGCTGCTGTGTGGATCAATAACTCCTCATCCTATACAGCAGTCTTTGTTTAGGATCACGACAGAAGTCACAGTACCTGGGATTGAAAAACCAAGCACATTGCTTTCTTGGAAATCCATTATAGGATTATGGTCCTCATAGGACTTGGGCATTTATTTGTTTATTTATCCATCTAGGTTCCTTCATTGAAAAGACACATTTTCTTTTAAGGTCTGAAGAAGAGCTATGCCTTTTGGTTTATTACACAATCCCCAGCTGACACTTTCTCTCCACAGTAAGGCATACAGGTTTCTGGAAATTCACACTTTCTGATAAGTTTTGTATAGTTTTCAGTATGATACCTGAAATTATAGGTATAGCCAGATGGAATACTACATCAGCGAACACTTCTTTACTGAGATACTCTGGGCAATGTCTTCCAACACTGCTGAAATGATGCAGGGTGTGGAAGAACTCAGTAAAAATGTGACTTTTTCCTTGTGGGTCTTAGGCCACAACCTAAGTGATGATCATGGACTTGTGATTGATTTCACTTTAATAAGAAGATACAAATGCTAACCTTTTGCCTAAGTTATTTATAAGCCTTTAAAATCTCTCTCAAAGGCAGAGGTCCTTGGGTTTAGTTTTCTCTTGTCTATATATATAGGACATATGTCATCTTTCTCCTCCAAAGAAAACAACATGGAAAGAGAATGACCATTTTGCATCCATATATTCTATCTCCTTTTGTCTGTCATTATATTAACCTAATTATATCTTTCCCCTTGATTGTAGGATTGTAGCATCATAGGATGACTAAGGATGAGAGGGACCCCAGGAGGCTGCTATTTCAACCTCTTGCTTAAAAGCTGGGTCAGCTCTGAGATCAGGCCAGGTTGTTCAGGGCTTTATCCAGTTAGGTCATGAGAAACTGCAAGGATGTAAGCAGCAAGTGCTGAGTAGAGAGGAATGGTCCGTTCCCTCAATGAGCTGGCTGTGCTTCTGCTAATACAGCACAGGAGATGCTCGTGGCCACCACTGCTGCTGGAGCTCACTGCTGACTCAGGCTCAGGTCACTGCCCACCACAACCTCCAGGATATCTTCAGCAGTGCTGCCCTGGGCAGGCAAGACCCAGCCGGGATCACTGCAAGAAGATTCATTTCATTTCATGCATTGATTTGAAGAGTTATTCTTATTGTGGAAAAGGGATTTTAACAATTTACTGACTCATCATAATAGCATTATCCATGACACTGAAGAACACAGAAATGTAACCATCTCCCCACAGTTCACCAGCATATGAATGCATGTTTCATTGCTTGCCTCAAAGTACATGCTGATAAATGGATTCCTATTTCAGTCCTTTTCCAAAGGATTTTGAAGCCATTTACTACTGCAACTGGTATTAATTTTATATTTAGATATATTCTTCAATAACTCCAGCATCTGAACCACACATATTTTATCACTCACCAACAGGTAAGACATCTATGTCCTTCAACATTATGCTGTATCACTGAAAAGAATGTAAAAAGTAATTTTTTTCTTGTGGGGTCTCTTTTTTTAAATTATTTGTCTTGCTATGGCATCTTCAATCCACCCTTCAGTGAAATTCTTGCGCACAGAGTACTGTTATTGATAACTACGAAGCCTTTCTACATGTGAATTACTTACATTCTGAAAAAAATTCTTTAGACATAGCTTTGGTTTGTATCCAGCATTATACCTGAAGACCCTTCCAACTGGGCATTTGCTAATGACATTCTGAATGTTGCCTCAATTAACACACCTTCCTGTTCACCAGTTCTATTTTACATTTGTATACTTGATTGCAGCTCTCACTGCATTAGTAATGATTGTCCTTGCACCTTGTATTATTTTAACCATTGTGTATTATTTCAATGCATGTAGCAGAGACCACAGCTGGATTCCCCACTGGCACTTTTTAAAAGAAAATCTGTGAACTCCTTAACAGTTCTTATACTCTCAATATCACAGAGTTTCGGAAATGAATATAAGTATTCCCCGAAGTTACTCTTTCTTCAAGAGCAGACCATTTCAATTTATAGTTATCAAATTGCTTCACTATTTTTGTTCATCCAAGGAGTGAATTTATTTTGCTTGGGCAATTCATTTTACTTCATGGTGGTAATATCTTGTTTCTTTCTCTTTATAAGCAGATTGCCTGATGTTTACTTAGAGTGGCCTTAAGCATTTTCATTTTTCCTGATTTTATTTATTTTATTCTTTTTACTCTTGCTCAATTTCTATGCCACAGGCAAAGATCTTTTTTTTTTTCCAAAATAGGATTTTTTTATAAACTTAATTTTTTTAAGAATGGGTTCAGGTCAGCTCTAATACTCTCACGGGGCATATGAGGGCAAAAACAAGAAAAGTGGAAAAGTATAAAAAAATAATTGAGACTGATACTTGGACCTAAATATGGATTCTGTGTGCTGTGGTGGAAACCTAACCTTTTCAGGGAATCCTTTGCATTGTCTAGAAAATCTGGTTAGGTTCTTTTGGTTTCTTATTTTTTTTAGATGGATATAAATAGCTTTATGTTCTAAATAATTAAAACTTAGGATTCTTCTAAATTGAGACAATGAAAGATCATGTCTCTACTCAGTTTAGGTGTTCCAACCTTGGACTAGTCACATGGAATCACATGTATATTTCTGACTTTCAGTAATCCCAGGTGGCTCTGTTTCCTTTTGGATATCCCAGCCTAATAAAATTTACCTTGCCTTGTGTAGAATTGCCAAACCACCTGTGATCCTGTGATCTTCTAAACAAGGACTCGCCAGGTTTGAAATTTTCTGAGGCTGTTTGTCTAGGGCTTCTATTTTAAGTAGGTTTAATCAATTCAGTTTCCATAGTCTTTACTCCATAGTGTTTTTCTGTCACTTGTGATCATCCTGCCTCTTGTAGTCTGAAAAATAACAAAATTCTTCTTGTTAACAAGACTCACACTGCCTTTCCTTATAGCTCTTTACAAGATGTGTAGTTTGTGAGAACTGATTCTGTCTATGATGATCCAGACAGAGAAACCTGGACATTTTTTAACCTTTGTGGAAACAGACTCAAAGTATTCCTTCCACAGCTAATAGTAAAGGAAATTTCTATAGCTTACAGTTGCTTGATCACACCTTGTGATATGCAAAGACACAGTCAGTGCTACGACAGTCTGCTCTCATCTCAGGCAACAAAATCTCAGTCTTCACCATTGTATGCTTTATTCAGTTGCATTCCTCTGGAACAAATAGCGTTATTGGAGCTTGCATATTTTTTAAACTCAGCTATTTAAGGAGTCCTTTTTTTATACTGGGACAGGAGTCTGTTGGGTTTTGATTTATTTTTAACAAGTTTCTCATGGATGGTGACCACCATGGTCCATAGCTAGAAGCCAGCACCCTACTAAGTGTCATTCACATTAATCTCTGGCTTCATTCTTCTTTTCTTAAAGGCACTGTTCTCACTCATCATCTTACTTTGTACATAACATTATTAAAAGAAGGTCAATATACTGATTAATTCACTAAAAATTAACAAGAAGGTCTTTGCAAAGACCTTCTGGGACTGGTTCACTATGGCTTGCTGATACCTTTTTCCTTGAAACTTCTTTCAGTTACAGATATATTTGTGGCGATTTTATGGGGCAATTACCTATGTAAGGGTTAGCCTCAGTTTATGTGCACCAAACAGAACTAATCTCAATTTATACTGTTGCTGATAAAGGAATAGTTGCATCTGTATATGGGCATTTCTTCATGTAACAAATACACAGTGAAATTTCACCCTGGTGAAGCCAAGGGCAGAACCATCTTTGTTTTACCAGCACGCAAATTTCAATCAAAACACCTCTCACCGTGCAAGATGAAGAAGAGCATTCTTGCATTTACCAAGACAGAAAGTGTAGGAGAATATCCTTTCAGTATGGTGTGTTTATTATTATGTAACAAAACTGTCTCTGTAAAATGTCTTCATAACAGAGGACAGTTTGCTCACAAACTTCTTCTAGCAGAGAGCTGATCTATCACTTATGAAAGGTTTCCAGCTGTCTGAAGTGACCACTGAGGCAGAGTCATCTGTAGCTGTATGCAATACAGGTCCTGTGTGGACAAACAAAATAACTACTAAGAACCAGCTCTACCCTGTTATGTCCTTACCTGTGGGACATTATTGCTGCCAACATAAATATATCTTTAGAGACTGTACCAGCACTGCTAGAAATTTCAGCGAGAAATCTTGATGTATTGCCTGTACAAAGCAATGGTGTGTGACATCCATCTACCTGTGAATAGTTAGATCAGTTCTGTTTTGAGAATATGGTTGATACTGATTTGTGAAGTGTTTGCACATCTGTCTTCCCATCTAGACATTGGACTTTTTTTTCCAGAGGCTTCATAGACTGGGAAGACAGAGAAATGAAAGATTCCCTGGTAGCCTCAAAGGAAAAAATTATCACAGGTACCTGAAACCCTCTGAGATTGCCTTGCATGCTGATCATTCCAGACAAAAAATACATGCAATATGGGAAAACACCTGGTACAGTCTTGGATGTCACTGAAGTTTTGATTTTCTCAAATATTCCTTCCTTCTGACATCATTCCTGTTTATTTACTGCCACTTTGATTTGCAATTTTATCATCCTCAAAGCATGATCATGAATGAATATATTTAATAAAATTATTATAGTTCTTCCCCTAAAAATATGCCCACCTTTTCTGTTTGTGTTCTTGGTTTTAATCAACTTTTAGCTCTAATCTCTCTGTCCCAATGATTTAATTCTGGGCCCTCCTATTTTCTCTTCACTTTTTCTGTTTCTTTTCTCCACTGAATTATCCTTGTGTCAAATTGCATTGCTTTGCTTTTTGCCTAAGGAAAAACACGTTCTGGATCCTATGTAGTAAGCACAGACGTGCCCCTGCATTGTTTGGCAGTAGTGTTGGATTGATTCCTGCCACTTTCCAGATATAATGTTGAGGTGGAGCTGAAAGAGCTCAGGGAAAAGGGTCAAAAATACAAAATCTTTTTTGTTTGTTTTCTCTGTTCCCCTTCATAAATACAATAGAAAGAGTCAAAAGGTGGAAATGCATTTCCTAAGTTTGAAGCCAGCAATATGGTATAAAAGGCATGCATGGAGTATTCAGTATATGCTTACATTTTGACACTTTTTTGACAATAACTACCTGTAGAAATGAAGCAGGGAAAAGATAAGTGTTATTACCATCAGTTATTACCATCAGTTACTAGTTTACCATTGGGTAAAAATACCAACAATGTCAGCATGTAGAAGCTGTAAAAATGTATCCACAATAAAGTTAAATTTGTGAAGACGCACATGGTGGAAAAAAGACTCCAGGTCCAAATGCAAGGTTGAAAGGAATGTGCTAGTTCCACACAAAGGAGTATAATCCCCTCAAACCAGAGGTAGAGCCAGACCAATTGCAAAGGGAGGGAAAAAGCCCCCTTCCCTGACTGACAGTGACCACCAAGAGTTCAAGTCTATGTTCTATTTGACATCAGTTTGGAAAAAGAAGATGCATGGCTGCTGAATTTTTCCTCTTGAAATATACTCGTGATATTCTGTGAAGAAAAGAAGTTCAACCCTTCTCAGCCTTGAAGTCCTGCAGTAACCCATGGGTTGTCCTAACCCCAGAACAGCCATCCACCTCTCTGGTTTCTGCTGTCCCCTGCAATCTCCCCTGTTTAGATGACTCCTGCCCTTTTTGAGGACATTTAATTTGCTGAGATGACTTCTGCTCCTCCCTTTTCACTCTGTCCACCCCACCTCTCAGTCTGAAGTGACCCTCCCATGAAGCATCCCTGTTACTTCCCTGTTACTATCCGGAGAGAAGTTGTTTCCCTTCTTGCAAGCAGCTCCCAGTGCAATCCAGTGTGCAGCAGGCAGAACAAAATAACACCTCAGTCTTCCTCCCGACAGCCTGGCCTACTCTTTTTGAAGAAACATAATGTACAGTGCCTGTGAGTAAAGCCATTAAGTAGTTGCACAATCCACCAGAAATTCCAAAGACCATTTTGTGATTTTTGAACTTTACATCACAGAAGTTTGACATGCACAGTCATCCTTGCAGGACTGATTCGTAATACAGGCATCACTGAATCTCTCTCGAGAATATTGCCACTGTATTTCTAAGGAGTGATCCATCACCATGTAATTTTGATGAGAGTTGCATCACACCCTTAGTCCTTTACACTTTTATGTACTATTGTGACTGTATTTCCAGGAAATCTGAGGTGGTAATTTTCACAAAAGCTTTGTATCAGGTACGTTCCTTGTGGCGTCCTAAGGTCTTCATAAGCAATCAACAGTACGTCATACCTATCTATGACAACAGCCTTGTAGGAACAAATAAAATGGGACTTTCAAAATGCCTGAGGGAATCTGACTTCTACTGTGTTAGAGAAACCTGTGCTAAATTACAAGATATAGGGCATTTGCTGTATACAGCTTCTCCAGTTCTGATTTTTTTCTCACTTATGATCCCTGATCCCATCCCCACTTTACCTTGCTGTATTTAATAGTTCTTTCAGGTTCCATTTCCTCATTGAAAGGAGATAAAGGCAAGGACAAGAATAATTAGAAAATACAAATATCAGCCATATCATAAGTATCATACATACACTAGTTAAAAGCATCTTGTGAATGAGTGTACATGTACAGATGGTCTCAGTCAGGCAGCATTAACCTAAGTGGAAAGGTTGGCAATGTCTTCAGTGGAAAAGATTAGGAACTGTGTGTGCTTGTAAGCCACATGTATATGTGACACTTAGGGACATGGTTTAGTGCTACACTTGGCAGTGCTGGTTTACAGTTGGATATTATATGACGAGCAAACCTTACTCACTTTTTTAAGTTTTGGAAGGTTGAATTTCCATACACAGTGTGTCAGGATACCCAGAACATTCCACTACTTTCACATTTTGCTATCCAGGATGGAGATGCATCTTAACCCCTTCAGGCATTCAAAATACATATTTGTGCCTAGAAATGTGGCAGCATGGTCCACTGTGCTTAATGGAACAGAAATGGTCAATCACCATGCCTATACCCAGAACGTGTAAGGCTACAGTCTTCTGAAGCTTGCAAATGTCCTTGTACATAACCAAACCGAGAATTCATCCTTCATTCAGACGATATTTAAGACCTTATTCTTTTTTCCTTGTGTTTATTAAAGTGACGCACCTCTGCAATGATGCCATCCCCTGGGGAGGTGGAACACTCCGGAGTGGAAGTGCTGGGAGTCATAAGGTAGCCTCTTGATAGTAATAACTTTATTATAACAATCAGTGTTCTTCTAGCTTATATACTAGTATTGTAAAATGCTTGTCCAAAGTGTTTTTAGAGTAAATTGCTAATGAGAAATAATGAAATGATGAAAATTCTTCCTTCCGCAATTTCTTATTTAAGGCACCAAACTCCCAACATTAACTTATTCCCTTCAGAGTCATAGGACAGACTCTGGCTTACTAACTTCCTGCCTAATGGGTCTTTCTACACAAATTGGGCTTATATGGGTTTATTTTTCCCTGCAGAGAAGATAGCCAGATTATGCTTTTTTTGTTGTTCTTTATCTATTATTTACACAGAAAAGCATTTCTTTTTTTTCCTTGCTGAAAATATGCAGCTATTCCTGGCACCAGTAAAAGTGGTTTTGTTAGTGTAATAAATGATCAGTTACTGTATTTTCTCTAAAGTGGTATATTACTGAAATACATGGTGAAAATACAGCAAATCAAATTTTGACTGATATAATTGATATAGGAGTTCAGACACGGCATATTTTACGGGTGTGTCCCAGGTTCGGAAATACCCATGCATATTTCCTCTGATCCACAAGAGCTATTTCTTCATGATTCTCCTTTCTATACTTGTACAACATTAGGCTTAGCTTTAAAATACGGATAATATGTAATATTTGTTAACCACAGCAAATACAAACTCACCAAACGCAATACATTTCCATTTACCTGAAAGAAGATTAAATATTACTGTGTTTAAGCATTAAAGGATGGGGTTTTTTACTGACAGAGAAAATCCATAACATTGGGAATCAGAAGGGTTTTTTAGATATTACTGTTCTAAATGCAAGTTCCATTAGGCCCATGGAATTTTCTCTGCTGACATTTAGCTGTTAGCAAGGGTGACCTCAGTGCAAATGACTAATGCAAATATCATGATTGATGAAGGCATTCAGTCATGGGCTCAAGGAGATGATGTGCTTCAGGTGAGACTGCATCACAAGAAATGACTAGACACAAATTGACAGAAATCTGTCAATATGATGTTTAGCCAGATGCAGAATCTACCAGATGACTCCTCAGTCCTGCTTGGACTTGAGTTTTAGGTAGTCCTGTGTGAAGCAGGGAGTTGAACTCGATGATCCCTATGGGTCCCTTCCAACTCAAGATACTCTCGAGTCTGTGAGTCTACGAGAGTTACTTTAAAGGTAGCAGCTTCCTCTAAAGGAAGTCCAAATTTAACAGTATGTGTATCACCCATGTGAAAGAGTTAAGAATACAGTAAGCAATTTAAATGTGAGCAAAGTAAGACATTGTTGATTCAATAAAGATTACACAACAAACAGGAGACCGACCCTGGGAAAAAGTCTGGTCCCACTGAAATAGAATAAAAAAATTCAAGTATTGCCTCTATTGCTCGAAAATCAGGAGTTCATTCTTCCTGTACAACACCATTACATTTAATATCAGCAGCTCACCTGACTAGACAGACACAGAAACATTTGTTTTTCTAAAAGTACTCTGAAGTGGTCTGAAGTTATGCACAAATGTAATACTCGACCCAAGAAAATACATGTTCAGCATGGTCTTTTTAAGCTTAGGTTAAGTATTCTGAGCAAAGCGTACAAAAATGCTCAATGGAATTATTACCGCATTTGTTGGTCTATATTCCAGCATGGAATGCGTGTGTATTTTTTTAAGGATATAAAATCAAAGCCAATTGCACCAGAGGACTGCACATGATGAAAAGCAATGCAACCAATCCAGAGTCTATGGCAAAAAATGGTGTAAAACTTGCCTGCCAGGGAGGTCCCTGGGAATTCCCACATATACCTGAATGTATATACATCCACTGAACTCTCTGTTTTGTGGGATCCCCACCAAGGAAGACCAGAAGAGGATCATCAGGACGCCATCAGAATCCACAAAGTGATGATATTTTCTACTTAATTAGTCTTTCTGCCACTCTCTCCACCCTCTCCCCTGCCTTTTTCTATTTCTTTCTCTCTCTTTCTCTCTCTCCCTCACATTTACTGTTAAATGAAATCCATGCTATTGACTTCAGCATACGGTCTCGTTTGCACCTTAATTCAGGCAGAGGCATCTCTCTAGCAATTTTAATAACTGCATCTTAACAGCCATAGAGGCTGACATCATAATTTTTACATTATACATAAAGTGCCTTATAGGATATACTGTTTTACCTTTTTTATATCTATATTTCTATATTCTTAAGAAATTCGATCTTAAGAATACAAAAAAAGAGCCTGTTTTTCACTGCTCCTTGAAATACAATTAATAGGTCTTATATGCTTTCACTATTTTAAAAGTCTGGTGCTTTTTAGAATTTCTTAGAAAGTTTCCAAGAAAGAGTTTTTCAGAGAAAAAGATATTAAATGATCTAGAAAATCAGAGTAATTCTTTAAAGTGGCAAAGTCACGTATCAAAGAAAGAGTGCAAAACATCTTGAAAAGAACCTCACAAAACTAGGTTCTGAGAATACACTGATAAAGTGAAGAGCGAGAACACAATTTTCAGTAACACTTTTGCCAGTACCATGGTACGTCTTGGTTTGCTCATTTATTAACCACATGATCTACAGAAAAACCTTTGACACCTCTTGATATTTCCTGTATTTTTCCCACATTTACAAGTCTACCAGCAGAAAAGTTCTATCAGTTTCTTGAAGGCACAGAAAAAGGAATTACTGTATTTTGATAAAACTGTTCACAATGGAAAATACACATAGGTAAGATGTTATTTCTTATCAGTTAAATCTTTTATAATCATTGACTTTGACATTGTCAGAACTGCAGTTATTTTTTTAAGATCTACCAAGAAAGTTAGAAATAGTCCAAATGTAAATCCCCCAAAAATGAAAATATTTTGAAAAGTAGCTCATTATTGCACTCTCTCAGATACTTTGCCCTATCTTTCATTATTGATCACCTGTTTCTGAAGAGTAAACCTACTCTTCTTGTCTTTCACGTGCTGTAATTTGTTTGCCAAATAAACAGGTTTTAGACTCTTCTGGTAAACCTAATTCTTCTAGAAGCTGTACCACCACTTTCTGCAGTTAGCACTGTTTTAAAACAGACTAGAATGTCTCTACTATTTAATACCAGAAATTCCATTAGATAGCAACACACCTTTATTACAGACAGCTAGGATGAAGACTATATTGCTAAAAAATTAGAAAAAAAAATTAACAGAAGATCTGTTAGAACACATGATATTTCAGTCAACCACTTCCAAACAGTAAATCCCAACATCCTACATTGGTAATGATGAAGTCAGCAGTTCCTGAACTGCTACATAAGGGAACAAGAGAAAGCAAGTTTCCTATAGTACAGGAGTCCATACCTATGATATTTATAAAGGGAAAGTTAAAATCACTTTGGGATTAAACTTCAGGGTTGAAAAGTTTGAAACTACAATATCAGGTATTTATGGAGCATGTGGTTTGATTAAAGGTTCCCTCACTTTTACATTCCAAAAACAGAGTAATTGGGATAATTCTCACTCACTGAAAGTGAAATGAAATTACTTGACATCTGTGGGACTGAAGTGGCCAAAATTGTACTGGAGTGCAGTTAGCTGATGCAGGAAAGATCAGTGTCAAATAAAACTGGCACAATATTTTCTATCAAAGCCTCAGAAACACAGTGAAATGAAAGGTAAATTTAATAAGACTCCTGGGAAGGATTTCTGGTCTTTCCGCCACCAAGTTATTCTCATTCTCTGACCAGTTATTTTGAGAAAACCTCATATTATTACATCAAATTCTTTTTAATTGAAAAGACAAAAACCACACGATAGTTACAAAAATTAAAAGGCTTTAGATTTTTCTAAATAAGAAAGAAAAAGCAATACCATTGGATTTTCCAGGATCAGTTTTTCAGCTGAATACAACTATTTTATACAGCTCCAGATTGATGGCTTCCTGTTTACCCAAGCCGAGGTCCTGACACACAAAATCATGTTCCTAAGCATCAGGATGGACCATTCTTTTCCTACAACAAGGTTGTCCTTAAGGATGCTAACACAGTGGAGAAAGGAAATATCCCCTTCCTTGAAGAAAAAAAAAAGGAAAACATTTACAGATCCAACCAAAATGTTTATTCAGTTCCTTCTACCTGTCATCCAACATGAAGCAGGAGCTATGTTCAAGGTATCAATATATTTCATCATTAAATTAATTCATTTGAAGTAATAGAAATCAGAAATTTTAACTTGCCATTGGTAATCACCAAGTTCTCTATCTATTCTGTCTTATTACAAAGAAAGAAATCCACCTACCTGCTAAAAAACCAATTAAAATTCAGAAGTGGTGTAGAGCTGAATCTATGAAAATATCTGAAATGACTGAAAACAGGTACTCAGACTATGAAGCATATATGATACATCATTTTATTTAGCTATGAGAAGCTTTTATTATTCACATATGGAATATTATAAATTATATATTGTGGAACATAGATATAAAATATTAACTTCAAAGAACAAATAATTCCAACTAGCTAAATTATAATTTATTGAAAAAAATTAAGTGATTACTCAAATACATTTGAATTCATTTACTCTTTCTTTTGCTTTTGTATTGTGTCAGATACATTCTGCCCAAAAATGAAGGGTTGTATACAAGTAGACCCAGATTAATGTGGTCTTTTTCCCATGGCAAAGTAAAAAATGAGGATTATCAAAAAACAACTAAACATCCCAAATTTCCTTTACAATTGATGATGAAATTTCAGAATGTCTGTACATTAAATCCTGTTAACAACTCCATTATTGAAAAGAATATCTGACAAAAAATTTGCCTAATTTCAAAATAAACAATAACAAAAAATCCACACTGGCATAAACCAACATTAGAAACATTCATAATTTTAACACTACATTTAGTGTCAAGGTACAAAATTCAGTGAATTACCATAATATGAACAGTTAGAAGAAGATAAATAATTTTTCAAAAGATTTGTTATCATCTTTTTTTTTGGATTTTAATTTACTTCTTCCTCCAGGCATTTTTCTTTTAGTCAATGATATAAAAAATAATTCAGTATTTACCAGGTCACTTTTAAACAAAATAGTTGGATGATACTGGTATTTTGTGCTAAGCTCCTATTACAGGAAAGAATATGAAAATTTTATATCTTTGGTACCTTGGCTACCAATTACCTCTGAAAAAATTGTTTTCTGGTGTCCAGTTCTGTGGAACCCTCTTCTCTTCTCCTCTCCCTACTCACTCACATGAAGCCCATAAAACAGTGTTCAACTTCCTGAATAAAACTGAGGAAGTGCATTTATAAATAAATTCTGACACTTTCAATCTCAGCATTTCCTTGCAGGAATATTGTCCTTCCTGCTGAAGTGAAAACGGAGCCTTAAAAATGCTGTTAAAAGCTCTTCATGCCATGGTTTATTTTGGTTTCACTATTGTTGTTTCTGATAGAAGGGACAGGAGAGAACATTTATTGCAATTTTATGAAGGAGAACATTCTAAATGTCTTGGTCAAAAATATCCTTTCACTTCTCTTAAACTATTTACTATTCCATTTTTGTTTGAAAAGCTTTTACGGTATAACAGAAATCTCACAATTCAGCCTTTTACTTTTGCTAGTCTGCTTTCAAGTTAGAGCATTACCCAGAAAGCTCATGATCTGAATTTTGTGATCTTTTCTGAATGACATGCTAAAATTATCACCCAGCTTCATTAGATAATGCACATGCTGAGATGTTGATACATCCACTACCCACAGGAGCAGCTGCTCAGTGACAGCATTTGTTACTGGTAGAAAAAAGACATTTGGGACAAAGACACTCTCAACTGTGATGTTCCTCACTGTAGTGCCATGGGAAGGCCAGGACAAAGTTATTTTGATTGTGAATCTTGCAATAGTAGCTACAGAAAGGAGAGCAGGAACTGCAAGCATGGTACTTATGATTGACATTGAGTGTCATGAGCACTATATAAAAGGGATTGTCCTTATGCTGCTCCTAAAACATCATGGTTTGTCTGTGGTTTTCTTTGAAGTGAATGTTTTCTTGAGCAACTGATGTCTTATTGAAAAGATTTTCAAGATTTAGCCAAGTAACTGAACTCAAACGAATACTATATTTTTAAGATACCATTATGGTTTTGACAGTACTCATGCTAAGAAAGCTAACAAGGAATAAAATTAAAGCAATTTTGCTTATACAAATTAATACCATGTTAAAGCCTATGATCAACACTAAGGCCACCATGGCAGCAGATGGATCAAATTTTCAGCTGGTTTTAATCAGTAAAATTCTCTGGGTTCCAATAGAGCTCTTCTGATTAAAAGCATCTGAGAATCTGGACCAATTATTTCCGGATAAATTATTCACAAAATAATGGGCAAAATTGCAAATAATTAATTTCATTAATACAGTTTGACCATCTATAGAGTTAGTTGAGTAGAAAAAACCATTTTTTTGAAAACAGTTCTTGATAATTAATTGACAAAAAAAAAGTTGTCAATATTATTCATTCCATGTAAAAGGAAAACAAAATACTCTAATAAAGTGACGATGATACCTGCAGGATTTCTTATAGGATAATTAAAAAGCATAGAAGTGGAATGCATGTATAAAACTTGCTCTGAGATAGAAGATTTATTGCTTAATTATCTTACAATTACATGTCTATTAATGAAGCTAATATGAAGCAGGGATCAGTTTGACTCCAAACATCCAAACAAAATATTTCAGAAGAGAATCTTGACATATTGCAAGTGATGTAACTATATGGCTGGATTTGAACTCATGCTTCTGAAAACAGCTTGTTTATATCTGAAAATAGCAAGGAAAAATAAAGTAGAAGAAAATAAGTATCAGATACATTAACTATTACTGAGTTCCAAGAACAACACTGTACATTACTCCTAACATCAGGCCAAGCATCAACAGAGGAAATAGGCTGGAAGTTTGAAATTAATTAAACTTGCCATGTTTCCACTGCATCCTGGTTATGTCCCAAGTAAGTATAAACAAATTTAAATATATCGAATAAACATCTGGACCATTAAGATTGTCATATATAATCAAATTAGAAAACAATTGCTTAGACTCAGTCAGCTTTCCCAGGTACTAGAAGCACAAGCAAAAAACTCTTAATTGTGCAAGCCAACACGTTAGACATTACTGTATCACAGAATTGCTCAACAAAGCAATTAAAGATTCTCTTAGAGAAAATCGCTACTAAAAGCAAAGGCTATAGTTTTCATAACTATCTCTGCTTCAGTTCCCAGGCAATTTATTTTTGAGATTTCTTTAGCTTCTGTATGCATCAGTAACTGTGCTAGTCTGGAAGACTCACAGAGCATGAATTTTTGTTCAGTTGAATATTCAGACTTGACTTTAAAATAAAAGTCTCCTGGCTTCTACTAACATACTATTAGGGATGGGGGAGTCCCAGCATCAGCAGAATCCAATATTTTGTAATCTTCATACCTGAGAGTGATGAAAGTTATTGCTCTGCATGTCACTGGGTTTAGCTCTTCCTTTTGTCTCTGTCCTGTTCTGGCTCCAGGTCTACTACGTCTCCTACACAGCCAGCACGGGTCAGGCTGTAATTGTTAGCTTGTGCTACATGTTAACAAGGCTCTCATGTTCCTGGGAACCACTGCTGCAGACATAAAAAGTCTCAAAAAAAGGATTTATATCTTCCTTCCACTCCTGGGCCTACATTTATAGTATCCTTTTATCAAATAGTCTCTGTTAAATTACTAAGAAAAGGAAACCAGAAACATCTTTCCTAGTCAAACCACCTTGTAATTTTTTCCTCCCCTAAAGAGTCTTCAAAGGTCTGCACTGACACACTGAGACAAGTTCAGGATTTGGTCTCATGGAAAAGTTTGAAACACAGGAGAACAATTTTGTTTTAAATTTTTTGTTACTTGCATTTCTTCTGTTTGGTTTACAAATTTGCTATGATTTCTCTTTAAATCTCAAAAAGCATATTTGGAAATATTTTTGTGGAGAGGAAAACATTGTTCTGCTAGTTTTCTTATTCTCATTTTGTGCTGCTGCTATAAGTGCTGCTAATTCGGACTATGGAAATAGCAAAGGGTGTCTACTCTTACTTTTGTATCCTATCAAGTATTAAATACTAAAACTATGATTGTCTGGAGCCCATGACACCATTTTTTGTGCTTTACAGCCACCCACGTACCTGAGAATAACTCATCTGATTTCAGTAGAATTACATTTTATTTTCATTGGTGCAAATAACATTGCAATCCTGGGTAGGATTAGAAAGGTGCTTATATGCTGAATGCACATGCTGTCACTTTGGCATTACGTAATTCTAAATCTCTTACAAATCACTTTCAGTTAAATAGGGAAAAATATGCATTACTGTATTTCTGGCCTTGCTCACACTGCGAAGCAGCTCAGTGTTTTGGCTGCAGTTAAAATCAGAGGAACAAACTGCATATCGTTTGCAACATAAAAAACCCAACAGCATTTAAGGTAGAATACAAGCACAACTCAAGGCATTCAAGGTCAAAGATGAGACCCATGAATTTTAAGCTCTTTGATACCTGAAAGCTCATAGCTCCTGTGTTTTACCCAAAAAACTTTAAAAGGTTAAACTTCTCTGCAGGTATTGAACTACCACCTTAAAATACAATCTGGTAAGTATAAACTAATGATGACTATCAAATGCACACGCAGTCTATTTTATTTACAAACATGTTTGGAAGAGATGATAGCACCAACTTCTGGTATCCAGGTTCAGGGTTAAAACTTTCCTCACTGGGGTCTGCAGATTGCTGGGAGTCCAGAGAAGTTGGGGGCAGAAACTAACACTTCTGCACAGAAGGATGCAAAATTTTCAACAGGAGAGGAGAGTGGCAAGAAGAAAACTTGTATGCGCTTGTCTTCCTAATGTAGTAGTATATAGCTGCTCACTCAAGAAGGGGCACTGCTCTCCACAGACTCGTTCATGCCTTTTGTCACTTTAAAAGTAGTTATATAGAATGTTGCTGAAATAAAACATTCTTACTAAAACACATATTTTTCTAAGTCTGACTTTGCATGTGTGTTTACTCCACTGCTTGGAGTTAAAGGTGGCAGAGTTGAGACCTCTGTAAAGGAAAAGCATTTTTCTGCCATTTTCTATCTGTATATAGCCAGCAGCTCCTGAAACACAACTCCTTGCTTTCAAATAGAAAATATGATTTGACCAGGGAGACTGTGTTGTATTTTCTCAGCTGTTTTGATTATTTCACACTTTTTTTTTTTTGCAGCTAGTTCTGCCCAACTAGGGGAGCAGGAAGTCTGGCTCACAGCATTTCTTGGTGTGTTTCAGCAAATCAAATTGCTATGACCACTGCTGAAAAAGAGGCCTTAGGTGGTCAAGAATCTATGATGACAGAAAAGGAAACATAAGATTCATGTCTTTAAAGTCTGGACTGCAAGTGACATTAGAGAGCTGTTCCCAGGGCTTGTGAAGAAAGCTGGTCATGTGGAAACATTGTGTTTATGTTTAACACAATCAAAATCTTTTAAACAGCTAGTTTTCTACATTCAGAGTTGTCTACATAGAAACTAAATCTGTATTCTTTTTGTATGACTTACAGTCCAAAAATAACTATTGTAACATGCTTCTCTATTTCATGACATGTGATACCATAATATAGTTGATATTGGTGTATTATGATTCTGAGGCTTATAAGAATTCTGATATCAGTATAGGCATATATTTGCATTTGCAATGTAAATATAATCTTATTTGTTGGAAAATTTCCAATTAACTTCCTCTGGTCCTTTTTTAACATATCCAAATGATTAATTAGAAAGCTCAGACACTCTGTGGGAAGTTGAAAAGATACTCTTAAGGTCATCTGGTCTAATGACAATCTGCATTTTTTCCCTCCTAAACTGGTTGCAAATGCCTTGCACATGTTTGTCATAAAGTCAAACCCATTGTTTGTATGAGAAAGTAGAAGCTGAAGTTGGTGCTGTTTCGCACCTGTTGTTGTTCTTGTTCAGTGAGAAAAAGTATGTGTGAAATACATTACTGTAATTGCCTAACTATTTGCAGAAAAATTTTTTTCTCCCAAGCAACACTTCTGACATCATCCTAAACCCTTTGTGGACCTAAATTTTTAAGAACATAAAAAGTTTATGAGGAACCAGAACCAGACAGAGAGAATGCATGAATTTTGTGAAAGCAGCAAAAGAAAAAGATTTAAAATATCAGGCTACAGCAAGTACCAGAGGCTGCAGGCTGACTCATGTAGATCCCACATACATATAGTAAGAAATAATACCAAGAGGAAACTGAATGGACTAATTAAATTAAGGTCATACTTGATGAATGTTTCTGATGGCATTGGAATAATGCAGCAGAAGTGAAGCAGTACACAGCATGGATCTTCATTTTAGAAAAGCTTCCTATACTGCACAAACAGTACACACAAATCAGATTTCAGAACCTCTCTGCTGAGGTAATAGTGTGCAGCTGCCAAAAACAGACTGCTAATTATTTTTTTTAATGGTTCTAGTTGGAAAAAAGTAATAATGCAGAAAGGTATATAGGATCATCACTACAATTTACGTGCATCACTTCTATAGCTGAAATTCAGGAGGTTAAGAAATGAATCATCTAAGTCACTGGATGTTGGCTCAGGGGTTTACCTTAGTTGGGGTAAATATCAGGACCTGGTGACTGAGGGCGATTGAACATTTACCATTGTTTCAGACTTGCAAATTTGGACTGCAGCTGTTTGATTTATAGAAAAAAATGTTCTATGTTAACTGAACAAAAAGTACTGTAAAAAATTCCAACATCGATGTTATAATAAGATCAGCATGGTGTAGAATTTGGGTAGCCTGGCCCATCTTCAAACATTAACCTTAATCTGATAAGATTTTATTTTAGCAAATTCATTCATCTGTTGGCTTATCTGAAACTGTGTTGCAATGTCTGTACATCCCTAGGCACATGAGTTTGACTAGAATAAACATAATGGCATGGCCTGGACTCCCAGGAACAAAGAAAACAAGATGGCAGCAAGGCCCCTCCCCCAAGATGGCAGCTTCTGTAGATGACCATGTGGTTCAGGGGACAAAGACAAGATGGCATAGAAGCCCCTCCCCAAAATGGTGGCCTCCAGAGAAGACCATGGGGTCCAAGGTACAAAGGCAAAATGGCAGATAAGTCCCCTTCTCCCAGTCATGTGGTGGAGAGCGAGAATCAAGTTAAAAATAAAACAACACAGCAACCAAACTTCCACAATTACAAAACATCCTGTTCCTCCAAACAATAACCAACAGGAACAAAGGACAAAAGCAAAGGAAACCTGGAGTTCAAAACCAGTCAAGTGCTACTAAGATGTTTGCTCCACGCCACCCGACAGGGCCTCTCCCAGTGGTGGCAGCTCTGAACCCGCCGTGTCAATTTCTCTGGTACTTTTCGGCCCACTGGACCCAGTTGGTGTCACGCTGCAGTTCTGAGTCGTTACCACTTTGTGGGGCGCTGGGGGAACAAGCGGCTCCACAAGCCACCAAAACCAGCAGCCCTGACCCCACCTGTCCCGGCTAACAGCTGCGGACAAGTATTTGTGAAATTTGCCCTGAAACAGTTTAGGATTGTGAAATGCAGTTTCTTAGAAGCCTGTGCCAGGCAACGAGTTTAGAAAGAAACAAAAGGCTTCTGCCTTGTGCTGCCTTTGCTTAGAGAAGCACCTCTCAGCAGCACTGTATGAATGAAAAGAAAGCCCTCCTTGAGTGTTCCTGACTCTAAAAGGAACCCCAACATCCCCCACCTCTGCAAAACCAGGGCAAGACACTCCAGTTCTTGTTTTGGCCCCTGGAGCTTAAAGGAACAGTAACCTGTAATCTTGGGCAGATTGCATATGAAAGATGTGGAATACAATATACATTTTTTGGGTTACCAGGACACTATGTGAGAAACCTCCTACAAAAGTGAACAAAATAATTTCTAAAGCATTACTCTGCTGAAAGTTAACCATCAAGAACAACTCCATGTATGACAGAACAATCAACCCCACACTCTGATAAGAAAATTCAGAGATGCATCTCTTGAACTTGCATGTAATCACAACCTCTGATCGTAAGTCCTCTTGTGTTCTTCAGTATTCCTTTCAAGGTTCCTTGATGCTGTAAGAAACATTTGCAAGCAATCACACAGTGCATTGGAGACTATGCTTTTACTTACAGTACTGAAAATCTAAAGAAAAGATATATTAACACCACATGAAGAAATTATCAGCACTTTCCATATTGCCATGGTTTAACCACACAGCCATTGTCTCATTCTGCCCCGATGGGATAGGAAAGCGAATTGGAAGAGCAAAAGTAAGAAAACTCATGGGTAGAGACCAAGACAGTTTAACAATTGAAATTAAATAATAATAAACAATAACAACAACAACAACAAAACAACAAACAACAAACAAATAATAATTATAATCATTATTATAATAATAAACCAAAGAGGAATAAAATCCAAGAAAAACAGGTGATACAAATGAAAACATTTTCTCAGTATTAACCAACCTATGCTCATTCAGTCCCTGAGAAGCACCACCTCCCCCTGCCAACCTTTTCCACTAGTTTTATTGCAGAGCACTGTGTCATACAGTGTGGAATACCCCTATTGTCTGTTGGGATCAGCTGTCCCGGCAGTGTCCCCTCCCCACTCCTTGTGTACCACCAGCCCACTCATTGTTGGGGTGGGGTAAGAAGCAGCAAAGGCCTTGATGCTGTGTGAACATTGCTCAGCAATAACAAAAACATCACTGGATTATCAACAGGTTGTGCTGTTTTCAGCACAAATCCAAAACACAGCCCCCTACCAGCTGCTGTGAAAGAAAGCAACTCTCTCTCAGCCAAAATCAGCAGGTACATATGTGGCATTTGCCCCCTTTTCTATTGCTCCTGTAGAAGCTATGCTGCCTACCGGAAGTATAATGGGCAAAAGCTCAGGACCAATGTGTGTTTTTCACTTCCATTGACTAATTGATTCATCCAGAAATGAGACACCAGAGGCCTTTCTCTGTCTGTGAGTCAGCTCTCCTCTCCCAGCAGACAGCTGGGATCAGATAGTGGGTGATCAGAAACACCAGAAGAAAACCTCCAGAATTTGGACAACCACACATTAGCAAACCTAGGGTCCTCAGGGACAGCATGATTACTAACTGCAACAAGGTGAATGTGAAGCTCTTCCTGGCATCCTCCAGTGCAGAAGGTGCTAAGAACAACACCTGTCTTTTGCATTAAGGAATACTTGTGCAAACTGTAGTGGCAGTCAGACCTAGCTCCTAAGGATTATGTTTTTTCCTTCTTTGACTGCAATGATTTCTGCAGAGATCCATGTCAGCTTCAGCACAGAAGATAGGGAAAGTGCTCAAGCACTGAAGTCTGGCCTGGTACAACCAAGACGTGCTGCCACATGAGTTTCAGCCTTGGAGGTTTGAACCAAAGGTAGCCTAAAATCCAGATCTCCCAAATTCTGATGGTCCTGGCATGCCCATCATTCTGAAGTCAGTGTTATCAGTGTCTTCTAGGAGACTCTGTACAGGTGCATCAAAAAAGGCCCCTTTGTGGACAGCCCTGGCAATATCTATTTTGTGAGTCCTTAATAGTCCTGATGTCCCTTGTCAGACAAAGTGGCGGTGCACAAAAATTATAGACATCAAAAGATACTAGGGGAGGTAGGCATGGAGTGTTCATTTCATTGCTTTGTTAAAAGTCAGCATTTAAAACATGCCTAAAATAGTCCTAAGGCATTTATGTTCTTTTAGTCTTGCTTCAAAAGATGGTAAAAATATAAGGCAAAGAAATACATACTTAGGACTGAAAAGACTTTTGGGGGAAGTTAAAATTGTGTTTCTGGTCAGAGTTTTCCTCATAATACTATATCTCTGACATTTCTTTAATTTCTCCTTTCATTATATATGTTAGCAGAACTATGTGGTGATTTTATTCTGTTCTTTATTATTCCAATGCCAAAATCTATGAACTGAGCAAAATAATTTAGTAATCTTACCCTTTAAAGTAAGAGATGTTAAAAGGACCAATGCAGGCAGGGATTTCTTCAATTATTTAATTCACCCACCTGAAAATATGATACAGACAAGTAACAGGGCCACCATTTGATCACTCCTCTAAATTATATCTGTGTATTTAAAATGTTTTGCCACCAAGCAGTACTAAAAGCAGTATGGTTCTGATTAAAACAACAACTTTTATCCTGGCAATCTTCCTCCTCTCCTAACATACTCCAATTATTTATTGAAGGATTTTTCTCATGAGGTAAAAAATATAATACCAAGGTTAGCTGTATTTCTCCTTTCTCTCCCATATTTTCATCACTGATACTAAATAATGTAATTGCAAGCATCATAAATTGTAAAAATCAATGCTCAGCAGGGACTCAATCTAGCCCTACAGCCAGAGAGCATTGCAGCCCCAAAAGCTGTCAAAACACAAGTGAACAGCTTCAGTATTAGGAGAATTTTTGGCTGGTGCACAACTGTCTATTTTCATTCTGTGATCTTCATATTCCGACTCCCCTTCCCCTAACAGTGGTTGGCAGTGTAGACATGTCTTTATTGTGACTTAGTGGTTTTGTGGATGGTTTTGACAAGCACTGCCAGCTTAAGTACTCTTTATATGAGTTATAGCAATAAATAAAAGCCCTTAGGTAACCTTTCCTCCTCTCCAGAGCTTATTATGCAGTGTTTTGGTGCAGACAGCATTAATACTTTTATTTTTATCATCTTTGTAACATGGTGCTGTTAGCGTTTCAGGAAAGATTGGTTTATCTAGTTGCAATATCTACAGACCTTGTATCATAATGTCAGATGCAATGTATGGTCTCCAGAAGTCGCTGCAGTTAATTCGCACACAGCCGTTTGTTCGCCAGAGCTGAGCACGTCTGGGGTTTGGCACCCTCTGTGTGGAGTTTGCAGATAGTTGGTTCCCCTGTGGAATCCTCGAGCCTCTGAAGGAGGGGTCAGCTCACCTCCCACCTACTTCTGCCATTTGAGCCCTCTGAGGGACACAGAGGGCCAGTCTATTCATCTCTGTGCCTCTCCTGATGAAACTGTCTACCCTGAAAACTGCAAGAGTCACAGACACAGAAGATCAAGGAAAGGAGAGTGTGGCACAGTGCAATGAAGAACACATCTGGCTAAAGGACAGGGAGATGGGTACTGCTCCCTGCTGCAAAAACATTTCAGAAGATCTTTTTTTTTCCACCTGAAATACAACGGCATTCCTTGAATTAGGACCCCAAACCTGGGCATTCTGGTAGCAATTTCCAGCCACTAAGCTACAAAATCCTTCTTGTTCATGTTTGCTGTCTCTTGTCTTTAAGAAATGGAAGGAACATCTTTATCATTTGAAAGTTAAAAGAGGGAAGCTCTTTCTTGGCCTCTGGTGTTCTTTGATTATTTTTCTGATAAGAACTTGCCACCTACCAGGCCCTTCTCATGCAAGTGCAAACAGCAATAGTCTCAGCAAGTGGAACAGTCCCAAGAATGTTGAGAAATGGGTTTGCTCCGCACCTGTGGGAATCCAAGACAATAGTTAGGAAAAAAAAAAGATTGAAAATGTTCAGCACTTCAGAGCTGCTCACATTTCATAGAGTTCTTTTTCTTGAATTTAAAAACACTTTTAGATATTTTTATTGAATCCTTGTTTCCCTTTAACAGAAGCAACAATGACAAACCTTCAGCAAATAATAATCAATTGCTATATTTTTTTAAAAAACAAGGCAATGGTGTGCAGCTCTGCAGTGTATAATTTCTATTTATAATATATTTAGGGCATATAATAGGTTAATAATATAAAAATGTATTTCAGACCTATGAAGAAGTTTAACTTTTCATTGTCCTTTTCCACAAATCTGTAATATCATACTAAATGATTGTGTATTTCACTGTAGAACTTCAGCCTATGATAACATGAATAGAAACATAAAGAAACATGAGACACCAACAAGTTTAGATTGCCCTTCTGTAATATGCTAATATAGACAATCCACATAATAACTTTTACTTAGAATTACCAATCTGGCATTTAAAAAAGTGAATTTTTGTATGTGTGCAAAAGGGAAACTGAAGTACCAAGTGTCTGGCTACTTTATCAGAATAGCACTTTACATCTTTTAAAAAGCTATTCAGGCTATTACATATGACTGATATATCAAGTTTCAATGCAGCTTTTATTCAAAATTTAATAGAGATAATAGTAACATAAAAGCTACCCTCTGGATCTTATAATTAAAAGGACAAGAGCCTGAGAGTCATAAGAAGAGAACGTAAAGTTAATTACTTGCTTGTGTGCAGAATAAGAAGTCTATAATCTTAAGTAGTAGCCAATTTATAGGTTTGAATTCCTGAACACTAAGGTATTAGGAGAACCATTTCTACTTCTGATAATTTCTTCATATAATTATGATTAGATTCTTAGCTGTAGTTTAATTTACTATGCCACTTCCCAACACGCCCCTTTCTCTATGGTTTTGTTTACCAGAGCAAAGATTTCAGGCACTAATATTGTCTGAAAGCTTACAGTAAATCTAAACAGTAAATATGTTTTACAGTCAGTTGTAGCAGAAAATAAAAGGTGATAGTACTGTGTATTTCTTAGTAGATAGAAAATCCAATGGCGGTAAGAGATATTCTGAAATATTAGTTTACTCTGTTTACTCTATGTGTAAAATTAAGGTTGAATTTAAAAATAAATACTTGTGTTTTCTCCAGAAATAATTTTCAGCTAAAGTTTTGTGTCTATGGCAATTTTCCAAGTTTTCCGAGTTTTCAGTGTCAACTCCTCTGGGAGATTAAAAGAAGTCAAGAGGTGTAATGATGCAGATGCAAAACCAGAAGATTTTTCCAAAATGTTCTGGAATATTTTTTATTTTCTACTGTACATCATGTACAACCCTATATCTTTTCTATTACAAATGAGAAGTAGAGGGATGAAAATTTATTTGAAAAAATATTTTGGGATTAAAGCAACAGCAGAGATTGTATGATGGCCAAATTGACAAAATAAGTGAAACTTTTTAATAGTAAAATATGGAAAGGGGAAGAGAGGGGAGGGGAGGAGAGGGGA
>VZTJ01001900.1:3004495-3060036 GCA_013397795.1 Orthonyx spaldingii | reverse complement strand
GGGGAGGGGAGGGGAGGGGAGGGGAGGAAGGAAGGAAGGAAGGAAGGAAGGAAGGAAGGAAGGAAGGAAGGAAGGAAGGAAGATGTCTTCCAGCAAGACTAGCTCAGCTTGCTTTCTATGACATGTATGCCTAAACTTTGTTTCCTGTCAGTAATTAAAAATCTACAACAAGCATCTCCTAATTTGCAGGACAAATTAAATCTAAGATATGTGTTTGTCCATGATGGTTACATGAGTAACACTCTTTCAAAATCCTCATGTACGTCTGAATGTCACCTTACATTGCCTGAAAATAAAAACATTAATTATAAAGTACCATTAAGTTGAAGTCCCACATATCTTCTTGAATTCTGATTCAGTAAATATGCTATTTTCTCTTCTGTTTTTAATTTTACCCCTCTAATTCTTGTTTTTCTAGAATACTATATATTATCTTATTATATCTATTCATGTAATAGTTAGATCTTCCCAGCCACTTCCACTTTCATTGCCATTTATTTTGTATTTGTAATACAAATTAGATTGTTCTCTGTACTTTCTAAAATAAAGTGTTGCCATGACATATAGTTCAAGATAAAATGCTGATACAATTATAGCTGCATAATATGTTGGATTAAAGTCAAATTAAATAAAATTATTTCCCAAAAGTGACATAATACCTTGGTGGACCTATGTGCAATACTAAGTTATTAGGGCATAATTGTAGACAGCATGAAGTCTAATACTGAAAAAATTCACATGATGGTGTGAAAATACAATTACTGAAATAACCTTTCCTTTCTCTGAAATAGACTAAGACATAAGAAATATATTAACATATAGAGGTTATACTTTTAGAAATCATTTAATAGTTTACTTTCACTCTTCTATAGATGTGTCCACAATTAATGTCATTAGATAACAACTGATGTCATAACCAGTAACAATTGCATTACCCAGAATTTGTATATGCAGAAGTTCTTCTGGGCTAAGCATCCCTTTGCACAGTGAAGAGACTGGACCCTGTAAAGGATCCCTTTTAAATTCAATAGATCTACTACCTCATGGGACTGCAAAAACGTCTTGATCATTATTTGTATTTTGGTTACTAAGTGTTTATAATGGACTAGCAAATAGTTAATACCATTTTAACTAATGATCAAAGAGTTAGAGTATCAGTAACAAGACCCCATCTGCTGTCTATACCCCATACAACAATACTGTATGGTTTAACCATAGCGAAGTGAATATTTGTTTTTCTAATAATGGTACACATTTTTTATGAGTTTATATTTTTAATAAATATTGATATATTAAAGATTTACCACTGTCTCTGTTACTTTATTACAGCCTGAAGAGAGAGGATTGGTTTTATTTTATTAGAAGAATCACTGTATTTGACAGACTTGTAAAAATGTATCCATTGGATTCACATTTAAAAGTATTTTGATATAAACTTTTAAAAATCATAAATTGAAGACCATTTCTCACTGGATTTATATCACATTTTGGAATAAAGATGGTGCAATGGCACTTGATATCACCTGATATCAGAGGGGACATACTAGTTTTCAGAGTAAAAGAAAGTATTTCAACAGAGAAACATATAAACAATGACACAATTGCACTTTTTCTTATATTTACGGATAATTAATAACACTAAAAGGAAGCTTCCTTTTTAAAGAGGAAATCTTATATGAAACCGATTAAAATTCACACAAATTTAAACAATTGCACTATGACATCAGAGTGAGTATAAAATTATCTTTGAATTATTTGCAATAGCATATTCTTGCAGCACTGTGTCACAAGGCCACTCATGCTCATTCTGTTTTCCAAACGACAGGATGAACATCTGGGTGAGCCACACAGCTGCCTTACCAGCACCTGCCTCCAAATCAATCAGTACCTGTCTTAAATCAATACCTGCCCTAATCACGGCAGCCTGCCAGTTTATCACTCCAGAGGAACACACCTGTGGTGTGATATTTTCAGTGGTCCTGTGCCTCTCTCTTCATTAGGTACAATTCCAATGCTGCTGCTTTTCTTCATTGATAAGTACCTCTCCTTCATGTTTTTTTCTGGTACTCAGTTTTGCGACCCAGCAGAGTGCATTTCTCAGCAATAGCAGTGGAAGGAGGTGTGAATCAGCGAAGGATGATTTCAACCACCCACTGCTCTATCATCACAGGATCAAGCAGGAAACAGTATAGTAGGTAAGGTATACTGTCTTGGAGCAATTGATTTTGTGGTTCTGTTATGCAATGACACATATTTCCTGTACATGTCCAATACTGTACTTTCTGGAAACACTACCACATGATCTTCTGGTTTAGTTTCATTGAATCTAAAACTGGATTTATGTTATTGTCTGGATTTCTGGATCTGGATCTCAATATGTATTTCTAAGACCCTGTAGTACACTTGTATTTGGATATAAGGATTTGGGTCCACCCTTTTCAAAATCTTTTTATACAGGTTAAGATACAGAGCCAGGACACTCTTATAATTAATTTTTTGACATTCTTAAATGTCAACCAACATGATAGCCTTCTACCAAGAGATAACTGGCTTCGTGAACAAGGGGAGAACAGCAGAGAAAATGCTGCTCTCCACAGCCTGGAGAACTTATGGAGAACAGAAGGCTCAGGAGGTGGAGATCTTACCAGTGTGTATAAATACATGATGGGAGGGAAAGGAGAAAAGAGAGACAGGTTCTTCTCCATAACACCCTATGACAGAACATGAGACAGTGAGCACAAACTGAAACACAGGACATTCTCTGTGAACATGAGAAACCTTTTTACAGTATGATAGTGGCACAACTTGTCCAGAGACACTGTGGAGTCTCCCTTCTTGGAAATGTTCAGAAACAGACTGGACATGGTTCTGAACATCCTGTTCTAGGTGACCCTGCTCTGAGCAGGGGGTCAGACTTAATGATCTCCTGAGGCCCCTTCCAATCTCAGCACTTCTGCAATTCTGTGTCCACCCTTCTTTCTTGCTCACTCACATCTTCTGTTGGCTTGTACTAAAGTCAGTCAGAAGCAGAATAATTTTAGGAGACTTTCACTATTCTCAGTATCAACTAAATTAAAGCATTACTTATTAAACCCTGTTCTCCGATTTATATGCTAAATACATACATTGAATAGGAGCACATGCATCACTGAGGGCATAAACTGCCCCAGGTACTGTACATTACTTATGATGGAGTTCAACAGCTTTTTGTATTTCATTTCTCCTTCATCATTGAAGCCAGAGTTCTACTACTGAAGGCAAATGGAAATATTTATAGTAGAAGATCAGGAGCAGTAATTTTTTTAGGCTCATGATAAAAAAATAATGCATAGTTTTATGCTTTGGGAATTCATCTCCCATGTCCTGCAAAATATAATACTGAGACGGGCTATAATGGATCTGGTTTATCTGGTGCAAATACTGTAAGATATGATTTCCCCTTCAGCTAACAAGAATTTGCTAATTATTAGTGTGGATGATTAAGTGTTTTGAAAGAACAGTGAAAAGGAAATTGCAGTGAAAAAAATCATATTAGAAACTTGCAGCAACACTTATTATTCCCATTAAATATGAATCATTTATTAAGAAAAGTGACTGTAAGTGATACACATGCATTCACAGATAATCCAGTGTGAGGCTTATGAAATTAATGGGAAATAGAGCAATCTTTGTAATGTCCTGTGTAATGGCTAGATGGCTAGTCCCTGCTAATATGACATGAAGCACTTTGAAGGGTCATGGCCTTATCTCCTTGCGTCACTTCTGGTCATTGCACAGCAAACTTGGTACCATGACTTGTGCAGAAGTACCCAGGATGTGTGTCTTTTCCTTTATGAGATACATTCTGTAGAAAAAGCACAGTCAGACCTAGTTAAGAATGAAGGAAGTTAGAATGAGTAAAAATTAAATCAGTTGCCCTGGAAACAAACAGAAATGCTAGTGATTAAGGTCAATATCACAGCAGACATTTGGGTCCCCTACCTTTTGTTTTAAAAAAACAGGTATAAGGAACTTGAGTAAAAAAAAAAAACAAAGAAATTATTTATTCAAATCCTATTTTACTAGTACTGTTAAGAAAGATCATAGAATCATAGAATGGTTTGGGTTGGAAGGGACCTTTAAAGGTCATCTAGTCCAACCCCGCTGCAATGAGCAGGGACAACTTCAACTTGATCTGATTGCTCAGAGCCCTGTCCAGCCCTTCAATGTTTCCCAGGAATGGGGCATGTATATACGGATGTACCATGGAAATGGTAAATATAAAGATGTTTCAAAGGATATAGTGTCAAATTACTCTCTGTGCATCTAATAGAGGGTGGCCATACATCTGCAGTATTGAAGTTGCATTTAAAAGAACTATTAATCTTTTAGATTAAATTATGAGGAAGGTGTTTTCCTTAGGCTTTCAAGCACCACACTGAAGTTTTCTCCTCCAAAAGACAGGCAAACATCATGATATCTGTCAATACTGTGGAGGGAAGCTTTTTATATGTTGAAACCACTGGGCTGTTTCCTTGCCTTTAATCTCCTATTCTTTGTACAATTCCTGAGTAGACCCAGTAACACACCTAAGGACTACCTTATGTTCTCATGAAATATTTATATTTTTGATGAAAAAAAAAAGAATATAAAGAAGTATATTAAGTAAAGCATAAAAAAGAAGTAGCAAGACAATGTGACGAGCTCATTCTAGCATTTGTTAGAGAAGTTATATTCGGTTTGTTGAGTGTGCACATCTGTACATGTAAGAGGGTGCGGTGCCCAGGCCCCGGCAGCAGCGGGGGCTCCATGAGGGGAGGCCGGTGCTGTCCCAGCGGACACAGCCGGTTCCAGACGGACACAGCCGGTTCCAGCCGGATCCAACCACCCAGTGCAGGGTGCAGCTGAGCCCGCAGCCATGGCAGGGGCGCCTTGAAGATTATTTAACACGGGGAAAAAACCACTGCACAGACATTGAGGAGTGAGGGCGAAAAGTGAGAGAAACAACCCTGTGAGCTGGGGAAAAGAGGAGAAAGAGGGGAGGAGGTGATCCAGGGGGAGCAGACACCTACCCTGCAGCACATGGAAGACGCCACATTAGGGCAGAAAGATATTCCCTGAAGAACTGCAGCCGATGGAGACCCCACACCAGAGCAGACTTATCCTGAGGGACTGTAGTCCATAAGAAGGACCCATGCCAAAGCAGAAGAAACGAGTGAGGAGGAAGGAGCACCAGAGAGGAACCACTGTTTACTGACCACAGACACCTGCTCCCCATTTGTCCTGTGCTTCTTAGCGGGCAAGAGAGGAGTCAGGAGAGGGGGGAGGAAAAGTGTTCGTTTAATGTATGTTTCTCACTATCTGAATCTATTTTTATTGGCAACAAGGTAAATTATTTTTCCTCAAGTCAAGTATGGTTTGCCTGTAATGGTCACTGGTAAGCAATCTTGAATTTATCTCAACCCACGAGCTGTCTCATCCTACTTCTTGCCCTGTCCCACTGAGGATGGGAAGTGAGTGAGCAGCTGAATGGGAGTTTGGCTGCTGGCCAAGGCTAATTCACCATTGTACATGAGTCTTTTTCATCCTAAAATTTAGCTGAGAGATGAGCAGTCCTCGAATAAAAAATATTCTCACAAAGAATTCTCTGTAAAATCCTCATTAGAACATGAATACTTTCCCTTGTGACAATAAAAAGGTAGATATTTTATGTCCAACTTAGATCTCTTTCTGCAATCTAATTTGGTTTAGATTTCATTAGAGCTTTCTCACAAGCTTTGCTTTAAGAAATGACAGGGTTGAACAGTTAAGAATAACAGGGTTATGGTGTCTATAAAACATTTCTATCTCAGGAGTTTTGTTATTAGTAAAGCTTATCCTTGATTTCATTTGTAAATCCAGATACAAAGTCTGCCTTCATTTCTTCCCTTTCATTTATAATATCCAGATTGCAAAAAACAATAGGAGTTATTATGCTATATTTTATATTTATTAGTCTATATTTTGTATCTGACTCTTCTGAGTAGACTCTGTTTACACCCGTTTTCCTCTTACTGTTACACATCATTTCTTCAATTTATCAAAATCATTGTGAGCCTCCCAAAGTTCTTGTGATCTCTCCAACATTGGCCTTGTCAGCAAATTTTATCAAGCACTTTCATCTTTAATTCACTAAACACAGAGTTTCTATGTAAGAAAAAGTATAAACTAGAGCTTACAGCTGGGAATTCCTCTGTGACAATGTAAGATGAGGCTTCTGTTTCCACTAAAACCAAACATTTACTTTTATATTGAATTACATTCAAAATTTGAATAAAGGTGTAACATAATTTGTTAGAACTACAGATACAAATGGAAAAGTGATAAGATATGCCCAATTTTCCAGTTTTTGTAAGAATTACACCAGCTAGATTATTAGTCTTGTATATTCCTGCATCTGGTTCTTCATTACTTCAAGATTACATTGACTCTTTAACAGACTGAATCATAAAATAAACAGAACAAAAATTTAAAAATGTACTTTATTATAAATTTTGATCCTTCAGCAAATGCAAAAAGTCTGCCCTTATGAAGAATTTGGGCAACAAATTACCTTCCAAGGCTTCCAATGCTACCTCATTCATAGTCTGAATCTTGAAACAATTATTAAGTGGAAAAAAAGGTGGGGACAGAAAAAACTCACAAAACCCAGAAATGGTTACATGGGCATGTCTTTTGCTTAGCGAATCTACCCACTCTGAGAAGTCACAATTTATGGTTAAATGCAACTTTCTTCAGCGTAAGGGCTAGTGCACACAGATGACACTGTTCTTCCTCCCTTCTTACCAGCTGTTCCTTCTTACCCTGCACTGTCTCACAACAAAATCACACAGTTGTTTGTTAGGTTTCATGTTCTACCACTTAAAAACCTGTCACCAGTGAAAAATAACCCTTTAAAGATAACTCATTCAAGAAACAACTGCTTTTAGTATTATTTTCTGTCTTTCACTCAATCTACTCACAGTTTAACATTCAGGATTTTCAGAATGCTGGCCTCAAGTCCATCAAAATGTCCAAAGAAAGGCTGTTCCAGCTGAAGAAATTATATTCACATGTACAGCAGCTAGGGAAATCTTCTTCAGGGACATTAAAAACAGGTTTCAATTCCCAGCAATAAATCTTGCCTCTGTGTGATCCACCACTTCAGAAATCCACAGATCCATTCACCAAAAGCTGATATATTCAGTAAAATTAAATTTTCCCATTACATACACATCAAATTTCTGTGTCTATTCATCTACAAGCAATTCAGCTCTATTAGAGCAGACAATTCAAGGGCACATAAGTATATATATCTGGTGAAGAATACTGAGGAAAATAGGAAGTAGGTCAGAGTGTGGTTCCAGCATAAGATAGCAAAAGATAAAGAAATTTGAGTAATATAGGAAAACTAGATGGGAAAATGGGAATAAAGAAGGCTGGTATCATCATCAGGATAAAGGAAATCCAAAGACCTTGACAAAAACTAAGAGCAGAAATTGGCAGAAGTGCACCTTACAAATTACTTACAGGGCCCTCTACTAAATATCCTGGGAAGCATATTATTTATTGTGTCTAGACATATATGCCTATAACCACAGACACAGTGTGACACATATTTAAAATAAAAAAAATAGTATGCTCCAATGCAATTAAAGTATAATGCAACGATCTAAGGAAGTGGAGAGAGTGTGAAGAGTCAGCCTTATCAGAGGCACTTTCAGTTGCTGTGAAATTGTAGCAGCGATTGTAGTGGAATGCAAAACGCACCTAAGTATGCAATTGTTTTTTGTTTCAGAATCAAAATTAGCTATAATTTAACCTGTCTG
This sequence comes from Orthonyx spaldingii, assembly GCA_013397795.1. NCBI lineage: Eukaryota > Metazoa > Chordata > Aves > Passeriformes > Orthonychidae > Orthonyx > Orthonyx spaldingii. The sequence goes on along the minus strand of VZTJ01001900.1, from coordinate 3,052,210 downwards.
TATTTCACTTATACTATGTCCTAGTTTTCCACACACATCCATGTTTGTCTTTACTTCTAAATATATTTACCTGGGGTTTTTTTTGTATATGCATAATTTAAACCACCACAAAAAGCATACAAGAAGAAATTAGTGTAAAGAAAAATGTACTCAGAGCTTTTCCACAGAAATTCTGGTTCTGAACTGTGTGTTTAGTTGAATTACTTTTACTTTTTTTGAATCATTCAGTAATCAATGCTTCAATCAATAATTTTAGGCACTCAGAATTTTAATGATGGAATTATTAAGGTTTTCTTTGTTTCATACTGCCCAATTTTCATGGATGTTTTTAGGGGGAGAGTTATTACCTGATATTCTCCTGATTATGCGATATTAATTTCCACATCCTCTTCACTTCCCAATATTACATTTTCTTCCTCTGTCTCTAATACTAACCCCATTCCCTGTTTAATTCTGCCTATAGCAGAACAACTTAGTCTCTTGAAATCTATGATAGTTTTGGGTGGGGTAGGATTAATTTTCTTCCCAGTGGCTGGCATGGGGCTGTGTTTTTGATTTGTGCTCAACACAGGGTTGATAATACAGAGATGTTTTAGTTATTGCTGAGCAGGGCTTACACAGAGCCAAGGCTTTTTCTGCTTTTTGTGCTGCCACCCTGATGAGGAGGCTGGGGGTGCATGGGAGATTGGGAGGGGACACAGCCCAGACAGGTGACCCAGACTGGCCAGGGGAATATTCCAGAGCATCATGCTCAGTATATAAAGTGGAGGGAAGAAGGGAGAAGGAGAGGGACATTTGGAGCGATGAAGTTTGTCTTCCCAAGTAACCGCTGCGTGTGATGGGGCCCTGCTGTCCGGATCACGGCTGAACACCCGCCTGCCCTTGGGAAGCAGTGAGTTAATTCCTTGCTTTGCTTTGCTTTGCTTGTGTGTGTGGCTTTTATTTTCCATATTAAACTACCTTTGTCTTGGTGCATGAATTCTCTTATCTTTTACCCTTCCAGTTCTCTCCCCAGTCTTGCTGGTGGGGGAGAGACCGAGTGGCTGCATGGGGCCTGGTTGCTGGCTAGGGCTAAACCACGAAAAAATCCCGAATAATCTGCTTAAAACACATCCTTTGCTACAAATGAAGTCAAATGACAGAAGCTTCCTCTGTTGATAAAGCAAAGCTAGCAGTGTAATTTTTGTTGCCCTGTTGGATGCAGGAAGATGGCTGCACTTGCAGTATAATGATTTGCCTCTACTTTCATTCAGATAAAAGCAATCTTGTTTTTCTCTTAGTCTGTGACATATTATGAGTCACTTTCTGTAAGGTTGCTGTAGGTGCATTACATCACAGGGAGAGGTACAACTCAGCATTGCATTTCTGTATTATATCATTGGAGCAATTCTGCCAAGTTTTGTCAGCAGGAGGAAGGGTCAGGTTCAAAATCTGTGAGTTCTTTGTAAAATTACAAAGCAAAACCAGATGAGTATCAATTCAAGCACCTGGGAAAATGAAACCCTTCCTCTCAAGGCCAAAGGTAGTTAGTACTTTCCTCTTCTCAAGGAGTATATATTTTCGTGCATATAATAAAACAAACAAAAATAAAACAAACCCAAAGCATTTCTATTAAGGTGAAAGAGAGCACAAGCAGCAAGGAATTAGCAAAATGTAACACATAAAACACATAGCCCAAAATTAATTTTGACAATAAACCTTTACGTTTGCTTCTTTTTGTGCTGACGCAAGTATCGATTGAATAAATGTCCTGCTGATGCACTTATTTCTTGATTTTATTCTCTTGTGACTTGGATTTATTTTCTTTAGCTAGTGAACAGGCAGACTTAGGAATTCACTTGCATGGGTCCATTTCGAGCCCCTCAATGGAAACACTCAGTGGGTTCTTTGGACATGAATACACAGCTCTTCTGCTCTCATTAGTACTAAAGCTCATTAGCAGAGCTTTAGTACTAAAGTACCTAATTTATGATCAGGTCAGAGCCATCTTGTACGTGGTCTGCTCAGACAATGGACAGAGGATCTTTCTAAACCCACTCCACAAGTGAAGTACACCCATTAAATGACCTCTTGACTAGATCTTCAAGCATCTTTGCAATAACCTGGTGAACCATGTGCATCTACTTTCAGATTTGTAAATGCTGTGCAGAAAATTGTTCGTACTTTTTCCCAGGTGAGTTGCTGTACATAACAACCTGTAACACACTGCAGAAAAGAAGTGCCCTTTTATTTTTAGTGCCAAAACTATGCTGATTTTAGTTCTGTGCTTATTTTGAGAACTGGTTTAAATTCTCATTCAGCTCTTGATGCAACCTAGAGCTTCAGCAGAATGTGTCTTCCCAGTGATTTCTCCTCATGATTCAGCTGTAAATTGCAGAGTACTCATTTGGTTTTGACCCATGAAAACAAATGGAGCAAAATGGTCCTTAGCCACCACACATTTGTTCTTTTTCATTTCTTTCAGCTGTCTAGAAGCTAGAAGATGGCAAATCTAGTTTATTTATTTAGTGTGGAAGAATGACTAGTGAAAGCTGAAACATTATCAGCCTGTAAACCCTTTAGATTGGAAATGCAGAATCAATTCTAAGGTTTAGTGTTTATATTTATTGGTTTGTATTCCAGGTGAGGATCTGGACCATAGTCTAAATTAACCAAATGTGATCATCTAATAGGCATAGCAAAAGAATAAAGAACTGAAATGTCATTTTTTCAAGTTTCCACTGAGCCATAATCTATATAACCTCTGATACTAGAAATGTAGTTGACAACTTTCTATCAAAGAAGGTAGTTTGACCAAGTTAAAAACAACGCTGCAGTTGGTTTAAGTGGTAAAGACCAAACCCTAGGTTATTAAATCTTAGAAGTGAAGTTCTGTTTCTGTTTGACCTCCTACATGACCTAAGTTTATAGATGATTTGAAACAGATGATGCGGAAAGAAAAACAATGATACCACCAACAGTTAAAGATTGGGAATGAATTGAGGTTTTTGTCCATATGTTCTTCAGGAAGTAAAGGCAAGGTTCTTGGACTCACTAACCAGCAAATCTGTTCTACTGGGTGAACAATTTAATTCTTCATTCATTACTTGTTTTCATTTGGAAGGTCCTTGTTTCTAGTGTGATAATTCTTTTTCTATATAAATAAAATGAAATAGCATGAGGCAAAAGAAATAAAGAGTTTTAAGGAAATTATTTCTTTAAAAGTTCTCCACTTACACCTTGTGCCATTTTTTAATGCTCTTATTCATGCATATTTTCTCCATGATACTTCATGAACTTGAATGCAGAAATGAGAAATAAATCACTTTCAAATCTAGAGAAAGATTTCACTCCTGAAAAATAACAGGTCTCTTCCTGAAAGTAAGAGCAAGAAAAACAAGACTAAAAAATGAAACATTAGGCATGATTTTTGGTTAAAATATGTTAACAAAATACTGATTTAAAATCAGAAAAGCCAGGAGATGTTCATAGTTCCACTAAGTTTGAAAAAGTCAAAGAAAAGACATTTTGTTTGAAAGCTGTCCAACACTAGAATAAGACAGGTTCAGCCCAGCATGCCTGCATCTGTCAGTACTCAGTAGAGGGCGTAACAGGCAAATCATATGTCTTAAGAAGCTATTTCTGATTTATTGGAAGCATAGCTCTGCATCCATTCTGGCTGAAAACTTCTAATACAGAAGGACAAGGTCCATCAAGACGAGATCTTTGATAAGGATTCTGTTCGTAAGATGATCAAAAGTTGAGTATTCTGTTTAGAATTAATAAAAGGGATGTTTCTGCTAACAGCAAACAGTATCTATTCCCTCATTGCTGTTAATAACCAAAAGCCTGCCTTTGATGCTATTGCTCTTTTTCTGCAGGGTACTACTGTGACACATTTCCTATGACTTCTTTCCTGTTCTATTTCCCTCTTTCCTAAGTAAGCATGCAAAGCTAGCAGGAAGATTAAAGAAGAGACATGGTCTACAAAGCATATTTAGCATTGTATCTCTTCTACCAGATCTATCCAGAATTTCTGAGTGACTCAGAATGTGGATGAAACTGGAAGTTTATTAAATAAAAAGGGATCATCTGTATAAAACATCAGAAAGCTGAAAGAATTGACAGAAGGGATTGTTCTTGTCACATGAACCACTTTGCATGTAATTCTCTGAGCATTTTCAAGTGCTCTTAGGCTGCAGCCCTTTGGCCCTTCCGCTCCTGGTAGAGATGGTTTACCAACTGGTCTGCATATCTGTAGTCACTATATCAGAATTAATAAACTTCTAGGAAAAAAAAATAGTATCAGTAACCTTCCTTTCCCAAAATACACCCCATTCTATTGAAGAGCACAACTCCACAGTAATTTAGATAATTTTGGATAGGGGAGGACTGTTATAGCTGTTTGGGTCTCATGTCTTTTTACTGTCTTGACATTGTTTTCATTCACAACAGAAGGCTACATATTTTTTAAGTGTATACAGCCTGTTGATGCATGATTTTAAGAAAACTCTCAAACACCTAAAAATTCTGAAAAAAATTATTGAATTATGTACAACATTTCAATGTGTAATTCTGACTTTGAAGACAATTTTATTTATTTATTACATATTATCTTTATCTCTGTTTTCAGGTAACTCAAGATCTATGCAAATTTCGCTGTTGTTGATTCCCATCTTGGTTATTCAGCTGATCGCACACTTCTCCAACTCTCACTTCTCTTTGCCAATAACAAGTTACAGAATTAAAAATGTTGAAGCGTGGTCATAATTTTCAAGAGTGGATAGTGATTTAAGATTGCTGAAACAGCTGGGAATCAAGCACATGAGATTTTATAGATGCAAGAGCTAGCTTTCAACCAGTGAACTGCTGAATGCTTTGGGGAAAATAAGCTTAAAACAACACAAGAACTGAATCATTCAAATGATGCACTAGAAGATTTTGAAATACAACTGAGCTAATCTTTTCTGTTCTTTATTCTTGTTCTGAACTGCTGTGCAGTTCAAATTTACCATTCTGACAGTAGTGGCAATATCAGGATATAGACAAAACAACAATAGACCTCATCTTTGTGTTGAAAGTGCCAATAGCAAAAATTAGACATCAGCATAGTTAGCAGCCCAATCCAGTCCATTAAGGGATGCACTTATCTTAAGGGTAGAATTTTGTAAAAGCAAAAGACAAACAAGAAATAAACCAAACCCCCCACACCCAAAACAAACCAAACCAAACAAAAAAGGGGTGGAAAGGTGTACCAGATAAATCAGCAAATAATTTTGTAAGAAAATAGTTTTCTCATAATAAATGGTGTATGGTCAAACTATAAGGCAGTTCTAATTATGTTATTCTTTGGATTTTTTCTATATGGCTTCAAAATTTCCATAGTTAAAAACATAGTTTCTCTGCTTGGTATCCCGTCCGGGTTTTAAATGCTAGCAAATTAGAGTAACAGTCTTTTCAAAGCAGAGAACAATGAATGTTTGCAGAGTTAATTGTAATTCACAGTTGTAATAACTTTTTAAAATTTTTTGTTTTCACAGCATGGAAAAAATATTTCCTGTCTATCTTCAGCAGCAGGGAAGAACGCTGGCATTTTATCAGTGCAGAAAATAAAGAAAGAGTAGAGCTACATCAGTCCTTGGGAGCCATGGAGAAAGTACGTCTGGACACTTGAAGGAATGTAAATTGACTTGTAAGGCACCCCCTGGTCTTTTCTTAAATTGGTTTAGCAGGAGGAAGGATTGGAGGCTGGGACTCTTCCCCTTTCCTAGACTCACTGAGATTGGTATCCCAAAGATGGATGCAGGTAAATATCCACACTGATGGCATTTGTTTCAGACCCTTCACTGGTAGAACTTGAGGAACAACCTCAGCTTCAGTGAAAATTCACCTCCACAGCTAACCCAAATTTAGGAGCACATTAGATTCCTTACACTTATACACTCAGCTAAGATGGTGGTTATCAGATGACTGAGTTATCTAATCACCCAGGACTTTCACTTTCAGTGATGAAGAGAAATAGGTGTCTACAGTAATTCAGTCCTATTTGAGAACACAGATCATAGTGAACTGCATTCTGAAAATATCTGTCATTTCCTCTCTTCATTGAACAACAAAGTTCGTCAGTTAAGCAGTTGAAATTAGGAGAGGTAAATCTGGGTCTATTAGTCCCAGAGGCACTACACCTTTAAAAGTGCTGAGAGTTTGCTTTAAACTTCTGCTAAAGGAGTACCATACTTTTGCTATTCTGCTTGTACATGGTTATACTGTTCTCTTAATGGTCTTTGTTCTAGTTAATAAAATTATAGTTTAAAATTTTATTCACTCTTTACATTTGCTAAGTTTATGCTTTATACTAGATACAAACCACATGTGTTACTTTGAAATCCAATACTATGAAAAAGTGATGGTAACACGGGATGGAATCTTCATTTTGTGGGATGAGTGCTGAATAAAAGCTCTCCATTTTACTACCTGAGTTAATCAGTAATTGTAACAGCTTTTGTTAATAGAGAACAGAGATGATTCTTTGACAGTTAGATCTAACATGTGCACATCAAATTGTATTTGACTCCTTTTTGAACGCTGACCACTAGTGAAATAAAGTAGCTGATTGAAAAAATTCATAACTTAAATTCAGTTGTCCAGACTTTTCCTTACAATCTCAAAACTCAGTCCAAAGGGTTATCTACATATGGAAGAGGGAAAACTCACCGTCTTAGAGAAAGTCTAATGAAACCAATGACTGTTAGATTAGGTTTTTCACACTAATCTGGTCTATCCCGATTTACAACATCCATTTTTCTATAACCATAACAGTTTCTGGGAGATGATAATCAATTGGGCAAGTGGTGAGAATACATTTAGATTTTTCCAATTCACAGCATTGTTGTTGATAAAGAGCCTCACCAAATAACTTGATTTTCTCCACATGGAAGCAAGTGACATATTTTTGGTTCTTCAATCAGGCTGCATCAAATAATGCATATGTGAAACAAGGATTTTTTCACTCATGCATTCTGCAGCCTACTACAAATAATAATCAATAAAAATATTTACAGTTCTCAAAGAACTTTGTGGATGATGTGTTTGTTTAGGCACTTTTACAGTTTTACCTCTGGATTGAAAAAAAAGACCACTGAAATAATACAGCCCTTTAACTTGACACTCTCCAAAATTATGAGCATAGTCAAAAAATCACTAAAGAGTTAAGTTTGGATGGCATCTCTGGAGATAGCCTAGTCCAACTTCCAACTCAGATAAGGGTCACCTGAGTAGGGTGCCCAGGACTGACTAATCTGCCCTCTGCGATGGGAGTGTCTGCATGAGTGGCTAAGGAAGAGCAACTGATGTCATTTACCTGGACCTCTGTAAGGGCTTTGGCATGGTCTCATGCAGCATCCTTGTCTCTAATAGAAGAGATGGATTTGATGGATGATATATTTGATGGATAAGGGATAAGTTGGATGGATGCACACAAAGAGCTGCAGTCAATGAGTCAATGTCCAAATACAAAACGGTATCAAGTGGTGTATCTCCACATCAGGACCAGCACTGTTCAATATTTTTATTAATGTTATAGACAGTGATCAATAAAATCTCTTCAGTAAGAAACTTGAGGATTAGCACTTGTTTTCCATTCCTTTTTCAGAAATATCTGAAGAATGAGATTGTAACAATATTCTACTTGCGTTGCAAATACTGCAAATCTGTGTGCACCCGTGCACTTTCATTTACCTGCATAAACATAAAAAATTAATAAACAGGCTAACTTATGCTAATCTTGAATGAAACTGGTTTTCTGATCCTTACCAATTCTTTGCTTTCAGAACATATTGCTGAGACTTGTTAACAAAGCACATGCTTCACTCACCTCATGTGCTAGCCTGCATAAAGATGAGTAATCTGCTATTGCCTAGTGTTAATGAAGGCAACTGTATTACTTTATTGCTTGTTGTAATTACTTTAGATTTGCATAGCTTCCAAAATGTAGTCTCATCCCGTAATATCAAAGAGATGATTTGTGATTCACCTTGTCTTTTTTTTCTACTTAGAGTGATAGAATATTGGAAAATAATCTATGTTCAGACTCAAGCTGGTAAAAACACGTTTGTCCACATACTACCATTAAAGTACTTTAAATTTAGGAGAAGTTTACCTAGGTCCATTCACATATGCTAAGAAATTCCTGCTTAGTGCTATCTCAGTAAATCTGCTGAGTAAATAAAACCTTCATAGATTTTGTGGTCTCTTCTCATTTGTCCTGTATTGTGGCTGTATTCGTAAAATCCTCAGACTGTGTAATCTCTATCTGTAATCTCCAAAAATATCTTTACCCAAAAAACACGTATCCAAATTTTTTTTTCTAACAGTTAGATCTAGTATGCATTGACCCTCTGAATTTAGTAGACATCATGAGGTAAATAAACTATTATCTACAATGCAATGCATCTTTATGGCATTTTTTCAGACAGAGTGGGCTCATAAACCCTGTCTACTCAGTCATGAAAAATTTCCAGTGGAGCAGTGCACAAAATAGCAAACAATTTTAAGCTGAATTTTCAGAATGTTCCCCACAAATCATTTCTAATAAAGAAAATTTTCTGTCAGATCAGTGTCACTTGCTACAATAAAGCCAGATAGATTCATGAGGCCATAGAAGGCACATGGCCTGTTCCAGCTGCAATGAGGCTGAAGTGCATGGCCACAAAAAGAGCTGAGGATTTCTAATGCTCAGGCTCTGAAGAGCTTTTATTTTGTTCCAGTTTTTGTCAAGGCTTGATATACAAATAAAGGCAGGTGACAGAATCAGAGTAAATCTAAAGTAGAGAAGACATTTCCTGCTAGCAAACAAGCAAGAAAGGAGTTAGCTGAGCAGAATGATCCTACATCAAGTTAGAATTAGCTGCTGGAGATACCCACTGTACCAGAGTCTAACAAGCACTTAAAATTCTGGCTTTTTCGGCTTTGAACAAGAATTCCTTTTCATCTACAAGAAAATTGAGGAGACAGGACACCACCAATTTAATTTACCACAATAGCAAGTGTGGCAATTGTAATTCTCAGAGAGGTTGGAAGAAATACTAAAGGTATATAATTTTATTTTGGATTCCTAACTCTTGTCATTGGGGATAAATCTTTGATCACCAGCAAGTCCCACAGAGAAAAAACCATGTTTTCTACTGGGATCAGCAATGATCCTGTTCTATTTAAGTCATCATGCAATGTCTGGATGTTGATAGTCCAAGACTGAGAAGGCCACTGTGATCTCTGAAATCTAGCATATCTGCGGCCACCAGGTTTACCTGACTTTTCATGCTCTCTTTATCTAAACTTTTTCTTGTACCTAATTCACTCATGCCTTATGTCATAATCCAAATTTTACTCACTTCAGGCTCTAATCTTTGGATTTTGTTACAACCTTGCTTACTAGATTTGGAAAACTTTCAGCTAGCAGTTTTCTGTTCCTTATGTAGCTACTCATAGACAAAAGTCAAGTCTCTCTTTTGCCTCTTCTATGGGCCACTCAGCATACATCAGAAACATCTGAGCAGACTTTATATTAGTTAGTTTGAGCCCATTCTTACTCAGCTGTGGAATCATGACCTGATTTTCCTCTACAAACTTCTGTTTCTAGAGCATAGGTGTGCATTGTCAATGATTTTTTCAGTCTCTTGTTGATAGCACGGTTTCAAACATAGTAAGATTTTAGAAGAAACAAGTATTTTACTTTCAATTCTAGAATTATGAAATTTATTACTCTAAACCCAAACAATTTCTGTACAAATACCTTTTACTTTCAGTGGTTCTTTTGGGTTTTTTTTGTTTTGTTTTTTTTTTTGGTATTCTGTCTTTTTTTTCCTTTGTAGGTGGGAGGTGTTTCATTTACAAAACCTTCTTTCCTTTCTCAGATTCACCCCCCATCCCCCAAAGTTTTCAGTCTATGATTGATTCAATAGCTGTTAAAATCAGTTGGAAAATTAATCTCATCTTTGGTGAGTTTTAGACCAAAAATAAAAGTCAATATATATTTACACTATGATGTTAAGTTACAGTGTTAGTTTTGAATACAAAGAAGATTAATTTCACCTAAAATCTGTGTCTAAAAAGTTAGATGTCCAACTCAGTTACTCCCTTTATATATAATGGTGTATAAGAAGTATCTTCACCAAATGACTCATAGCATCATGAAACAGGTGTCTAAGCTGAGTTAGTTACCTGAGTCACTCTCTCTAAGTATATTTTGCTCTTCACTGACTATAGAAAGGATTATTTTCCTAGATTTGGAAGAACAACTTTTAGGTATTTCAGAAATTATTCAGGTGCCTATACAGAGACGCTGAAGATTCTCTGAGCTATCCTCATGAAGCCAATAGAGACAACACAGAAGTGGACGCCCACATCCATCTGCAGCACTCTGAGCACTCAAACGTGAGCCTCCGGAGGTTTTGGGAGGGTAATTTGACCAGAACCATGAAGGTCATGAGCATACTGGATGTATTCAGAGGCAAGTTTGTATGCCAAACCAGTCACTGAGCATAGAAGCAAAGGAGTGTAAGTTAAAGCAACTTAATAGTGGATCAAAGTGAGAGCATGTTTCCTCAAGACTAGTGTTCCACAAACACAGTTGTCCTCTGAGTAGTGATATTACACAGTGCTGTGCTCTGCATATCTACCAGTCACTAAGGCTATGCACTACATATTAGTTCAACTTGAGGCATATAAAATCAAGCATTAGAACCTCAAAAGCTCTGCCTTATCTAGCTGATTTCTTGAGAAACCTACATTTTTTTTTAATCCATCTTTCTTGAATTAAATCACCAGAACAGTGAAGCAAGGACAAAAAAAGATTCTCTTGTAGTTCACATAAATTGTCTGATCACTGGAATAATGATTCATTTTTTCCTTTCCCTCTTTTCTTTCTGCTCAATAAATAGTAATTAAATAATGCAAAGTAGAAGAGTTTTGCATTTCCTTCTGGCAACAAGAAGAATGAGCTTAAATAGACACGTTTCGGTCGCTTCCCACTCAGGGAGGACCAGTTCTGGTTTAGGCACTTAAATCAGGGACCTGATGAATAAAAATCAGCTCTTACTCAAGTTTATTGCTTAAAGCTATGCTAAGGCACATGGACGACAGGAGGTGATTTGAGACAGCCAGCACGGCTTCAGCAAGGGCAAGCCTGACCAACCTAGAGGCCTTCCTTCAGTGGAGTGACTACATCGGTGGACAAAGAAAGAGCTACAGATATCATTTATCTGAACTTGTGTAAAGACTTTGACACAGTGCACAAAACATCCTTCTCTCTAAATTAGAGACAGATGGATTTGATGGGTGGACTGTTAGATGAATAAGAAAGTGGTTGGACAGTCATATCCAGAGGGTAGTGGTCAAAGGCTCAGAATCCAAGTGCATATCAGTGAAAAGTTGTGTCCCTCAGGGGTCCATATTGGAACCAATATTAAATAACATCTTCATTAATGACAGGATGAAGGGATCAAGTGCACCCTCAGCAAATTTGCAGATGACACCAAGCTGAGCGGTGCAGTGACACTCCTGAAGGACAGAACGCCATCCAGAGGGACCTGGACAAGCTCGAGAAGTGGCCCATGGGAATCTCATGAAGTTTAACAAGACCAAATGCTGGTGCTGCATCTGGGTCAGGGCAACCCCTGGTATCAATCCAGGCTGGGGGATGAACAAATCCAGAGCAGCCCTGCCGAGAAGGACTTGGGGGTGCTGGGTGGGTGAGAGGCTGGGCATGACCCAGCCCTGTGCCCTTGCAGCCTGGAGAGCCAAATGTGTCCTGGGCTGCATCAAAGTTAGCATGGGCAGCAGGTGAGGGACGGGATTCTGTCCCTCTCCTCTGCTCTGGTGAGACCCCACCTGCAGTGCTGCATCCAGCTCTGGGGTTCCCAGCAAAGGAAGGACATGGACCTGACGGAGAGAGCCCTGGACCTGATGGAGTGAGTCCAGAGTCCACCAAGATGATCAGAGGGATGGAGCACCTCTCCTCTGAAGAAAGGCTGAGAGAATTGGGTTTATTCAGCCTGGAAAAGAGATGGCTTAGAGGTGACCTAATTGCAGCCTTCCAGCATGTGAAGGGAACCTGCAAGAAAAATGGAGTAGGACTTTTTGTAAGGGTGCTTAGTGGCAGGAGAATGAGGAGTGTCTTCAAAATATGAGAGGTTTAGTTCAGATATGAGGAAAATACTCTTTACTTTGAGGGTGGTGAGACACTGGAACAGGTTGACCAGAGAAGCTGTGGATGCCCCATCCCTGGAGGTGTTCAAGGCCAGGTTGGGGGGGGGGGGGAATAATCTGATCTAGTGGAAGGTGTCCCTGCTCAAGGCAGAGGGATTTGGATTGGAACTGGATGATCTTTAAGGTCCAAGTGAAGACATGGTTTGATGGATCAACGTGAATCTATTGCACTCAGGTACCCAATCCTGTGTGCATTACTAGCCCATTTCAAATGTGTTTAAAGTGCATTAGATTAAACTTCTTTCACTGAAACTTAAAATAATACATTTGTCTTACATTTATGATGAATCAAGTGTGTAGGTGGCAGCATACGACAGATGGTTGACAATGGAGGTCTCTGTAGAGATTCTCTCTACGTGCTACGCAACCTTGAAGGAATTCAATTCAGAATTAGGACACCCAAATGCAGGTGTTTGCACATAAATGTCTGTAGGTATGCTGTTTCTTAAATTTTCCTTATATTCAATGGACTATTACTCAACAGAATCAATCAAAATTAAGAGTTACTCAGCTCACCATAAAATAGATATCTGGTAGTATAACCTGGAGTTGAATTTTGAACGCTATCACTAAATATCAACAGTTGAATCACCACCATGAGGTGATTATTTGTCCATTCTGACTACAGAGAGATCCTAGACCAATAGATTAGCTCAGAAGCCTAATTCTTACATGGCTGGAATCAGACAAGATCAATCTCACTAGATTTATTGCAAGCTTTTTCCTTTGTCTCACTCTCATATTCATCCTTTGGCCATTATTTCTTCAAATTTCTCTGCTACATTGTGAGTAAACTGCTAGCATTTTTAGCAATGGTCAAAAAAAATGGGGACATAGCCTGATTGTTTTAATTTATTTTCTCAAGTTTCTGTAGACCATTTTCAAAAAGAAAGAGGTAAATATGTCTTGGCTTCTCAATGGAAAAGTAATCTGATAAAGTGCTGTTTTTCTAAAATGTATTTTTGGTTGCTCAGGACAGTCAGACTAGGAAAAAAGAATCTTTGAAAGCAAAATGACTTGTAATGATGAATCACAGCTGAGAAAGGGGATATACCAAATCATCTTCTTGGCTGTATTGATTTCAATGTACAGACAGCTCAATCTCTGATGTAATGGGAAGCACTGTCCATGGCACTTCCCTAAGGACTAAGAGGCTTTATGCTATTACATGAATGTCTCCTAAATGAGGATGAGGATTAATTTTCAAAACTCTAAAACAAAAATTCTAAGTAAGTTTTGCTCTCTCACACTCAGTTGGATCTGTTACATAGTAACTCCCACTACTTTATTCTCCAAATTGCAGCAAATTGGCCCTGACTTTTTGAGAGTTGGACTTATCTCATGAAACCCACAGATAAACTATTTTATTTTGTATTGTTTTTCTAAATTAAAAGAGCAGATTATACAAATTGAAGTCCCTCCAAAGTGCTTTGTTGAAATATGCACCTAGACATGCTGAGTTGGGAAAAATATGAACTCTTGATCCTTTTCTCAAAATCTGACATAGAGACCTGAAGACAACAAATTTTTTTTCAAGTGATACAGAGTTTAGAATTGTGTCTTCACTGTTGGAGAGTCATTGATTAAATTAAATACAGCACAGTTTGAGATCTAGTCAAATCAAGCACAAATCTTTTCCACAAAGAAATTCTATGAGTCCATTATTTACTTAATGATGTTAGTGTTCAAATAGATACGTATCATGTATAGCACCTTCATGTTGAAATTCACAATCTCCATTTTCTGTTTTTGACTTTCTTCTTATTTGTATGTAGTTCAGGGAGTGGAATATATAATATGATTGGTTGAGAGCACTGAATCTCCAAATAAAATGTTTCAAGCAGCATGAATTTTATTGGCTCAGCACTACTACACTCTGACTTGGATACCCATAAAAATGTAGACAGATAAATTATACGTTCATGCTTGATATTATTAATGGAAATATATTTTTATGCATGCACAAATATGGACCAATGGCACACAGGAAAAAAAGCCATATGCTACTTAGATTAAGCATTTATCTGCGTTAAAATCATTATGTTATCCTGAAACTTGATCATTTTTCTTTTGACTGAAACATGGAATTTTTTATCTTTGTTGACTGTTTCTGGTAGGTGTCTTGTTAGAGCGACTGACAAAGCAAACTCACACAGAGTAAACTAAAAACAAAAAGCAGTTTTCATTTTAATAGACACAGATGTTTTTAAAATTAGATGCCAACATAGCTATGTTACTCTGAGTCTTTCATGAATAGTGTGTGAGTTGCCTTTCAGTATTACAGCAAATACAGCTGAAATTCATTCAACATGCAACAACAGCCTGATGCTTCTATCACTCCACAGGAACTATGATACAGTTTCAGAATTGCATATAGCTTCATATATTTATGTTACTGAATCATTCTTTTAAGACAGAAGCTTAATCTTCATAGCCATCTTCGTCTTTAAACAGGCTGGCAAATAAAAATGAATGCTCTTTGGAGAACAGTTGAGGAATACACTAGGAAATCCCAGGTGAGTTTCTGATCATGCATGAGATATTGCATGACTGGCAGGCTTGTTCTTCCTTCATGTATGATGCATATAAAACATCATATTAGGTGACTTCAAACACTAGGCAAAAGGCATTCAGAAGTTAGGAGATATGGATCTGTAGGAGTTTCTCTATTTATGGCACTATAATAAGACCACAATTGGCCATGCTTGGTATGGGCATGAAATTTATATTCTGATTAAAAATCTATCATATTAAAATATACAAATAAGCAAATATATCTTAGTGAAGTTATGGACTGGCCAATACCTGACAGTTGCCATTTAAACCTTAAATTGTGCCCACAACTGTCACTTAGCATACATATCACACAGGATGGAGAGATAGTGACATTCCTGTCTGACTACTGTTTAAAAATGATCTAACACAATCCATCTTGAACTCTAGCATGGAAGACTACAGATATTTACAGCAGCATGAGACTTTTTTCCCCCACATTCAGTGTGTTATGCACTTGTACCCTAAGACAGTCAAGAGTGCTTGCAAGGAAGTTGCCTCTTACATAAATTTTCTTAGAAAATTTAAGATAGCTACAAAAAAGGAAGGGATTCTATAGTAATTTTACATTAGTTTCACCTTCATTTGAATGCCACAGGAATCCAGTATTACTACTTAGACTGATTACTCTTTTAGGAACTTCGTCTTCTGCACCATCACAAAGACTCAGACTGAATACGAGAACCTTGGTAGAAAAGACCTTGCTAAGTATCTTTATCCTGCTACAATGAATAACACTATTACAATGTGTTGGCCTAGCCTATTCACTTACTTGGGTTCTTCAACATTTTAGCTATCTTCTTTGTAACTCAGATCCCTAAAACCTTGATTTCCAATCCTTGCTGTAAAAAGCAGGTAATAATTATAACACTTTTTCTAAAATTCTGTTAAATATTCAACTTTTTCATCTCACAAAATGTTCAGTTTATAAATGAAGAAACTAATGTTTTAAATTTTCCAAGAAATAACTTTCACATGGGCTGTGCTGAACTTTTAAATGTCTGCCATTTATTTAATGATATTAATGATGAACTTGAAATATTTCAGCTTTCAAAACTAGCTTGACCTGACTATAGGACTTTGTGAGAGAATGAGCTAAGATTTGGAAGAGAAAGGGAGAAAGAACAAGTGTGGAAAGATGGCTAGGGTCTAAATTAAAAGACACTGAGAAGTTATATTTGCACCCTAACAGAAATGATAACGGTACAGGAATTATAGGATAAAATACAGTTGCCGATCCCTGGCTGGAATGCAGTTGGCATGCTGGAAACCTGTTCCACAGTGATTCCCCCATACACACACACCTGCTAAGGGGACGGATGGAGGGTGGAGCAGAGTGGAGACACCCTGGCCAGGCTCTGTTGAAATCCTTGCAGGGAGGGGAACTCGATGGTACTTTGCAGCTGATAAACCACACAACACCTGTCAGCCAGGGCAGATAGGGGAGGAGATGTCCTGCTGCTGAGCCAACAACTGTGGCGAAACCTCTCTCCTCAGATGAACTTGGATCATTGTAGCCTAATTGTAATATTAGCTCACACTTCCATCCCAAAGTTACCGACTTCCATGGAATGACCACCCCTCACTGGGCATGGGCTCTAAATTCTTTCTGGCTTTATCTTTAAAAGCAAAGCCAGAAAATATTACACCGGTCAGTAACAAAGATATGTATGATTGGAGTCATTCAAGCTCCACCTAAACATAGAGAAATAGTGCTGAGTCTCTCAAGTTGAGAATGGGGGAAAAGTTAGAGAAGACTCCACTGTAACTGCTGGTAGCAGTCAATGGGCTGAACCTGTCTGCTCCCCTGTAGGGACACCTATTGTGTAAGAATCACACTCTGTGCACACTAAACATTTTACTGGGGATTAGAGCTTGTCCATGTATTGCTTTGAATACATTTTTGCAGTCAGATACTACCACCAGCAATCCTCGAACTTTAAGCTGTCACAATTTTATATTAATGAAGAGTGATATTCCATAAACTGTTGGTATGAGTCCTTTACATAGGCTGGCAGTCCCCAGCAGTGGGGAACATACTGGAGTAAAGAGGAACACCTGCTCAGGGGTCTCCCTTTTGCCGCTGGTGCATTTCCCTGAACAAGTCAGTCCTGCCCTCCCATCCAGCAGAACTGCTCAGTGAACGGTCCCCATAACAGGACGCTGACAGACTGGTCAGGCATAAGGGTCTCAACTTTCCTGGGGTGCTGACAGACAAACACTAAGGGTCAAGGAAACGTCCCCTTTTTATGTGATAAACAAGCACAACCAAGGATTTCTTTTTGGAACTCCAGATTTAGATGTGTTGCTTTTGGGCTGGTAGAAGCTAGAGGAACTAATGAGATATGGCAGTAGCACACAGAATATCAGATAAAGGTAAGAACACAGCAGTAGCAGTATGAGTGGCCAGGGGGGAGTGGTACAGATATGGAAAGTGAGCAAGAGCTGGAAGAGGGACTGGATGGGTGAGGCCAAGGCAGGCAGGTCCAGGTCAGCAGAGGAAGAGAAAAGTAGCTAAACCATGCTATTACGTTTTTGTCAGGGCACAATGTCTTTGTGCACAGATTTGAGAGCTGACTGAACAGGATAGGGTGTGATCACCCCAGCATCAAATCCCATGATTTCTCCAGATGTCTTGGACTCACTAGAAAGGCTCAAAGTTCCAGCTTGTCCCAGACCTCTTTCAAAAGGTATATGAGCACCTCTGTGACTATCAATTGGTTCCTGTTTGTGCATCCCCAGACTGCCTCCTGTCATGACAGCTACAAAGACCAACTCTACATATGGGTGAGCATTCCTGGGTCCAGATATCCAGGCATTATGTACTCTGAGTCCAATTTTAGGCACCTTCTCATTGATGATAATAAGCTGTCTTATTGGGGTACACACCTAACAGTCTGACCCTCAGGCTATGTATCTTTCCCTTTATATATGAACATCAGGGCTGTCATTCTCAAAATAAATATTATACATTAATAAGGAGTCAACAAAGGCATTGCTATTGATATATCTTGCTGACTGAATATCATACCATACATCAGAAGCATTCTCTAGAATCTGGTGACAATCTGAGTAGGGAAATATCTGTCCTGAATTATAACACTGCACTCCTCTAGACTGAACTGCCCAGAAATGCCCAGAACATAGCCAGAATGTCTGTCCACCCGTCTAGGGAGACGTTCATTTGCTACTAATGAAAAAGATTTCAAAAAAGACCATGAAGTAAGCATCTCATTAGCTAAAATTAGGGTCTGCCTTCTTAATAACAAAGCTAAGAAATCATAAGAAATAATTAGATTGTAGAAGTTCTGCTTGAAAGTGGTATGTTCAATTTTTTCCCACAACTCATCTGAGATAAATGAATGAAATTACATCTATTGTTTAACCAGACTAAACATCCTTGATAAAACTGGGTGCAGTGACAAAAGATACTGTATACACTTACAACACATCTGCACCAATTTCTCTGTATGAAAACAGAAACATGTGGGCCCCATTACATAATTTATTCTGTAGTTGCGTCTCTAATTTCAGTAGTAATCTACAAAGATCTATGAACAGTATTTGACCACCTTATGTGTTAACATGTACAGTAATATACTGCATTTTAGACAACCTTTTCTGCAAACCTCATAAATCTATAAATCTTTATGCATATCATCAGTTTGATAGACTGAGGAAGGGATGGAGAACGATTCTTTCCAGAGATTCATTGTCTCAAGAACAATGATGTTCTATCAATCAGCAGTGCATACCATTTGCTTTTAACATTGTCATTTTTGTTTTAATCATGTGCCAAAGAGGATCAAAATATTCAGGGTAGAACTAGATAAACAAATTACAGAATGGATGACATTGCAAAAGACCTGTGGGGACTGTCTCGTCCAACACCTAGCTCAAAGAGTGCAGGTAATTCAGGTATATGTCCACTTTGGCTTTGAATATCTCCAAGGATTAAGCCTCCACAATGTCTCTGGGCAACCTGTTGCAGTGTCTGACTCTCACTATAAAAAGGTTTTTTTCTTATATTTAAACATTTTTTTTCTGTGTTTCAATTTGTGCCCATTGTCTCTTGTCCTGCCAGCAGGTGCCAATGAGAACAGTGTACTTCCTCTTTTCTCCATTTCTTCACATCGATAAGATCCCCCTGAGCCTTCTTTCCCCCAAGCTGAGGAGTTCTAGTTCTCTCACACTCTTCTCTCCATCTGACAGATGCTCCAAGCCCTTAACCACCTTTATGGCCCTTTGCTGGACTCTCTGCAGTATGTCCGTGTCCTCTCTTGTACTAGGGATACCATAACTGGACACTACTCCAGTATGGCCTCAGCACCACTGACTCAGTCACGACATTCTGCTAGGCCCATTCCCCCAGCCTGCTGAGGTCTGTCTGAAGGGCAGTACGACCACCTGCTGGAACCAACCACTCTTCTCAGTTTTATATTGCCTGCAGACTTGCAGAGTGCAGTCTGCTACCCCATTTAAATCATAAATGTCAAACAGAAGTGTGCCCAATATCAGTCCTTGGCGTGTGCTGCTAGAGACTGTGTGCGGCCCAATTTTATGTTGCTGGCCACAAATCCTTCAAGCCCAGCCATGCAGTTTTCAGTCCTCCTCACTGTCTATTTCTTTAGCCTATGTCTTATCCAATTTTTCTATTAGGATGTGATGGATATAGTGTCAACAGCCTCATAAAGTCTAAATAGACCAGTCACTGCTCTCCCCTTATCTACTGACACAGTCATTCCACTGCAGAAGACTCTGAGGTTAGAAAAGTACTATTTCCCCTTTGAAAATCCGTGTTGACTATTCCCAATCACATTTCTGTCCTTCATAGGTTTGGGAATGGTTTCCAGGAGTGTTTATTCCATCACCTTCTGAGGCATTGAAGAGAAACTGCTTGGCCTTGTCACTACTCGTGATTCTTTGGATACTCCCTTTTGTCCTTCTTGAAGATAGGAGTGTTATTTGCTGTCCTTCAGTTGTCATGAGCCTCCTCTACTTACCATGACCCTTTAAAGGTAATTAAAAGTGGCCTACATGGGCATTGGCCAGCTCTCTTGACACTTGTAGGAACATGCCATCAGATCCTGTGCACTTGCACATTTCCCATTTTTTGGAAAGCTGGGAGGAGACACAGCCTGGACAGCTGACCCCAACTGACCAAAGGGATATCCCACACTATGTGGCATCTTGTTCCATATATAAAGCTGAGGGAACATGGAGGAAGGGGGGTACGTTTGGAGTGGCGATGTTTCCCAAGTCACCATTACGCATGATGGAGCTGGCTTTCCTGGGGATGGCTGAACTCCCACTGGCTGATGGGAAGTGATGAATTAATTCTTTGTTTTGCTTAGCCTATGTTTGCAGCTTTTGCTTTCTTTATTAAATTGTCTTTACGCCAACCCATGAGTTTTTTAGCTTTTACTCTTTCAGTTGTCTCCCTATCCCACTGGTGCAGGACTGAGGGATCAGTTATGTGGTGCCTGGATGCCAGCTGGGGTTAAACCAAGATAGTGCTACTGCAATGATGTATATCTTCCTTTGACCATCTGGAGGTAGAATTTCTAGTGACATCTTCCCACAAAGGATATAAATATTATGTCTCAAGCTCCGTGAAGAAAACTGAGAAAGTAAACAACACTGTGTGGTTACTCAGCAATTAATATTTCCCTATTTGAAAAAAAGCTTTATTGTGTTTGAATGGGCAAAATAACTCATCTATATATATAACTGTTAGAATATTTCCTAATTCTCTTTTGTAGTCTATGATAGAGAAGTCCAACTGCGGGAAAGTTTTATCTCTTGCCCCAGTCATGATGTTACCACCATCATCATCACTTTACAGCTGTACTTATCACCTTACTCCTCTGCCCATTTTTTCCAGCAAATGCAGCAGGATTTCCTTACAGACGAACCTGGAGAGCTTGACTAAATTCTTAACATGACAGGGAAAAGAAATTGGGGTCTCCTTCACATTTTCTCAATTTTAGTCTTTTTAAACTTGATCCTGTCACAGGCTGCAGCATTTTGGGCCACAAAAACAACCGGCGGAACTTCCAAGATAAGGCAGAAACTAATAAAGCCAACTCAGCAACTGTACTGAAATCAGCTCCAACTGGGTAAAAGGTAATGCTGGCAGGGGGAGATCTGCAACCACTGACTCAGGGGCCAGTGACACAAGAAACCCACTGACCCAAAAGAAGAGAAACAATGAGCATGGGCACTAATTAGCATGAGAGGTGAGAGAATCATTAACCAACAGAAGATAGAATACTAATTAATAAGAGAACTATGTAACTTGTAGCCAATGAACACTAATTCCTTTGTTTGCTAAAACGTATAAATAGTAAAACATTTTGATAGTTGCTGTGCTTGATTTGAGGAATTCCACAAGCACCCAGGTTTGCACAACTGAAATAAATAATCAGTGTCTCACCTAAGCGTTAATTATTGGCTTGTTGCACACAGGTAACAAATCTGAGTTTTGCAGACAACACATGAACTGAGATCTCTTGCCACAGATTTACAATCTGAATAAAACTTTGACCATGAAAATGTATTGGAATGTTAAAAATGCCTCAAATCCTTACATAACTTGCTAGCAAAAAGGGATTAGCAGTTACCTTTACTTGCCAGCAGATGCTGGCAGAACACTTTTTCCCTGGGGAGGTTTCTTTCCATCTGCAATTTTAAATAACTTTGGATTCCTCTTTTGATCCATTTATCAACAAAGGTCAAAAGCAAACCTTTTGTTTAATGTTTCTAACCAGCATCCTAGTAGGCAAAAGGGCCATTACCACTGGGTAGTAAATATGTGTGCTCACATACCCTTACTGTTTTTCATACTATAATTTGTTGCTTTTGTCCAGTCCAGCACAACTGCTGGAAGAATGGGTAAGGTTCTTACATCTACTCAGTTTTATGGCTGGTCTATCAGGATATTCTACTAGGAAATTGAAGTAAGATGTTAAAAATGCTGGGAAGAACAGAAAGTCAGTTATTCAAATGCTAAAAGTGTGCACATACTTCTAAATCCTTCAGTTGTAACCTGTAGCCTAGGAAGTCTTGTGCCAGGCTCATAAGCAACACAGGGATGGATCTCTTCCCCTCCTCACGGAGTATCGTCCTGAAGGACAAACGCTAGCACTGTGAGCTTTGTGTTGGACTCTGGGCTGGGCTTACATGCTAAATGTGTATTTTTTCCTATTGTGGAGCTAAAGACAGCCAACCCTAGAGGATGGTTCAGTTGCACCAAGACAGGAAAAGCAAGAAAATTACTGTGAAAATGTTCTTCCTTATACCTTTTACCTATCCACTACTTCCTCATTTAGAGGCCTTGTAAATTTCAGATAAACATCAAGGTAAATTTACAGCTCTGGCATCTGCTGTATTATTTACATGTATACACTACAATGTCAGCTATGTTGTGCTTGTGATGACTGATTCTATGTTTATAACATTCCAGTTGACAGATAACACAATTGAACAGACTGGAAAGATATTGTGCTCTTAACAGTCTGGCTTCTGTGATGAAACAATACATTAGATAAATGACATATTATGTTTTGCATTGATGTCTCAGCACAGTTTTATATTTGCAGTATTTCCATTAGGTAAGCAGCCTTCACAGTATGTCATTATTTACAGTCATGCAGTATCTTCGAGGCTAGCATCCAAGAGCAGATGTCAAATATTCTAGCCTTGCGACAGAAGACTCCACCATATGATAAACATATAAAAAGAAATGTTCTTAAGAAGGCTGTCAGGTCCCTGCCTTTCTGGAGCCTATGAGCCACATGGCAGCCAGTGGAGTCAATGGAAATCTTTTCATTGACTTCAGTAAGCTTTGGATTAGTACTTTCAATTTCTGTAGTAGTCCTGATCAGCCACTATACAAATGTTAATGAGATGAACTGAACAATGCCCTTAGAAGCCACAAAGACAGAAGATACAGTTTCATCCATCCATTTCTGACAAGGGTGAAGTGCCATGATGGAGCAATGTAAGGAGATACCACACAGTGTCTCAACATAGGAAATGAAAATGCTCATTATACTCTTTAAAAATCCGAAGGGATTTAGATGGATGTGTTTCTATTGGCTCCCTATAATTCCTCTTAAAGATAAATCCATAAGACGAATTAGAAAGGTGATAATGACTGAGGTTGATATATATTTGCTGAAACTTCTTTCCTGTCAGGAGTATGCCTATAGGCTTTTAAACAGTTTAGTACTATGCCTGAAGTGGAAAATCACAAATGAATACTTGGAAGTTAGTGAAGCGATAACAGATGATCACTTTGAATTCTAAAAAAAACCCCTATTTTCTCAATGATAACTCGTTGCTACAGCAAATTCTGGATAATAAAGATACGAAAATGAGTTCAAATTTTTGGAAGAAATGTTCTTCTAACAGTATTAAAAATAATGGTGTGGATACTGAGGCTTGTGAAGTTTCTATGAAAAATGTTCATGTCAGGACATACTTAGCAATATCATTTCCTAAGCACCCACTCTTGGCCTCTATCACAGAGTGGCTTAGATAAATTGGATGTCTTGTTTTTCGATGCAAACACAAAATTGCCTGCTACTGGGTGAAATAGCACATCTTAAACGTTGTGATTTTCAGGTAGGGAGACAGAAATTAAGGAAGATAGAACAAAGAGATTTAAAGATATAAACAGAATAGTTGTGCATTAGGTGGAGGTGTCTCATTGACATACATAAGTCACGTTAATCTTTTGCAACAGAAAACACCATAAAAACATAGCAAAAAACCAGCTTACTGAAAGCAATAAAACTGGAATAGAATGAACATTAAGTTTAAGGTAAATAGTCCCATATGTCTGTACTTGGTAAGGTTTTGTTCATTAGGTTATCATTTGCCAAGATCATATGTCTTGAAATATATATATATTGTTTATATCTTGGAAAACTTACAAATTGCTGTGTCCCTCCTTCAAGCAGGAAAGCCTGGGTGGAAGAAGTTTCTCACTGTTCTCATGTTAAAACTTCCTGTGTAAAAATAGAAAAATGTCATTATACCTATTAATTTTGTGAACCCTCAAATCATTTCCTAACATGAAAAGTGAGGACACTTCAGAAAACAAAAGTCTTCAGACTATTTTAACATGAAGTATTGGTGATACTGTGTTTATTTACTATTGATTTCGTGTTTGTTTATCTGTACACTTTCAAACTGATTTTCTTCTAATATGTAGTATATTTTGTAGTATACAAACAATTAAGCTATTGGAACAACCTCTGTCAAAATTGTGAGAAAGTTAAATCATACATTTTATTTTTGAGCAAGATATTAAAAAAACCTTCATTTTCACATAAGAATGACTGGATGAAATTCTGATATAATTACACTGAATACCAGACTGAATTAATTCTGTAATTTTGTTGGCATGTGATAGATTCCATACAGGAAAATTAATTTGGAAATTTTAAACCTATGGACATTGACATGTCCTGTTGAAAGAATTAAAAAAGTCACATGAAAAATTTAAGAGCACTGTTTGAGTTCCAACTAGTCCCTTGATTCCTTGACAACTACAAAGAAAAGAAATTCCTACTAAATGGATAACTACTGCTAACTTTGATGTAGCCAGAATCGTATTGTATCTGCTGCATATGGTTATGCAATTGTAGGTGTATTTCCTTGTTTATAAAATAGCCATATTTCTATTTTTTCCTCCTGTGACTTCTAATATTTTGCATAACAAAATCAGCTGCATCTTTACTTCTCACATTGCAAGGCCATAAGTGAAATATTCTCACAAGAAGTTAATATCAGCACTGAAATACATATTTTTCAAATAAATTTAATTAAGAAACATAATAATTTTCTCCAGAATAATTTATTGCCCATCTTAATCTGCTTATGACCATAATTAAAAACATAACAGCTTGATAATGATCTCAGAATTTCATTCAATCTTTTATCTCTTTATGTATTAATTTTTCCTCATTTTGTGACTTAGCATCAAAGATTTTGCCATAATTTCAAACGAAATAATTTTTAGAGCCATATAATTTGATCTTGCTCTTCTAGTGAACTTGAAAATAAAAAGCCTTAAAATAAATCATTCTTTATGTTATTGATAGTCAGACATCTCTTTGGAATGCTCTCTTTACACACATAATCAGAGTTTCTGGTGGTCATTTGTTTACTTATTTCAGTCGGAACAGCAAGAGCAAAAGGATATACTGGACATCAAATCTACTTAACATTGAAATGCTGCAACATGTTGGTCATCTGTCCATGGATGATAGCTAAGTCAGCATAATCATATCATAATACTGTCTTCTCTATTCCACAACTTCCTGTTTATCTACCTATGACAGAGAGCAAAGCCTGACAAGAAACCCTGTCTTAATTCAAGACAGAAATTCTTTCTTAGGAATGATCTTCCTATTAAAAATTGGAAATAGCAGCAACACATCAATGCAATCAATGCAACAGTAACATAAAAATGCTATTTTGCTCATATAACACATATGACTATTTGGGAATTTTATAGGAAGTCAAGTTTTGGAAATAAGTAATTTGTCCTACGCAGACTTCCCTGCTGTGACTACTGTGTGGACAACTTTGATTCCATGTGCATCTTGCATGAAGACAAAGGATTGAGGCGTTTTGACTTTGGCCAGTAGAGAGACCCCCACCCAGCTGCTCTATCATTCTCCCTCCTCAACAGGATAAAGGGAGAAAATAAGGTGGAAACCTCACAGATCAAAGTAAGGACACTGAGATCATTTAACAAATAACATCAGAGGTAAAAGAGGTTCATTTTAGGCATAATTAATTTAATTTACTGCAAATTCAAAATATAGTGGGATGGTGAGAAACAAAGACCTCACTACACCCTCCCTTTTCCCAGGCTCAGTTTCACTACTTCACTCCTGACTCCTTTATGTCCTTCTCCCAGCCCTATATGGCACAGGGGAATGGGTAATGGGCACTGTTATCAGTCCATAAGAGCTCCTCTCTGTTGCTCCTTCCCTCTCCCACTTCTCCTCTTTGCCAGTCTTTCAGGGTAAATGTGCTCCAGCATGGTGTTCCCACTGGCTGCAGCTCCTTTAGGGAGTCTATTCCAGCATGGAGCAGTTTATATCCATGGCTACAGCTGCCTTCAGAACACATCCACCTGCTCTGTGTTGTGTTCTCCGTGGACTGGAACCACTTGTGTCACTGCAGGCTCCTAGATGGGTTGCAGGGCAATCTCTTCTCCGGGGCCTGGAGCAGTTCCTCCACCTCCTTCTCTTCTCATCTTGGTGTTCACAAGGTTGGTTGTCTCATCTGTTTTTTCCTCTCCTCCTTTTGTGCAGGGTTTTTGCCCTTCCTTACACACACAGTCCCCGTGGTGCCCCTGCCCCAGCCATCGGCTCAGTCACGCCCTGCACTGGATGGTTGGATCCGGCTGTGTCCGGCTGGAACCGGCTGTGTCCGGCTGGAACCAGCTGTGTCCGGCTGGAACCGGCTGTGTCCGGCTGGAACCGGCTGTGTCAGGCTTGGGCAGCCCTGACCTCCCCTCCCGGAGCCCCCGCAGCCCCCGCTGCTGCCAGAACCTGGGTGTGGGAACTCTGTACAGCATCTGTGGAGAACAAGGAACCAGCAGCTCTGAGCACAGACACTTCTTCACACTGGCAAAAGCCACTTCCTTGACTAGTAGAGCTTCTTTAAAGTACGCCTTTGAGGGTTACATATCTTTTAGACACCTTAATGATTTTCTGTCACTATGGATACAGCCTGTCTACAACTCAGTGTGGATACAGTGTGCCCAGAGAAGTGAGGCTCTGCAGAAAAAAAGGAAGATGTTCTTTTTGGAACTGCACTGCCCACTGTATGATAGGGCCTGGGACCCAGGATGTTGTCAGGAGACCATCATGGCTTTTTCAGCCCTCAGACCATTGCCCAGATTGCTCCAATGACATGGACATGCTGGTCAGAAATGACATTGCCAGGGAAGACCAGAGTGTACTAAGCATGACTCTTGGGGCATTGGCCAAGCGCATGGCTGCCCATGGTTCTCTCTCTGTAATCCTCCTGATGAGAGGGAAGAGCTTAAGGAGGATTGGAAGGATCCTGTGGGTAAACAACTGTTTGCAAACCTGGTATCATCATCAGGAATTAAGCTTTCATGACTATTTTTGAGGATTTGAGGACTTCTAGGAAGATAGAGCACCACCTGAGCAAGTGGGGCAAAATTGTCTTTTCCAACTGGCTGGCCAACCTGCTGAGGAGAGCTTTCAGCTAGGAAAGATGGAGAAAGGAGGTGTTAATCAACAATCAGATACGGAAATCATAGATGGGTGGCCAGCAAAGGATGCAGGGTGATGTGGTCAGGAGAGAAATGGTAATCAAAATTGTCATAGTAATCATTATGGTAATCATTGAAACAGGGCTGAAAACACTATTTATGATGACATAAATAAGGGAATGATGAGAGGGCTGCATTATGGGAGAAGATGTCACACTTCTGGGAAATCAGCACAACAATGGACTGTACACTAATGCATGTAGCATAGGGAACAAGCAGGAGGAATTAGAGGACTGTACAGTCTCTAGGCCTCTACACCACCCATTAAAAGTTAACACTCATTCTGATGATTCAGATGTACTTTATAACTTTGTCTCATCCACAATACTGTTGTTTTGAAGATATATTGATGAAGTAGTGCTAAACTGAACAGTTGCAACTTCTTAGATTTTGGTCTAGCTTCTTTTGTTCTCTGATGTTTTGAATGACTTCTCTGTGGCTACAGCTAAGGATGAGCTGTACGAGTGTTGTTAAGTTGGGTGGAAAAAAGAGATAGTGGAAAAGATGTCCTTAGAGACAGCATCCTTTTAAAGTTAGGAGGACTATAACAGACATAATGGAAAATGTTTAAGTCACAAGAACCTTTCTTCAGATTTAAACTAGAATCCTTAATCAAAACAACCTCATCCCATTTACACTGTCAAATATGTTTATATGAACACAAAGTTCAGTCTTAAGGACAGAGATCACACCTGTTAAAAAATAGGGCTTTTGCAGATTAGTCTAGATTTTGAAGCAGCTCTTTTAAAATGAAGTTCATTCTTTATCAGTGTATTGGATCTGACTGAGCTGGAGCTCATTTTCACCACAGCAGCCCTCACAGTGCTGTGCTTTGTATTGGTATCTAGAAAGGTGTTGATAACACACCAGTGTTTTGGCTACTGCTGAGTAGTGCTGGCACAGAATCAATACTGTCTCTCCAGGTGGGCAAGATCTTGGGAGGGGAAACAACCAGGACAGCAGACAAAAACTGTCCAAAGGGATATTCCATACCATACGATGTCTGCTCAGATGCAAAAGCATTCATTATTACAATGTTCATCTTCCACAGCAACTGCTACATGTACGCAAGCCCTGCTTCCCAGAAAGTGGCTCATGGGAAGTAGAGAATAAAGCTTTTGTTTTCCTTTGCTTCTGTGCCCAGCCCCTGCTTTTGAGCTATTAAACTGCCTTTATCTTGATCCATGAGGTTTTTCTGTCTTATTGCTTGGCACCATGGATAAGAGCCTGGATCCATCCTCTGACACCTCCTTTCAGATACCGACAGACATTGACAAGGTCCCCTCTCAGCTGTCTCTTCTCAAGTTTGAACAGGCCCAGCTATTCTTTGTAAGAGAGATGCTCCAGTCCTTTAATCCTCTTCACAGGCCTCCGCTGGACCTGCTCCAGGGGCTTCTTGGCCTTCTTGTACTGAGGAGCCCAGAACTGGATACTCCCGATGCAACCTTCCTAAGGGGAGAGGGGCAGGAACACCTCCCTTGAGCTGCTAGAAAAAACTATGAGGAAAATGGTTTTTTGAACATCTCTATCACCTAAATTGTACCTGATGTGCTTATTTCCATTCCAACAAAGAGTTCAGAGGGATTTCATATGTTATTCTGGAGAAATACTAAGAATGCAATCTTTCTGTCTTTTCCTGATTACTGCAGACATGTGCATACCCATCCCTTGTGAAGTGTGGAAGGACTTGACTTTGTTCCTCAGTCTGAATGGGCCTCACATGGACACACACGCACACACCTTAGAGTGACTCAGGCAGTTCTATAAGGATTGTCATTGTGCAAGAGGAAAGGACACTCGTCATATCTCTTGTAAACTTTTTCTACATTGAAGGATTTAAGAATCATCCATGATTTCAGATTTCTGAAAAAATAAACATTTCATCCAAGAAGTAAAGATGTAACATTGATACCAAGTGGCTAGGACAATCTTCTGGAAATGAGGAGAGTTGTTTATGAAACTGGTAGCTATCTAATATAAAATGGAGATGGTGAACAAGGAGCAGAAGTACAATGGAGTTGCCTTCTCAGCAGAAATGCCTGATCACTAAACTATGAAAGTACAATCCATTCTCTGGTGTCTCTCCCACTCTCTTAATCTTGAACCATTCCAGAATGGAAAAACAGCTTCTATAAGGATGCAAAATGCCTGGTCAACACCACCCAAAGCAGCTTTAAAATAATATTCTCATGGAGATGTAATCTCCTGGACCACATGATTTCCCTTGAACAGCACATGACATACAATTCAGGTTCTCTGTTTTGTTGATGGAAGCTGTAACTATGTGCCACTATACAGAGGGGAAGAAGGATTGGACTGAGCTTGGTTAAGCTTTGCACAAAATTGTGCTCATGTTTGCAAAGGCTTCTGTTTGTACAGGACACCTTGCACCAGCTTAGCATCGACATAAGCCACACAGTGGAACACAAGTAAAGGTTTCTGCTCAGAGTTCTCAAAATTCATCTAAAGGTTTTAAGCATGCACAAAATGGGAGAAGAGTAGCAAAAGGAAGACTACATGTTAATGAAGCATTTAAGTTGTTACATTTTGTCTTTCCTAAATGAATTCATATATTTATATGAATGCATGAAAATATTTGAAAACAAATAAAATTAAAAACAAACAAGAGTTTTGGCACCAGGCTACTCAATGCGAAACTGGGGGCAGTTGTGAATTTAAATACAAAAAAGTTGATAGGGTCAATTTGGGAAGTAAAATTGTCTACGTAGAGGTAGGGCAATTGGTAGAGCTAATACAGGTATTTTACAAGTAAAGACTAACTATGATAGTTGTTACTGCTAGTAGAGAGCTCTGCACATTAAGACTGTGATGGTTTTAATTACTTCATCTCATCTGCATTAAAAAAAAAGCACAACTATTTATTGAAACAAGAGTGGAGGAAATATTAAAAATAGACATTTTTATGCTTATGTTTTTAAAGAAAAGCTCTCAGGTCTAGGGGGACTTTGAAGGTTGAGGTCTCCTGGGTATGTTATGGTATTTAATAACTCACTCATTAATAGAAAATACAAGGAAGCATCTGTGAGAAGAGAAAAACTTAACTCTTATACAGAAAACATAACACAATTTTAATTAAGTTTGACAACTGAGTACTGAATTTTTATTGTAAAGGTGAGCAGCAACCTTGTTTAAACAGTGAATTGGGCGGGCAAAGATTATTATTTAATGCATGTGAGAAGTTTTGACTTCAGACCATGGAATATTTTAAAACCATCATAGTACTAGGAAAAAGAGATTTGTGTATTTTGTAATGAAGATATACACGTATATATGATAAAGATGTATATATAAGATAATCCCTGCTTCATACATTTTTTTCTTAAATAGACTCCAACTGGGAAGGAACCTCATGATGCACTTCCGAAGTAAACTTAGCACAGGTCACATATCAGGCATGTCCTGTGGCTGAGAACAGAAATAAGGCTTAGTGCTGCGCTCCCTGGAGTAACACTGGCACACTCCTGATACTGAGGCCAGGTTTGGTACTGGCAGAGGTTTGTGCTAGCACCAAAAATGCTTAAAGCACATTTAAAATAAATTCTTCATTAGACATGAAAGATCTTTACTATTACATATTTCCAGGTCCTAGAGAGAAGAACCTGAAAAGCTAATTTATTTGCATTTGCAAGGCCTCTAAAGTTGGTACAACAGTGAAGGCCAACAATAATTCTAGCTAGCTCCTTATCTTTTTGAGATACTTGCCTAAATTTGGAGTTACAGTTATAGTTGGACTGAAGATCTAGTTTTATTTTTGGATTCTGAACACAGATACCAGAGAACATGAGAAAATAGCATTAAATGACTTAGAGAAGGGAATTCAGCCTCTTAGTAAGGCTAAGATTAGAAATAGATTTCGTGTCTCAGAAGAGAAGGCTGAAGATCTAGGTTAATTTCTGGATTCTTCAGTGCCTAGAGAGCTAATCCAGGGGTATATAAACAGACAATGGCTTCTGATTGCTTTGGAGGCAGATGTGAAATGCTAGTTTAAGAAGAGCTGTAAGATCACCCCAGGAGGGATGAAGTAGCATAGTGTTATTGGCAGCACTGGGAATGCACAAAGGGCTGTGAAAGGCTTGGTGCTAGAGCAGCAAATTGGTTTTGGTTAATTGTCTAGATGTTATTGGGTTCTGGGTATAGTTATCAAAAGGATAAAATGTAGCTCTGAGAAAATATGAGCAGAATTCACCAGCATATGAAGGGTTTACCAGCAGTGCTACCTATGACAAGTATGAATTAAGTATACCTGAAGAAAGCTTTGATTTAACCTTGAGAACATGAAAAAGTGAACAAGATTTTTTTTTTTCAGTTTCCTCCTGCAGCTCTGCACTCTAGAATGCACAATATCAGAGGCTTGAAGTGGCTCACATACACAACATGGTATAGTGCACCACTGTAGAGTACAAATAAAATTTATATTTTGTGTGGCAGTTTAAGTTTGAAAGCAGGAACTGAATTTTTCTGTTATGTGTGACTTACAGGCCTAGGATGATTTGTTTAGCAAAGTCAAATAGGTCAGAATGAAATGGACCTGGCCAACAAGTATATTGTTTGGTTTATATTTCATTTCAGTTCAGAGATTCAGACCAAGACATACTGAAGATGTGGACTACATGTAGCCCATAAGACTCACAGAGTCAGGGACAGAAAGTGTTAAATTGCTAAGATTATTTTTGGAAGCAGCAAAAAGGCAGAAAACAAGATCTGGAAACTGTAGAAACAAATTTCTTATAGTTGACCTCCTGTCTTTAAAAACCCTAACTGCAGTAAATAACCTCCTTTTACCAACAATCAATGTCCACATCAGTATTAGACAGGCTTTCCAAGACCATTCCTCATCTTGGTTTAGAAGATACTGAACTATATTGTTACCAGTTTAGCTCTAGAGCACTTTCTTTATAGCACATGAAACAAGCAGAAATATAGCTTTAAATAAGATATACAATCTAAATCTGCTTCAAAACTAAAGAAAACTCACTCACCCCTGTTGCTAAACATTTATTCCAGCTCTGTGAGACTTGTAGTTCCAGCATAAACATAGATTTTGGGCATCATATCTTCTGGTTTCTGAGACATCCACCCTTACTCTAGTCTTAACCACAATTTTCCTTTAAACACCAGCTGTTTTAGTCTATACAGACTGTGACAATTAACTTTTTTCAGCTGCTGATGAACTGTTATGCTCCCTTACAATCATTACACCCATCCTAAATTTATGTGAAACACATTGGAACAAAAAATAAAACCATTTACCAGGCCAGTTGTGAGATCACCCTAGTTCTGCAAGAATTAAACCCACAAAATTCCCAAAAGTTTTCAGCACCTCTTCTACAGAACCTACGTTTCACTTTCAATTGTAGCCCTTGTCTCAGCTATGTTTTAAGGACCCATAAACTCCTTTACAGAACCTCTTGGTCCTGTGTGCTCTGCTTAGTCTCGCAATAAGCTTAATTTCTTCCTCTGATCCTCTCACCTATTTCTATTCCTAAACCTCATTAGAACAGTAAATTCTCCAACACAATCATCAAAAAGACTCAAAAGAAGTAATTCACAACAATCACCCTTATTCTGCCCCTTCAAATTACATCTTAAGACTTTCAGTCCCTGCTGTTCTTAGTACTACCCCATGCAATAAAATTAGCCTGACTTTACCTTTTACAGAGAACTATACTGCCATCCCTTGCAGAACTAAACTTCTCATTCAGACCAAACTCAGCTATAA
The DNA here is from genome assembly GCA_013397795.1 of Orthonyx spaldingii. Taxonomy (NCBI): domain Eukaryota; kingdom Metazoa; phylum Chordata; class Aves; order Passeriformes; family Orthonychidae; genus Orthonyx; species Orthonyx spaldingii. Next base: position 3,019,346 of record VZTJ01001900.1, on the reverse strand, counting down.
TTTGTCTAGTCCTACAAATTTTGCAGAAAAGATATAGCCATTATCCAAACTCTGTAGTCATTGTTACTATAATCCTTCTTCATATTTTTAAACTTGTTAACAGTAGTCTGTTCCATAGGAAGGAGTCTCTAAAGAGTACCTTCTAGGAGACAGCTCTGTGGCTATGCCAGCCTGCTACTGTGCAGTTAAAGACAAAGGAAAAGATCGTGGTTATGGCAAAATTCATTAATATTGTCAAGGAATGCTACTTGGAAAACTGGGACTTGGGCTGGAACTGGCAAGGTCTTGTATCTTACAGTTAATTCCTGGTTTGTTGTAGGCTGATGATAAGTCCAAGAATAAGATTTAGCTTTGGTGTTGGTAGTACCACTGGGGAGAGGAGATCATATAAATTTCAGGATATAGCCACAGTGCCTTCAGCTGCTCTCCTGGCACCTCTAATATGCCCCCTGCCAGTTTTGAGATTAAATTTAAGAATAGGAGTGATTGATTTCTTGAAATTATTGCTGGATCTTGATAAACATGCAAACATTTGATGAAGGCTAGGTTTGGAATGCTTATATTCTTTTTCTTTTTAACCTGATATCAAAGCATACATCTACCTTCAAACAGAAACAAAAATAAAGTGCTTCAACTCATCTTAGGTCTGCATGGCTTGCAAGATGTCTTCAGTATAAAGATCTTCAGTATCTCTCCTGCCCACATTAATTACATCACTGTTGCTAAACTTTGGTCTCACTTTGCATCTATTAGTCATAACTGCCAGAGAATGAACCAAGAGTCCCCCACTCCTATTGGCACCAGCTTTTATTCCAAGAGTGTGAGCCTTTTTTCCAATACTGTATTATTAACTATTTTCTCCCACTTTTTAACACTTCATAATGTGGTGGGCACTATTACACTATTATCTTACCTAAGGATTTAGGGAGGAATGAAATCTCCTGGCTAAGTGTCTATGCTTTTGGAAAAGGTGTGAGGTTCTCAAATACGACACAGGAAAAACTTACCTTTTCCTGAGCTCTTAAGGGCCGAAAAAGCAAAACTTGAAATGACAGAGGTGAATGGGTTCAATGTAGTAATTTCAGTCTATAATTCCCATCTATTGAATTCTCAGTGTTATTGATTTATTGAAATGTCCTTAATCACAAAAAAAAAAAGTCTCTGAAAACTTCTGAGGTAGCTGCTTATCTTTTCTCTTGTCCCAAGGACAGAATCTTCATGTTTGTTACTGTGCCTCATTCCTGAAAATCAGGTGCCAGTTAAAGCATCAACAACTTGCTAAACATAATAGATCCAGGCCCTGTATATTACAGTCACCCTTCACAATATGCCACAGAATTCCATGAAGATCAACAACTTAATCTCTCTTAAAGAAGTAAAATACAGTGGTGGTCCATGGATACTCCAACAGCTCCTGAGAATGCTTTTCATGTTCAGATGAAGTAACTAGTAAGGTCTAGCCTTCACTTTTAGTCAGTACTAGATCACATTTTGACATGTGACCTTACATTCCCTGCATGAATTCCTGCAGCAGGTCTGGGATTTTCCAAACTGTCTTCCACAAACTGGATAGTTTGACAACTCAAGAGTGTCTGGATCACATTAAGCCACTTGAAAGCTCTACAAATGCTTCCAGGTTACCCTCAGGCTGATGTTATTGGAAAACAACCATTCCCTGTGAGTTTCAATGTCGCTGTACTTACCCTGTGTGCTGGTTTCCTTTTTATAGTGGTCTGCTGATCAGAGCAACAGCTTTTAATCCTTTTCCTTAGTCCTGGAGTCTCTTGTTTTTAGTGTTCCTGCTGTAGCAATTGCTCTTACTGTGCCGTAAGTTCTTGCAATTTCTTGAAGCTTCTGCTGGGTCTCCTACTGCCACCATTAACTGCACCTGTAGGTACATTTGCTGCAACTGTTGCTGGTAGTGTGATGCTACCTGCCTGTTTTCTTACCAAGGAACTCTGAATCTACATTTTCTACTGGCAACAGCCTTGTTGCAGACATTCTCCCTCTCAGGTGGTCTGGTTTTGCCTATGGTCACCACAGGATTGCTGGTATCACTCCACTGAACAACTCCTGATCGCTGTTTCAACACAAAGCAAATGCAGCAATGCTACCCAGAAACAACAACAACAACAGAGCCCTTCTTCCATGAGTAGACATCGTTTTTTCACTGATTACAGAAGGATCAAGACACACACAATGGCAGCCCCACACTTTTAAAATCCACAAATACTTGAAAAACTGGTATGCAAACTCTTCTACTCCTTCACTGAGGTAGGAACTGACAAGCATGTGTGTATCATTTTATTATGGAATACAAACAGTCAATTTGCTAGATTAAAAAAAAGACACATGAACTCTATTTGAGGGAACTAACAAAATTAGTTCTTGTGAGTCATCACTGTATTGCTGGTAAAGTGGAAGTATTCAGAACAGGAAGAATAGATTAATTAAACTTGAAGCCTGCAAAGCTTGCATGGCTAAGATAAAATCAGGAACCAGTAGACATATAATGGGTTTTATTTTCTAGCAAGTATTGATGGGTGGTTTATAAGGCTACCAGAGCTGAAGAGCAAAGCATAGTTGTCTACAAGATTATAATGAAGGTCAGAGATCATAATTTTTATGGGTCTTCGATCTACAATAGAGTTAGTTCTGCTTCCAGTTAAGGTTTCTCAACAGAAACAGCTGAATTTTCTTTTTAAGAGGAATTTTCAAGATCTCCAGGGGTGCCTCTAGGTCTGGAACCATGACATTTATTTCTGGAGCAAGTATGATCATCATATCATATAAGAAATATAGCTGATTTTCAACAACTCAGATCAGTTATAGTGCATGTGATGGCATCCTGGATTACTATTAAGCAAACGGTTTTGTCTGTGAATGGGCTAGGGTTCAGGAATGTAAAGATTTGGGACAAGTGCTGTATGATCCAAATATTTGGTTGAGTAGGGTGAAAGCTGGATTTAACAAGCACGGGGTTTTGGTCTTTTTGGTGCCCAAGGTGAGGCAGCGGCCACAGGCGTCAGGACTTCCACATGGAAAAATTGCCCTTGCCTATGAGTTGCTCTTGTCAATGAGGGGCCCACCACCTGTGATCACCTCATGGTGAAAATAGATCTCCATCCCCTGTCAAAAGTCCCTGGGTGCCCCAGGAAAGACAGACACCAGAAGAGAGCAGAGAACCAAGGAACTACCTGGTGCAAGGAAGCAGAACTTGAAGAGGAAAGCCACAGACACTCCTGAGGAGTACCTTTGAAAGAGTAAGAGAGAAGAGAAGCAGGAGAATGATAGAAAATGAAATCAGAAAAAGAATCACAATCATTACAGTCTTCAGCTAACAGACTCCAATGAACTGAAAGCATCAAAACTTCATTTGAAACCCAGAAAAAAGATCTGCTGCTCCTGCCACTGCCACATATGTCTATTGCACAGTCTGCACCAAAGTCAACCAAGATGGCCCAAAAGGAGACACATATCTGAGACTGACAGGCTTCCTTCCATGGATAACACTGCCAGGAACAAGAGCAACCACAAGGATCCTTTGCTCAACACGCAGAGGAAAGTGAAAAGAAATCGCACAGAACTGTCAAAGGGTGTCAAAGGATCTGCAGGAGATCTCACAAAACATTTCTCAGTGCCTTCTTTACCAAATGGTACCTTCAAGTCAAGCAGGCATCTCATCAATTCTGAAAAACAGCATTCCAAGAAATACTACTTAGAAAAGACCAAAAGGCTGAAGAACAAAGCTGATGCAATGACTGACAAGGCAGGAAAGGCCTTTCAGTACCAGGCAGAGCCTGCCCTTTTTATTCATCAAATATGGGATTGCCTTGAAACTGGCTGCACTAGAACCAAAATCAGTTTACAGCATATTCAGTGACACTATAGTTCTCATAAAATTCATTATGACATTGAAACCATTGCAGACTCCTCAGTATCTTCACATGGAAAAATCTTTGCCATGTTATGAATGTGCTGCCAGTCTGTTTTGCACATGGCCATGTTTGGTTACATTATTCCAGGCTCCTGAATGACCACTTCAAGAATAGTTCCACAGTAGAACAAGCACCTTCTCCAGATGTGGCAAGAAGCACAGACTTGCCTTCACCTCTTTATCCAACACCTTCTCCTGCTGGTTTTGTGAGTTCTCAGCTGGGATCAAATGCCAGCAACAGCACTGGCAAGAATGGCATTGTCTAAAACGACTTCACTCCTAAATACATTTAAACTCTTACCATTTGGAGTATCTTGTGTCACAGTGTTTTGCATATAACCACAGGTTAAGAGACACTTCCTATCTAAGGCCCCCAAACCTTTCATTGGAAGGCACAAGCATTCCCTATTTACTACTCTACCAATAGCACTCTTGATTTCATAAGCCTTTACCACATACCATCAATGATAATTTCCATGTTGCAAGTCCTAATGCACTTAGCTGTTCCCTGTATAGAAGGTATTTCAAGTATCTGATCACCTCTGTCAAACTTTTCAGAGCCTCATCCAGTGCTAATCTATATTTCTGCAGTGGTAAGGGAGATGGGAACAAAGCTGCAGACAGATCACCATGCTCTGTGGAAAGGGAAGCAGTGGTTTCCACCATGTTGTCTGCTCTTTTTTAAATAGTTCTTAATAATGACTTGATTTTGATCAACAGGATGGTATTTTTAACAGAACAATCTATTTTAATTCAGAGACAACATTCAGAATAGTAATAAATTCAATCTCCTTTCTCTGTAAAATTTAGATTATTTTCCCCATATATTTTGCTGAACATCTGATGTATCTGTACTGAGTTTCACCTGCCACTGCAGTGACCATGCAGTCTTATACAGCTCTGTCCTACTTTTTTCATGGTCAGACTTTCCTGAATAACTTAATATCAGTAAACACTGTCACATTTCCCAAGGAATGGCTCATTTATTAATATGCTGGAAGTTATCACTTAGCACAGATTTCTGAAGGGCTTTATCGGTAATTTTATAGACTCACAGAATCAATCAGGTTGGAAAAGACCTTGGAGATCATCAAGTCCAACCTATGACCTAACACCACCTTATCAACTAAACCATGGCATTGAGTGCCACATCCAGTCTTTTTTTAAACATCTCCAGGGATGGCAACTCCACCACCTTCCTGGGCAGCCCATTCCAATGCCCAATCACCCTTTCTGTAAAGGTTTTTTTTTTCTAATGTCCAGCCTAAATGCCCCCTGGCACAACTTAAGACTGTGTCCTCTCATCCTGTTGCAGGTTGTCTGGACGAAGAGACCAACTCCTACCTGGCTACAACCACCTTTCAGAGAGTTGTAGAGAGTGAAAATTTACTGCTTACTCTAGTTTCCATTTTCTGTTTTCTACACATCTACACGTATAACAACTTTTGTCCTTATTCAGTGGATGCTTTATTTATGTGGGAGCCTTTGGAGATAACTTGTTGACAGTATCAGTCAGATTTCCCTGATGTGTGCTTATTTCTCAAACAAAAGCACAACAGGTATTATGTAATTGTAAGGTATGACTTTCCTCTGCAAATTTTGTGTTAATAATATTGCAACACAAAACCCACCTGAACTAAAACCACCTGCACTATAGGAAAGCTAACAACAATGGAAAAAATCCATCTGCAGCACAGCTAAGAATGAGGAATTCTAATGCACTGAAAAATAAATGAATCATAGCAATGAAACGGCCTTTTAACTAGACATGGATTGTTAAATTATTAATAGTGCAGAAAAGGAACATTTATTCAATTAATACTTTTGTTCTGTCTTTAAAAGAAAGCCAGATAAGATACATGGGTCACGTAGGAATAAAGGAAAGATTCTTAATTCACTAACTGAGAAAGATATTAGACAACATCACAACCAAATAAGCATCTTACAGGTGCATGAGATGTTTCCAGTAACACTTAATTGTTTACTGAGGAAATATCTGGCCTCCTAATTTGAATTTTATTTATTACAGTGACAACAAAACTGTAGAAGACTGAAAACACTGATTTTGTTTTTTTGGTCACCATTCAGGATGTGGAAATGAAGTGTTAATTGATTCGTCTGATTCCAGTCAGAAGAAAATTAATCAAAAATCATTTCAAAATCAATAAATAAAGAATTAAAAGACAGAATTCTAGTTAATCTCAGTCAACAAATATTTTTTTAAAAGCCAACATTTTTTCAAACAAGATGGGATGGATTTTTTTTTAGATAATATAGATAATTTAAAGAATATATACTTTAGATAGTTTATTTTTGTTTACAAAAGCGTGTTAACCAAACAGATACTGTATCATTAAGGAATTAAATATGTGCTACTAATATAATAACTCAATGCCATCCTGTAGCAGAATGACTGAATGAATTTGCACTTGAGTTTACTAACAAGAGATACACAACTGGAAATCCAGATACAGCAGTGGCGAGATTGTTGCTGTCATACTATGACCTCTTGATGTTTCCTTTTACAAAAGGTTGTAGGGGAAAACATGGAAGTCCCACAAAAGAGGGACATAGAAGTAATTTAAGGGTTGTAGAAAGTGTGAGAAGAAACCTTCTACATAAATTGGAACAAGAGTCAGGTGCTCTTGCCTCAAATGAAATGTAAATCTATGAAAATAGGCAAACACAGTAACTTATTTCTGTAATCTTCCATTAACCCATGATTAATCCACTGGTGGTTGAACAGTTAATTGGGCTGGCTTCATTAAGACCTTTTCTAGAGTCATAAAGTATATGGATATTTCATCAACTGAGAGAATTAGGATCCAGGCTAATGTGGTTTTACTGAGTTAAATATCACCTGAGTTTGATTTTCTCCATGTGTTCCTTTGGGTAAGATAAGAAGGAAACACTCAACTTTCGTCTCATGGCAACAAAAATGTACCTGTTTTCCACATTATCTGGAGCAACTAATCAAAGCATCCATTTGTTCCAGACACACATATTATCAATATTGGAATAATGTTTCCTTTCCAAAGTATGCTATATAAAACTGCTTGCCATTCTTGTGGGATACACTGCTGACACAATCATCTCACCTTGAATATAGATTAAGATGAACAAAATGAAAATACTGATTTTTTTCATGAATATAAGACACCAGAACTTTTTCTGATTTTTCTTGATGCCTTTCTGTTCAATACATATCTACTTGCCTACACAAGGACTTGCTTCTTCAATACAGTGAGTTTTACCTTGTCTGCAGAACAACAAAAAACCTGAAACAAACAAACAGTGGCAATATTTAGTGTTCTGCTATTAAGAAAAACCCTAAATGGATGGTGTTCATTTAATTTCTGTTCCTTCAACAAGTTTCTCAAACTGAGAACTTCCTACTGTATGAAGAGAGCTAGTAAGAAGTTTTCAAACATGGCAATATTTCATTAGAGGAACACTTCTTTGTTAAAGTGCTGTAGAAATATTTTGCTTTCTATCAACCTGTGACAAATCACAAATGCCACTTCATAGTAGGTTGCACTACACAGATCACTTCAGAGTCCGGCAGCTGGGCACTTAACAGATGGAACAACCAATCTCAAATTTCTTGGCAGTCAGAAGCTGCAGAGCATCATGGAGCCAAGAACACAGCAGTCTTGGGAAATCCATATTCCGGCTTTAAAGAACGTGGAATCATCTTCAAGGCATCCTGTTCCACATGTTCACTGTGCTAGTCCTAACTCTGGGGAATTCCCAAGAATGCTCCCACTCCTGAATGAGATGTGTGCACTGCTTAATTTTGGAAAAACCATAAAATATTCTGATTTCCTGAAATTCTTTTAATATTTATTTCCAACTGTCAATATCTTTGAAGGTTTTTTATTTGTTTGTGAGATTGTTTCAGATCAAAACTAAAACATTTTGAAATGTTGGACTTTTTCAGATAATGAAAGTTCTGGATTTTATCTAGCTTCTAAACATTATTATCATGGTCATGACTCTTTTCCTTTGAGGATTGTTCTCTTGCTCCTCTAACGTGAGGAATGGACAAAGAAAAGGTGATAAAGAGCTCCATCTGAAACAAGGGGTTTTTTTCTTTATTGTGAATCTCATGTTTTCAAATAGAATGATTGCAGGGTTCACAGCTGCATTGGGCAACACTGCCCAGAGAACATTCTCATTCTATTACAGCCTCTAACTGAAACATCTGCCTGCAATTTGTGACTTAACTGACACTACTAAAGTGGTATTTCCACTAAACTAGCACTGCAGGATAAGAAGATGGGCGTAAATATTGATATCTATGTGCAGTACCTGATGTCTGTGACAGAGGTCCATCTGCATTCCTCTAATCACAAATTCTTTGGTATATCAGAACATTTTACAAAATTTGCATGTAAGAGAATGAATATCTTAACCAGAAATTAACATTTATGACAGAAACCCTTCTCTTGTGGTATTTGTCACTAAATCTTTGGAAAAATGGATGAACACTTTCCCAGATGAGTATGCCAAATGCAAAAGGGGAAAACAATTGCACTGCTTCTTTTATTCAGGCTGAACTTAATGTAAAATTTAAATCAATGGCATAAAACAGTGAATTGTCAATTCAATTTTTATCTTTTATGTTAACTATATAGGTACTAATTCTGCAACATAAGGTCTTCTCATACCTATATCCTTTGCTGTTTTTCTTCACAAAATAGAGTGAAATTGTAGAAAAGATTTTTATAATATGGGGTTTTTTATATGACACTTCAAGACCAACAATAGCACAAGTCATAAAAATTGAAGATTAGTCCCATTTTGTGATGAATGTCAAATCCAAGTCAATTTCTAGTTTCAGAACAATTTGGCATTAATATTCTGAGACAAACTGGAACACACCTGACATTTTAGCTTAGAATAAGACTAAAAGAGAAGTAACTACTACTACTACTACTACTGCTACTACTACTACTACTAAATGACCCCTCAAATGAATTGAACATTTTGGTTGGTCTCAAAATGGTGTTACTTTTATGTGTGAAAATTTCTCCTTTAAAGAATATATGAGTAATTTTGGCAGGGGATGGGGAGGGGATCAGGTCAGGAAACAGGCTGAAGAGAGCAGTCACAATAGCAAAACTTTCAGTAGGTATGTAACAGCTTTTTTAAAATAATGTAATGTGAGACAGTCATTTTCTGTCTTAGGTGAAAGACCAGATTGTAATGGTCATATAAAATTATTTTTTAGTCTTTTCTTTTTCTTTGGACCAAAACTAAAGATATTGATAATTTCTGCCCATTGCCATACAAGATCTAAAAGATCTTGCATTTATAAAAACAGTGGACTTGAGGAAAAAAAAAAAAAAACCAAAACATTTTATTCTGTTGTGTAACTGAGTTAATTTCACAGTGGTTCTGTCCAACTTGCATTGATTCTTTGCTGCCTCTGGTGGAAGCTGTGTACAGCTCCCTGACCATAAAGACGTAGAACTATTTCTTTAAGTTGATTTTATGTCTTGAGGCTGCTTTTTGAAGCCGCTGCAGTTCCCAGATTCCGATGCTTATTTTATTCCCATTTAGGCCATGATGCAAAAAAGCTCATGTCAGTTCTACCAACTGGTAAGAGTACCCAAAGCTTTTGCCTCTACCCCTTGCAACACAGGTGGGACTGACAGGTTGTGACTATACCAGAAGACAAATGTGAAAACTGCCAGGGAGGTTTCCTGGCACTGGAAGCCAGCCGTCAATATTGTTAAATTGTTAGGGCAGTCCCTGGAACATGGTTAGTCTGTGACAACTCTCCTGATCGATCCCTGTGCACTGTTGGGAAGCCAGGCAGCCCAGGAAGCATTCCTAATGAGTAGTTTGCGTAAGGCTGTCCTCTTGCTGGCAGTTAGAAGGATGGACAGAATGGATGTGGCCTATGCTGTGCCAGCTGGCTTAAGTGCCACAGACTTTATCAGTGCTCTTGAGCGCATTATATTTATTCCTGCAGATGTATCCTGTGTATTCCAGGTCCTTGGCTTCCCGCAGTTCAGCTGAACCAGGATGTTTTTTCTCCTCTAAAGTACAGCACATTTCCATACAAGAAGAGACAACATTCACAACCCTGGGCTTGTGGATGTACAATACAGTATATTCAAGATATATTCTGCACTTTTATATCTTTGCATCACTTCAAGTGCAGAACCAAAAAAAGGTACAAGTTGAACTCTGAAATTTAGAGACAGCTCTAATAGTCTTCTGTTGCTGTCGAATAAACTTTCTGCCTTTACTGTGAAGATAGCTTAAGCCCATTATGAAACTGGTCACGAGGAGGCTGTCTGGGTACAGTTTGGGACTGACAATGCTGGTTTTTGGAAGAAGAAAACCTCTGGTCAACAGTGAACACGTGTAGGGGCCTCAGTGTTTCACAGTAGTTGTAGAACTGTTTATGGCCTGAAAGACAGCTGCCTAGAAAGGGATTAACCCCCCCTGCCTTCCTCAGCACCTTTTGTAGGCACATGATCTTCCACAGGGTGTGCTTGCCTACAAGAGGTCTCTGGAATACAGTCTGGCCAACGGGCCTGCTCTATATCTGATCTGTAAAAAGTCGTCCAGCTCTCCACTGGATAGTCATGAGGCCTGCTCACTAAACCAGCAGTGTGCTGCCTACTGGTGACCTGCAGAAAGAAACAAGTACCTCTGCTTTTTATAGTTCTTGATGCTTGTGCTTAGCATTCATATGCTGATGGTGAGTCATATGGGATATCCTTATGCTGCCTGAGATGGCATTTGTTTTTCAGCATACATTTTTTAAGAAGTGGTGCAAAGACAATGTGAGATAACATTCTCAGATTTAGAGTACACTATCAAAACATGTCAGCATTTATCAGCTATGGCTCTAAAAAACACATGTGATCCACTTGTCTCTTTGAGCTAAGAACCATGGCTGCGATGAAACACGAAGCTACTCTGCTTCTAAAATTACTAAGTTCTTACGTACACTGAAGCCATCCTCTTTCCTTTGGCACAGAAAGACCAGAGTGGGCCATAAAATGTAATGCACTCTTATCAGCTAATGAGACATCAGCTAGAGCTTTTACTTGTAATCTTAATTTGATGTAGAAAGAGTTTCTGTGGCTGCAGCTGTATAACACTAAGTGAAGAGATAGGAGTCCACAGTGAACCCACATGTAGCAGGCTCAGTGCTGCACAGTAGCTATGGAAGGAAGTTTCTTAGAATGGCATTAACCCCCTACCCTCACTTACCTGCCTAGAAGTTTGGCATCTGGTCTGTGTTAGTGTATTCCTGTAGGCAATAGACTACAGTTGGAGAGGTTTGACTTGCTTCACTGGGGCATTTATCTTTACTTTGTTAAAGAAAGTATCTCTGAAAAATTAAATACAGAATAATTCAGAGGGGTGCTCGCTGAAGATTTTCAGGGTCTCAGGATTTTCAGACCACAAGAATCATCTAAAAAAGTGAGACTATCCTCTCAAGACTTAAGTTTCCTTCTGCTGGTTCAGTAGGATTTCCAAAGGAGCTTTGTGTTGGTGCAGCACTGTTGTCCTGCTGCAGCACTGCAAAGCTGATTGAACATAATTTTAAAACTGGCTCAATAACTGATGCATTCGCCAACTCAGAGCTGTCTTTAGCTTTGAATTAACAGGCAGAGAAAAGTTCTAGCCAAAAATCTGGTTGGGAATTTTTGTTGTGGTTTCTTTTTTTAACTTACTACCAAACATCAAGCCGGCCCTGGCTGCAGTTCTGATGAAACATTTGGGAACTGTATCAAAGTTCTTCAGTTTTGGTTGCAGAGATGATTAATGGGATTTTAATCTTGTTGGCATTTGCATCAGGTAGGAAGTGGGGAAAGCCCTTAAAATGCTCAATTGGCTTTAATATCCCTAACATCTGTTGAAGTTTTTGTTCTTATATATAGTTATATATGTTCTCTAGCTGATGTCAGTGCTATAGGAATTCTTAATGCCTCATCTTTAGTCTCCCCAGCAGCTGTCATTGGGCATTGCCTCTGAGAGTTGGAGGCTCACAGAGATGACCAAGCCAGGTGCATAAATATTATTTTATACTCATGTACAATACATTATATTGAAAACATTCTGCATTTGCATTAATTTGGAACAGAGATTTTGGAAAGTATCATCTGTTGGATGCAGTGTATATATTTTTCTATACAGATTTTAAAAGTAACTATCACACAGGCAGATTCCATGTGTGTGGTCAACATTTTGAGTTGAATTGCCCTGTAAACCAACTGATACCCACTCAACCCAACAGAATTACCAGCCCTACCTCATGCCATAATACGAACCTCTACTGGGATTGGCGTGTAACCTGAAGGTTAAATACTGCTTTTCTTTTGTGAGGAGTGCAAAGTCTGTTTTTTAAACCAAGAGTTTTGTAAGTTGATGTGATGTTTAAGGGAAAAAAATGTATTTCAAAATATCTTTTTTGAGGTTCTGAGGTCAATAAAGAGCGATGCAAGCAGCATTTTTTAGCCTAGTCATATGAATGTCCACTGGAATTTTCTTCTAAGTGTACACTCAGTTCATGTATTGGTTATGAGCCTGATTTAGACAATCAGCTCTGCTCTGCAATTACTTCAGAAAATGTTGCACTTGCTTTTATTAAATATAGATAGGAACCCTTATGTCTGTTATAATCAACTGAAACGAGAGCATGCTTGAAGCTGTAGGGCTCTTAGCATGAAAATTTCACCACTCTTAGACAACAGAACCAAAGAGAACACATTTTCTTGTTTTCATGAACACCATGTAAGTAAAGAAAGTCGAGATATCTTTCCTTTTCTGTCTTAGCATGGCATACTGGAGTGGAATACCAGAAAGGAGTTGGTGAAAACAGTGACTAATGTGTGTTACTTAACAAAGCTAGAAATTTTGCCTGGCATTTGTTCCGAATCCCAAATGTAATGCTTCTGTTTCATAACCAAGGGAACAGGGGATGGTACACTGGCTAAAACTATCCACTAAATGCTGCATTTGATCTCCTCATTTATGTATGCTTACTTCGTGAGGTCCTTATCCTGAGGATCACGGTGTTTACTTTAAAGACAAGGCATTTTTAATAACATTGTAGATCGATCTATTCATGGATTTTGATTGTGGAAGAGTTAACTAACTTGACGTCCTGTAGAAATAAGATGAAAAAAATCACATCACTTTTAAATGAAAACCACTCCCCCAGGACAAGCCAAAAAACTAATTGCATAGCATTAACTCGAGGGATCTGCTCTCTCAGGTATATGTTGCTTTTTGAGACTGAGTTTCATATCTCCCTCTCTACCTTCTTTCAGGGAAAGCAAGCAGGTTTTTGTCCTGGCAGGGAAGTGTGTTCATCTTTCATCTCTGCCTGAAGAGATTAAAACTTACATCTTGTAAATCCTGGAAGAATGCTTTCTTCACCATCCTGGCTGTTTAGTGTTGACAAGAGTCAGGCGCTTCCTGGTATCCAGGGAAGAAGTCCAAGAACCTGTGAGCAGTCATGGCAAACAGTGCACCTACTCATTTAGAAGCCTCAGGAGTCACACTGAAGGTGGGTGGAAGGCTTGGGGATTGTAGTTTTGACAATATATATGCAGAGTAGGAGCTTGGTAGCATATAGGCAGTTATCATCTAGATGGAGCCCTAAGAAAATGTACTTAAGAAAACAGAACCTGTTGGAATATTAAATTACCATCCCAAACCTATCAGTGGAAATTTCAATTTAACTCTATTAAAGTCATGGGAGCTATTATATATCTTTGTATAATTCAATGTAAACAAATCAGAATAGGCCCTTGCCTCAGAGTCTGCATGCAAAAAAAGACAACAAACTATTCATCTACTTCGTATCTCAGCTAATATCTTCATTGACTTTGAGTTTATGTTTATATTAGTAAATGTAAAAGGAGTACTCCTGAGCACTGGAATTCAATTGTTTATGACATTAACTTGTCCTTGGCACATCTTAGGCCAGTTCCAGCAATCCCATTCTCAGACTCATGGTGGAGTTACCTCATAAGAGGGATTAATGCAGTTTCTTCTAATGTCCACTGTCTCTTCAAAAGGAAGACAGCTACATACATAAACCATATTATTCAACAATTTGCTGGTTGTTCCTTGACAGCTGGTCTCCATGCCAGACGTAACAGGCATGTCTGGATACATCTAAGACAGTAGAAAAGATGCAGCCTAGCATTCCTGACTTGAATTGGTGTGTACTCAAACCACAGGCTGCTCCTTCCTTACACAATGGTGACCAAAATGACATGGAAACTGTAGCTGTAAGGAAGGCGAAAATCCATTCAGGTGTTTAGCTGAATTCCTCTTTCAGTTCCGCAGTTGTATCTACCTTTTTCCAAAGAGATTACTTTGGGTGAAGGAATACTTGCAATGTAATCTTAGGAACAGAATACCAGGCTATATTCTGCCTGCCTCGTTTTCCACCTTCCCTGTCTCCAGTTGGTGACCTCGATGTGTCAATATTTGGAATGTAAATACATGTAACATGTAAATACAGCCATACCAAGTTATGTCATGCAAAGTGGCATTCTTTCTCACTGTTGAACTGATTGTTCAATTTCTTTTTTTCCCTGAGTCCTAAGGTGACTGGAAACAACCATGAAACCAAGAGGAGGAAGGGTTCTGGACACATGACAAAACAGTCTTGTTCAGTCTTGCCTCTGGGTCTCTTTATTCATCGTGTGGTGTGTATTTTTCTTTTTTTTTAATGCTTTTGTACCTTCACTGTGACAGCATGGGCTGAGATTTTTGTAGTAAGAGACACATGTGCCATTGGTATAATGGTTTAGAAGATAAATCAATTAAAATAATAAAGCAGTCGGGCGGGCGGTGCCGGCTCCGGCCCGGCCCTCAGCGCGGGGGGCCGCGGGGCGCTCAGCGCCGCCTGGCGGCGGGCGGCGGCAG
>VZTJ01001900.1:2976320-3002968 GCA_013397795.1 Orthonyx spaldingii | reverse complement strand
GTGCTGTTCCCTGCCCCGGCCGGCTGCTCCCCCAGCCGCGCACCTCCCGTCCCGCCGCTCCTCCCGCAGCCCGGGCACAGAGCCCTGCAGCGAGAGCGAGGAGCCGCTCGGTGCGCAGCTGCCGCGGCTCTCCGGCACAAACTTCGGGGAAAGTTGTCGCCCCTTGCCCGTGTTTCTGCGCTCCGCGGCGGGGCGGGGAGAGGCGGGGCGGAACGCCCGTCCCGGCCGGGGATCTGCTCCGCCGGGGCACCCCCAGCCTGGCCCCGCTCCGGAGCTGCGCCCCCGCCCGCCCGCGGGACCTGGCGCTGGCCGCGGGGAGCCCGTGCGGGCGCTGGGGCGGCTCTGCCCGCGGGGCGGGCGNGGCAGCGGCGGAGCCCTGCGGAGCCCTCGCCCCGAGCCGCTCCGCCAGCCCCCGGCAGCCCGGAGCGGTCTGTGCCCTCGCCTTGTGTAACCTACGAAGCGGTAGCCGCTCTTTCCTCCGCTGATGTTTCCGATCTCACCCCCGCGAGTCTCTCCACCTTCGACCCACCCCCAATTTTGTCTTCCAGTGAAACAGGAGACCTCCCATAGCAGCGGATCCTTGCTTTTCATCCCCTCATGCACTCTTCAGGTCGGACTGCAATGAGTGGACTGAGGTCTTCTGGGCTGCTGGGGCTGGTACTCTTAATGCTCTCAGCAGGATACTGCAAAGAGAAAACGAACTCTGCAGATTTGAAGGACAAGCAAAGTCTCTTAAATCTCATCATGGAGATCATTCAGGAACTGAAAAGGTACCACCTGGAGAAGGACAGTGGGATGCAGTACTTCTCCAAGCATGACTATAACTTGGATCGAAGGGAGGTGGCTGACTACGGAGGATACCAGGACGAGCAGAGAGTGGGTAAGTCACAGTCCATTTTTTTCCCTTAGGGTGCCTTGGGGAATGAGAAAGCGCATCAGGTTACTAATTTTGTATTAACAATTCATCACTAAAATACCTGCAGATTGCCTTTGGTATCAGAAGCAGACACAGATGACAAATTTGGAATAAAAAAGCTCCATTCACCTCTCAGAGTCTTTTACTCTCTGGATAATGTACTCAACTGAAAGTCCAACTTCCTGTGGCTTTGAACAAAACCTATTAATAAGGGAAAAGACTGAAATGGGCTGACATCAAAGAAACAAGGGATGAAAACGCTTTTTCCTGGAAGGTTACCACTTATTATCATGTGCTTAGTTTAAGTGTTTCTTGGAAATGACCTTGGCAAGAATTCTCCTGCAGGACTGTAGTATGTCCTTAAAGACTTTACATATAGAAGTTTTCCCTGCAGCTCAACTTCACTGAACTGTTCACCCTGCTCGTTAGTTCCTTTTGTACTCCAGAGGCAGCACCTTTGAAATACCAGGGAACTGAGACAGTACTCCTGTGTCACTGTGCAGGCTGTGACCAGTTTGGGACACTCCTGCAGGCATCCTTCTGCTCCTTTGACTGGCTCTTCTATAGCCTCCAGTGAAAGCCCAGGTTTGTTTGTGAGATGTTCAGGGTTGCATAGAGCTGTCCAGAAGCACACACAGTGATGGATAGTTACTGCTCGTTTGGTGATGTACTTCTGTGCATCCAGTTGAAACTTGATTTAGTTTCTCCTGCTGCCATATCTAATTTAGTGTTCCCTGTCACTCCCCAGCCCCTACAGCGTTACTGCTGCTCATCTGACCCTCCAACTGAAAGTGACTTCCTGAATATTTTCCAGCAAATGTCTACTCACCTTTTCCCAAACTGGCTTTCATTTTGATAGGATGCTATTTAGTTTGTGTTTATTGATCTCATAAAGCTTCATTGTATCTTTTCATCATTCTCATTCATACTCAAATATCCTGATAATTTGCATTTATTGGTGGATGTCATTAAGACGTTGCTTCTGCATTTGGATAATTAGTGAATGTACAGAGGAAGATGATTTTGTTCTACTTCAGGTCAAGACAGGAGAGAAAATTTTGTTTTGCAAATGTTGAAAAGTCAAAGAGGCCAGACTAAGCAGGGAATCGTGATCTGCACAACTCTAAATCTCATCTTGGAATGTGGGTGTAGTTTTTTGTCACCTTGTTGTTGTGAAACATCTGGCTTGTGTGGAACAGTTATCTATGAAATTAATAAACCTGCTTCAGAGCAGATTAGTTGGTAGTATTGTTATTGATTCCGAAGCAGGATTTTTCATTCTGTTATTATAATGGAGTTTTTCCCAGCAACTCTGAAAAGGAACTACTAGTTAGTCTTTCATTTCAGTTTTGGCATCACTTTCCCAGTGAGCCTGTCCCATGGGAAATTTCTGAGTGAAGCATGTGTGTTTTTAATGCTCTTCATGACATAATTAGGTCAAATAGGATAAGGTCAATTTTACTTACACCGACTAAAGTTAGAAGTAAATGAAGAATGACTTTCGAGAAGTGTCTAAATTCACAAGTGAATCGGATCTGGATGGAAATGCTCTCTGCTTTATATCTGATAAGAGGTGCCAGGGGAATGAAAAAGGCTGCTCAGGCATTTATGGTCAAGTAAATAAAGCACCATATAGTGTATCACACACAATCAGCACTAAGCTATCAGCATAGAGTTTGTAACAGAAAGCAATCAAAGATAGCTGTAAATCAGGAAGTCACAAGCAGGGGTTAGGGCTAAAATGGATTTCAGTAAACCAGTTTCATTTTGCCATCTGCTGAACACAAAACACAAGGCGGTAAACCACAAACATAGGGAGCCAGAAGAGAGCAATTTGCTTGGAATCATTTCCTGTGAATTTTATTTACTGCTAAAGGCGGGAGGCGGGGGAAAGATTCCTGTAAGTAGATCAATCCAGTTTCATGATTACAGCAGAACAGTGCTTCTACCAACATACCTGGGACAGGATAGTGGATATATTTGCATAAGAGAATTAGAAGACACAACCCCAAACTTGAATATATCTTCGGGCCTTTACCACTTGTGTAACATGAAAGAATTTAAATCTAGGTAAACTTGATAATGTAGTTCATAGAGAGGTAAAATCTGACTCTTAGTTAATAACCATCGTCATTAATGATTTCTCACCTAAAAGACACTGTTTCATTAGTCCTGTGTTTCCCAGAGCATTTTACAGAGTTTCCCTATGTAAAGCAAATGCTTGCAATTTGGCCTACTGTATGCAAAGGACTTTTGACCTCTGTGCACCTGTCAAGACATAGTGGTGATGTTTGCTGGACAGAGTATTCCCTGTCCTCATTCTGTGCTTGGCAAGCATAGTTCCAGTGCAGCAGAGTAACTGTTCTTTTTTCTGTTCAAACAGAAATAGTTCCCAGAGATCTGAGGATGAAAGACAAGTTCTTGAAGCATTTAACAGGTATGTTTTAATTTTGCATCGGTATTCATATTTCACATACATACCATAAGCTGCACTACTCTACCTGTGAGCTGTGCTGATTTGTAACTTATTTTGTCTTTCTATTTCAGGTCCACTCTACTTTAGCCCAAAATGTAGCAAACACTTTCATCGGCTTTATCACAATACAAGGGACTGCACCATCCCAGCATGTAAGTAACAAAACCAGAGACTTCCCTAAAACAAGAGGAAACTCAAAAATTTTTTAGCTCTATCAAGTATCAGTAGCGATACAATGTCAGAATGCGTTTCCTGCAAAGAAAAATTTGGAGTGCTCTAAAATATACTAAGTATCCTCTACAGCATCAGCATTACAGAGAGGAAAATGGGAAAAAAAACTTTCTCATTGCAAATACACTGTGTAGAACAGCTGTCAATACTGCATCCTTAGGTACTGATGTATTTGCCTTGTGGGTTCCAAACCAAGTGTTAGCTTCTCGTAGGAACATGATTCCACTCACAAATATCTCATATTTAACTTTTAGTGCTGTAAATTCAAGATAGGATCACAAATCCAGGTGGGGTTATTTACTTTTCATTGGTTATTTATGTAGGACATATTTTATAGACATTTTCTATTTTGACTATTCAGCTACCAGTCTACCAGTGATGTTGACAATGCATCTTTGCAACACTTGTCTTCAGTGAATTACAAAAGTATAACTTCATAAGGCTTAGAAAAAGTAAAAGTGCTGATGGACACAACTAATCAAATGCAGCTTATGATACCTCATCACTGTTGGCAGCATAGAGAATTAAATAAAAATCAAACACTGACATTTGTCAGTAGCTGTGACTCCAGATTCATACTGAAGTGGACCTGTTGAGTAAGCAGATGCTATTTTAGTACAGCCTTTTCAGAATGGAAGCGCACTTTATTTTACTTGTCTGAGGTCAACCAGTTGGGTCAGTAGCAGAGCTGGGAATAGAAACAAGAGTTAGAGATTCCAAGTTTCAAGTATTAATAAATATTTCAGCCCAGTGCATTTTAAAGGCATATTTGGTAAGAACTGTGAACATTGTCTGTATTTGTAAGGCTTCAGATTAGGAATACCTTGGAAAGACAAGGATTTCTAGATGATAGGTAACTAGATCACATTCTGTTTACATGGGTGGAGATGTAAGTTGATCATAACTTGTCTGTTCTGAGCAAGCAACAGTCATGTTACCTTTTTCATAAGGATCACAACACAAACATCATTTGGCTCTGCACTAATGAGTACTCCAAGATGTGAAGCTAAAAACTAGTTGGCCTTAAAGGCTCTAAATTAGCCTTTTCCTCCTGACAGGTGACATATCCACCAACATAAGGTCTGGATAATGAAGGATAATTGGTATGAGTGACAATTATAGCATAACTATGGTGTGAGTTGGGGTTTGTTAACATTTCATCTCTAGAAAACATTAGGTGTAGTTACTCATTAATGAAATAATGCCTAACAAATGTGAACATCTGTTACTGTACTGGATTGATGAATATCTCTTTTAAGTGACTTTCTTCTAGGAAAATGAGATGAACTGCCTGCTTTAATTCTTCATGCACAGAACGATGTTACTTTTTGATAATATCCTGACTTCAAATTACACTGTTCCTTCTGTGTAGAAATCTGAAGGCCAAGCAGCAAAGAAACTAAAAGTGTCTATGATGCTGCAGCATGGTGGTAGCCAGTACAAAAGCATTGTGTTGTGTACTTTTTAGTACTTTGAGCAGTGTAGTAACATTGGGACCTGAAAAATAATTTACTTTTCTATCTGTCCATAACGAACTTTCACAATATTTGCTTTAAGTTTTTCATGTAAATGAACAAAAACCAGTTTTGATTAATTTCTTTAGTTTTCCATTGGCTCTGTCTCTTACTATGAAAGCCTCAGGAAGTTGAAGGTACCTAAAATATGGACAACTAACAATAGGACTACTGTGGAAAACCAAATTTTACTAGTTTTAAGATGAAACTTGATACTCTTATGAATGTTTATGATGTGGTCATCTACTTGGGCTGGACTTAAGATTTGTATGACTAGAAGGTGTTATTTAACTAATTTAACAGCTTTCCCAGGAAGAAAATCTATTGGAGAGTGGCATTACTTAATATTAAGTTGACAGACTTGCCCATTGAGGGCTAGATTTGAAAGGGGGATGAGCACTACTTATTCCTTCTCTAATATGGAAATACTGCAGTCACATGCTTAGATCCCGCACGGAAGCACAGGCACAGATGTATAAATTTTTATACATACATACATACACTTGGAGAGACTCCAAGCATGCTCATGCTGTTTGTTTACAGATAGAACATGTGCAGAAGTCGGTTGCATAGTTACACCTTCTTTAGACATGGCTTTCAGTTACTACACAATTTTTACACGCTCCCTTTTTAAGTCAAAGGAGTTGATTTTTATTCTGTTGCAAACTAAGGTATCCATTGAACTTCGCTATGACACAAATTTGCACACTGATAACAATTTTGATTTTTAAAGGCAAAATTGATTACTTTGGTAATCTAGTCATGCTCTTTTTTTTATACAGACTATAAAAGATGTGCCAGGCTTCTTACTCGATTGGCAGTAAGCCCTATGTGCATGGAAGGATAAAGGTAAGCTCTTTCTTGGCAGAAATGACATTCCACTGCATAGCAAAGCAGTGGATGTTGTGCTTCATACATGAAAATTCATGGGAGTATAATAACAACTGTCCTTTAGATAAGGTATTCCCCTCCCAGAGTAACTGGCTTAATCTGGCAAATTTTGGCATTAAGGAAAGGGTACCCCCTACTGGAAGTCATTACATAAACGTCCATGTGCATCATCTGTGAATTATTTATAGCAGCATACAGTTAGCAGATAGTGAATTTGTTGTTACAGAACAAAACACAACAGCTGTGGCTTATTTTTCAAGAGTTTACTCAGCACACAATTGCCTGTATCGGCAGCAGCAGCCGCCCTTTCATGTGTGCAGCTGTAGATCTGTGCTGTCCTCAGTAGAATGAGTTAATGTATACATAGCTGTACACATGGAAGCTTTATAAATGCAGAGAGGTTGCAGGTGCTTTTATAGTAATTCAATTAAAATGTATTGATAGTAGCATTGATTAACTTCAGGCTACTTGGATTTCTTGGGATTTCCTTGTGTACACCTCTCATGTCTATAGGTAATTCCCTCCTTTTTTGCCTAGATGTGCCTCTGTTTCCCACAAATACTTGGCAAATTTCATCATGCACCAAAATAAAAAGCCAATCAACCGAATCAAAAAGTACTCCCAAACTATCTGTATTTTTAGAGAACTGTAACACAAGAATACAGAAGGACTAATTTACATTCTGTCCTCAACCTTTACCTGAGACAAAACATGATCATGGACAAAGGGATAAATAAGAACCATGGAGATTTGTCAGTAACGAATGCTGTCAAACCAAGATGCTTTAACTCTGTTACAAGATACACATCTTGTGGAAGGAATCTGTGAGAAAAAGTAATATTAAGCGTTTTATTTTATTTTTTTAAGCATTGACACTGTTTAGCACTTCACTCTCACAAGCAAGCTGGAGAAATAGGATCAAGATAAATTGATGTAAAAATGACTAGAAAAAGATACATAAGTGTTAGTGCTTCATTGTCAAAACTGGCAAAATGTATTGAGCAGTGTCACACAGTTTCATTGTGGATTTGATATTGTTCCCTATTTTCATTAATAACTTGGGTGATAAAATACTGTATTTATGTATTTCAGTATTACAGGGGAAGCAACCATGATGGAGTACTACCTTGAAATTAAGATAATCTTGGAAAATAATCCAAATAGTCTAAAACCAGGATACAGATAAAGGGCAGAATTATGAAGTCATGTAGGATTATTCAACTGCAGAAACACATGGAATTTGGTGAATAGTTAGTGCTGTCGAAAACAGAGGTTGTCGTGGACCACAAACTAAGCAAGTCAGTAGTGTCACACTTGAAGAAAGTGAAACAATACTGGAATTTATAATAGAATCGTTGTTTATGAAACTCCTGACATAATTATTGTTACTGGAATACTATAATTAAGGGCACCACACTTGAAGACACATGGGTTCTTCTTGTAAAAGTCCAAAGAAGAGCAACATGGACAACCACAACCAAAGGCATAGAAAACTCAGTATACGAGAACAGTTACAGGGACTGGGATTATTTAATGTAAAGAAAATATGACTGCAGGAAAACATGATGGAGGTATTCAATTTCATGAAAGGTTGCTACAAGTCATTCTGTCTGTCCAGTCTGGATAAGTGAGACAATTTGTTTAACTTTGCAATTAGGCAAATAATGTTATTACCAGTACTAATAAGAGCTACATCAGAGTATGAAATTCTTTCTCCCTTTCTTTAGAAAGTTTTATCTGTATCTTAGAACCTGTCATATAAATATGAACTCATAACTTGAAGGAATAGCAACTAAAGTAGTTCACATCTCAAGCTGGGAGTCTATTTAAAAATGTCCATCTCTCAAACAACACCTTTGCTCAACTAGCAGGCATGTTTCAACATCAGCAACAACTCTCCACTTCTCTTATTCACACAGACACAAACCAGTAGTGGTAGACTCCTTAAGCAGCCTCGATTAGTAGAAAGGAAGACAATCCTCTACTACATACATCTGGAGATGCACAGGTGTTTCTGTAAGATTAAGCCTCTTTTCTCCTCAAAGCTTTTCCTCTGCATCAGTTCAATTTGTGTGAAACAAATTAGGTTTCCTGTTTTGTTCAGTATCTGATTGTTGTTTCATTGCAGGTTTATAAGTGGGCTGGGCTATAAATGGACTATTACTTTGGCAGACTGGTAGTTCTGGTGGATTTTTCAGATCTGTGGGCATGTATCCATGTTTAGAGATCAATTTGGAGAGAAGAAAAGAAAATAAATTTATTTTTATTTGTACTTAGAATGCATTTTGGACTATCACAGCTTTAAAGCACACAAGACATTGAAACTCAGAGCTAAGATCAAACAAGAAAATAATATGTGAAAACAGGAATTAGACATCTGTTACTGTCACAGCACATACCTAAGTGGGCACATGTGCGTTTATGGTACGATGTGTCTTATGGAGCCTTACTTTTTCTCATTTATCCTATACATATGTAACTGAGCTCCATCTTCTCTTCTTTTTTTTTAGAGTGTTATGTTCCCTTTCTGCCTGTCCTACCAGACATGAGCAATGCAGGGACCCAGTAACAGCCCTTCAACTTGTTGAGATTGCATGAGTGAAGCCAGACCAGCAGATTTGTATTATCACATCTCAGTAGTCCTTTATTTTTCCAGTCAGCAACCCAGGCTGTATTCCCTGGGTGCCACGAACACCATCTCTGATTAATTTTATTCTGTAACCCCTTCTTATAGTCAACACAGCTGTGCTAGAGTCATGTCCTTGATGCTCCTTTTTTTTGTTCTGTTCTTCAGCCTCCTTCCTCTGCCAGCTTCCTAATAGTTCCCATATTCTATGCTTGCTTTGCTCCACTCCATGCAGACACATCCCACAACTGTTACATTGTCCATATCTGCAGTAGGTAAGAGATGCCAGGAACACGATTCCTGAAGTCGCTGCCTAAATAAAGTTCACAATTCAGATCATGAGCATTTCCTGTGACAGACAGTGATGAATCTAAAAATCCCATTGACAGCAATTTTCACAGCCACTTTGGCTATAGTCATACAGATTTTACTGCTTTTGTTTGAAAACTGCAGGTGGTACTGTTGGTGCCCTGCCTTTTCCATTACCCTTTACGTGTTTACTAGAGACCAACACTGATCTC
The DNA here is from genome assembly GCA_013397795.1 of Orthonyx spaldingii. Lineage (NCBI taxonomy): Eukaryota > Metazoa > Chordata > Aves > Passeriformes > Orthonychidae > Orthonyx > Orthonyx spaldingii. The sequence goes on along the minus strand of VZTJ01001900.1, from coordinate 2,993,793 downwards.
ATAATTTATGTTGAAAACTTGTAATGTGAGGAGTAGTTCAGGGACTAAGGACTGCATTATCACATATTATTACATACTTCTGTTTCGAAGATTTATTCGAATTTCTGTACTGACAAATATTAATGGAGTTTTTAAAACTTTTTTAAAGCATCTACAGTTATTTCAAATAAACAAAGTTAAACTAATGAAACACTTTTACACTAATAAATACAAGACTGGTGCTAGTAGTTGAAGTCTTGGGCTAAGCAGAGAAAATGAGGGTTTATATACTATAAAAAGTGTATTAAAGAAGTCTACCAGTTGCTTGTTTCCTTAAGATGCAGATAGAAATAATTAATATTCATACATACAGGTCAAATATTCTTTGCAAAATTCCTAATAAGCTTAAAACTGAAATTTCCTTTGGAACTCAGAAAAATCTGTGTAAACTCCTCAAGATGTATTGACCATACTAGTAATGTACGTGACAAATGCTGAAAATACAAAATTAAGTTGGAAACTTAAAATACATGAAGAAAAAACTGAAACATACCCCACTAAATATCCCATTCCTTTACACCATATTATATATCCATTTTTTCAAATTATTCCTAAACCAAGATGTTTGGGCACTTGAATTTTACTTCAAGTGTTTTGTAACAATGGAAGCAACAGCCCTTAATTGCATTCTCCCTTAGACTGCTGCTTATTCAGAGTAACATCGAGTGCATTCAAGAAATGTTAGATACTTGAATTCCATAAAAATGAAGGTGAAATTAAGATGAGGGGGTTGTGTATTATTCAGTGAAGGCCTTTTTTTTTTTTTCTATAAAGTATAGCTTGATCTGTCTTATACAGCTGCTCAGGGCATGTTCAATCATCTCTTCTTGGCACCAGGAAGTGGTTCCCAAGTTAACTAATTCAAGGCTTTTATCAGAACTACTACTTTGAGTTAAAAAGGCAGCCAGTGGACATGGTTACTGCTGTGGCATTGTCCAGGTTAATTAAAAGGAAGCTCATAGTTTTCCTTGCTGTGGGATATCTGTGGTTAGCACCAGATGGAACATTAAGAGCTTCATCATCTTCATGGATCTCTGTGATCACATTGCAGCAGAATTCCACCTGGCTGTGCACCCTTGGGGAAATAATTTTTTTATGTCAGCATGGGGAGGTTCTGCTACAACATCCTGCTGTCACAGTGTTTTAAGGTTTATATTGATATTTAAACCACTAAATTCTTTTCATATAGATTAGCTTTTTCTTACAGAGTTTATCATCATGCACAGGTAATAACCAGAATCAAATTTTGAAAGCTGTAATATGCCTTTATAATAGCTTTCATTTGTGCTTTTAAAAATTAGCACAATTGGCTGGGGAGTTGTATAGTTACCTATGCTCTCAACAGAGGCTGTAGTCAAATTGCATTCAGGATCTCCACTAAGACTATCTGTCATCCTTTAGCTAAGTTCCAGCCTAATTTTCCTAGATTGATGCATATAACAGACTATACTAAATAATTCTTTTTTTAAAGTGCAACAGATTTATCAGTGCTAAAAATCTGGGGTGTATTCAAGGGTTTCTGAAAACACCAGAGGTTTAGAAAACTGTAAGTTAGCTGATATAAAACTGTAAGTTACCCATACAAAAGCAGGTGTAGATGAGATGACAAATGAACATTCTGTTCAGTTTTTCAACCCTTGTGAGCTCCACATTCCCATCAGTAATGAAAAAAGTTATTACATTTTCAGTGTTGTACCACACACTGATCAAACCAAAAGCATGTTAATTTCTTCTAAACATCAGTTTTTAACATCATAGTTTGAATAGGGTACAGTAGGAGCATGCATACAGAAAATAAGCTAGATGAAAATGCAAGACAAGGAAAATTTACATCAGTTTCCCCTCTTAAGGAAAGATATTAAAAAAAAAAAAAAAAGTAATTGTCCTATCTGCAAAGCCAGAAAAAAACATAGATTACATTAAGCTTTTCTGTAACATTATTACATTTCCTAATAGCTTTCAAAAATTGCAAAACTAAATGTTTAAATACTACTAACAAGTATTTCTGTATGCATCAATAGCTTGATCTTCAATGGATTATGTCAAGTCCAACTGACTTCGCATACAAATGATTCTATTACAAATTATACCTAAGCAGTAGAAAATGTAGAGAAACTCAGAGTATCAGAGAGTTCACACTGATCATGGGAAAGACAGTTACCTATGTTCAGACAGACAAGATGAAAGTTTTAACTGGGAAAAATACCATCAGCAGAATTCTAGTACAGAATTCTAGCAGAATCAGAGTACCACTGGTTTTTATCTCCCCCATGAATTTTTGACAACTGTAAGACACTGAAGCTTCAGCTGAATCTGTTTGCATGCAAGACTCTTTCAGCTGTGTAGTTCCTGCTGACTAAAACCATGTAAATTTTAAAATTCTAAATAAGAACAATAACAGGCATAGACACATGAAACTGGGTGGACAGACTTGCAGCCTTCAGTGCCCACCTATCTAGACAACATCTAGAACAGGTCTAGAAGAGGATAGACTTCTAGATATGTGTATATGCAGTTACACTACATTTTCTTACAAGGTTAAAAGGTGTGGGGGAGCAGGGTTGTGAAAACCTTCACTGCTCAACCTTTGAATCAGCATTTCTTAGTGAAAAAATACACAGGCAAGCAATGTGGAAATCTGTAATTTTGTATGGGTGATTTTGGTATCAGTGTCATAGGTATGGTTGTGATTTCATTCCAAGAAACTATTCTGGGAAGACTCAATAGAACAGGCAGCAAATTGAGCCACTGTAGCTCCTTAGTTTGTGGTGGCTCAGTGTTAGCATGTTCCAGGGGCTATATTTATACAACCAAATCTTAAAAAGTTACCTCGCTTTCTTTCTTGTTTCTATGAATCAAAGTTTCTTCACGAATGGACTCAAATACACATCAAATCTTTCCTAGATCCTTCAAACTGGACACCCCATCAACAGCTCCTGACACCAAGGCATTTAGACAGCATTTTGCAATCTATTAATGCCATTCCTGAGGTTTATTCACTTTTTGACTTCACAGATGCAGTCATTGGATTAGGCCAGACTTAACTCTGAGCACATTTTTGAATAGGCAGAACTGGATTTTCCTAGTCTGTCTACCAAAAATGACCCATCAAAAAAAGTGAGGCTTTCCAGAATTTTAGCTGTGATTAACAAAGAAAGCATTAATGTAACAGTCAGGCTGATATGAACGGAGCTAAATCTGAAATTCACTACTGATCTTTCCAAAGTTATTACTGATTTCTCCAATTTTATTTACTGTTTTCACTATATATATACATATATATGAGTATAAAAATGATGAAAAGCCATTTTCTTCTTTCTTTTAATCCACCAGATGTTATTACCGTGACAAGAAACACCAAGAACCAAGAGAAGTGCCTTGGAAACCAACAGGGAAACAGAACTTACTACCTTTTAGTGAACTCCATTGTGAACAAGAGATTTATTTTTGCAGATTGACAGACTACTTCCCATAATTCTTTTAACATGCATTTTGTATGTCATCAACTGTTTGCAGATTGACATTCTTTACAGTAGCATAACTGCCAGTAGTACTTAATGCTCCATAGTTTAAAACACTACAATTGATGTGTAATGCTGCCAAAAATTATGTAAACACAAATATTTCACCAAGAAAATTCATGTTCTATTGCTTAATTCTACAGTTTTAAGGAATGTTTGTTTGTATATCTAGAACTACTAAAGATCTGCTCCACAGTAGTTGTGGTCACTTGATATCCTTCATGCTTATGCAATTTTTTAAAAGTTTGGTTGAAACAGACTTTCATTGGGGTCACATTGTACCCTGGAGTACAAATTGCATGACAAACAGGAACGTAATTCCAAGTAGACATACTTTTTGGGACAGTGGAGCATGGATTTTGTACACAAACACAAGCTGCCATTAATTTACTTTATATAATGTATAAAACATTCCAGCGAACGTGCAATATGTAAATACTGTAAATAACAAGCGTAAGTAATAAAGTGTTTGGTATTAAGTTGTTTTTGGTTTGCTTTCTGTTCACTGAATCCAGGTAAACAAACTATCTCCTGGTAGCTACTATAATTTATCCACACTTAAACCTCTTTCCACTAAGAGTTCACTGGTGTGAGAAGGAAAGGTGTACTCACCTCAGAGTTCAGTAACCTGGACACCCTGGATTTGTGAGGATGGACAGATCTCTGTGTTTCAAACACACAAAATGTCCAGACTAGAAGGTTGCTCCAATTCTCTACAGCATTATAAAAAGGAGTATTTTTTAAGACAAACAGTCCTGAGGTTTTTGTTTGGGGTTTGGGTTTGGTTTGGGGAGGGGCTTTTTGTTTGTTTTTAATAATGTGCAGTCTGTTTATGATACTGCAAGGCAATATAATCAGAAAACATCCAGTAAATCATTTTAGTATTGTAGAATTTTTAAGGAGTTAGCAAATACTTACTCCAAAAGCCTTGACACACATTTCCCTCTCTTCCTTTAATCATATATTAAATGTAGTTGTCACAGTAAAATGACTCAAACAGGAAGAATAATTTTATGTGCAATCTATAAATGCATGTATTGAGTTTGCATGGCCAGGTTTCGGTAGTTGGAGGCTACAAGGGTGGCTTCTGTGAGCAGCTGCCAGAAGCTTCCTCCATGTCCAGCAGAGGCAATGCCAGATAGCTCCAGGATGGATGAGCTGAGCAAATCAGAAATGGTGGTAACACCTATGGGATAGCACTGTTAAGGGAAAAGTTATGGCACAGTTGTAATTGCAGCCAGAGAAGAGCAGGGTGAGAACATGTGAGAGGAACAGCTCTGCAAACACCAAGGTCAGTGCAGGAGAGGCAGGAGGTGCTACAGGGAGCAGAGCTGAGATTCCTCTGCAGCCTGTGGTGCAGCCCGTGGTGAAGCAGCTGTGCCCCTGCAGCCCGTGGAGAACCACAGGGATGCAGAGATCCACCTGCAGCCCATGGAGGAGACCCAGCCAGAGCAGGTGGAGCCTGAGAGGAGGCTGTGACCCCATCAGAGGCCCATGCTGGAGCAGGGTCCTGGCAGGGACCTGCAGGCCTGTGGAGAGAGGAGCCCACGCTGGAGCAGGTTTGCTGGTGGGACTTCAGTGATCCTGTGGGGGACCCACACTGGAACAGGCTGTTCCTGAGGGACTGCACCCCGTGTCAGAGTGACCCACGCTGCAGCAGTTTGGGGAGGACTTGCCTGTGGGATGGACTCACGCTGGAGAAGTTCATGGAGAACTATTTCCAGTGAGAGGGACCCCACGCTGGAATAGGGCAAGGACTCCTCTCCCTGAGCAGCAGCAGAAACAACCTGTGATGAAGTGACCATAACCCCACTCCCATCTCCCTGCACTGCTGGGGGAGGAGGCAGAGCTGGGAAGGAGGAGTGGGGGGAAGGTGTTTCTAAGCTCTTACTTTTCTTCTCATCATCCTGCTCTGAATTTGTTAGTAATAATTTAACTTAATAGCCCCAGTCTGAGTCTGTTTTGCCCATGACAGTATTTGGTGAGTGACCTCTCCCAGTCCCTATCTCAACCCATGAACCTTTTGTTTTATTTTCTCCCCTGTCCAGTTGCAGAGGGGAGCAAGAGAGAGGTTTTAGGGGGTGCCTGGCACCCAGCTGGGGTCAATCCACTACAATGAACCACAGGTACTTTTATCTTAATACTGGCATTTATAATTTCCATTCTACCCTCAATTTGAACCACAAAATGTAAAACCAAAACCAAACACAACCCTCCCCACCTTGAGAACTATGGGAGCTGAGATTCTGGAAACTGACACTTCAGAGCCTTCAGCATTTAACTGTTTAGAAGGAAAGAGAAAATGGCAGAAGTACAAAGTCCCATCCTGGAACATGGCTGTATTAGCAGGGGAGAAGTACATATTTTTATTTGCTTTCACTGATGACTAAATGCCAAGTTTCATGTCTCAACGGATACATGCCTGCAGAAAACACGGTTGTTAAAGGAATCAACTTCTATGGGATGCACTAAAGCTGCTCATCTACAGTAAATATGTGAGTGTTTCACTCTGTGCTTCACTGTGGTGACCAGACCACAGCCTGATACTTAACATGGAAGTTTAAAATATTGTAAAGCTTTCTTTTTCTAGTAGATACCTTAAATCTGGCTAAATGAAAACCTTCTAGAAAATTTGCTTGTAAAAGGAAAACAGCAACTTATTTAATGATTTAATCAATCAATATAAATAAATTAATCCCATAGACGTTTTTTCTAGATTTAGCAGAAGTCATCATGCTCTGACAGAAAATATACCTATACTATAGCAGATGTTATTTTAATTTAGTCTTAACTTTACTACCTAAAATATAACAAGCTGTGGGGGCAGGGAGGGAGAAATAGGAGTCAGTTCTGTATTTTTTCATTCAAAATTACATTTTTCATGAGTGGTATTTTGGATGTGTGAGCGCTTAGTCATCTGTATGATACATGATTTCTGTCTTAATCCTGTGTTCACTGTTTCCCTCTAAACCCAAATAATGGTTCTGTGCAACCGTCCTTTCCAAAGGCAATCCCTGTTCTGTATTCTGGGCTTCTACAAATTCATATAAAACACCATAGTGCTTCTTCCCCTCTTCCATAAAAAACTACTAATTATAAAAATAAATCAACCAGCTTATTCCTCCTAGTAGAGGTGGTGAATTATTTAGTCCATAGATTACTTGCTGAAAATCTGTCTCAAGGCTGAAACTTTTAAAATCTGAACTAAATTTAACACAACCAGTTTTGACTTAGTATCACTTTACAGGAAGATTGCTAAGCCTAGTGAAGGTAAACAACCATATCCTCTTATTTCCTTTGTTACCCCAGCAGCTCAAAGATAAAGATTTAAGACCTTCAATCTTAGCTTTAATATGCAGGAAACCTTAGGTTGAATTTCTACGCAGCCATGAATGAGAAAGCACAAACCATCATGTTCTCAATCCTGTGAGTTATTTTACTTTCACTGGAATATTTGAAATGGTCGTTCTGGCAAGGAATAACATTAGATTATGCCTAAATATTTCCACCTTTGAGAGCAGTGCATCAAATCACATTTAGCATGTTTTGTCTCTAACTGCCCACCATTATCCCCCATTTACTTTGTTAAAACATTCATAAAAGAAATAGAAAATAAATTTTCCAGAATTTAGTCCTTAATCAGATCTGAAACAGTGTTTTACTCTTTGTCCCTGAAAAAGTGAAACAGCTACTAGCTTGCAAATTCCTAGATTGTTTTTTAGAAGTCAAAACTGATGGTAATGCAATAACGCACAAAGATTCCGATTTCTGAACTTCGGTATTTCCTCTACCATCTGCCTGAAGTGTTACATCTGAAATTTTAGCACAAAACAGAAACCTCACTAACACAAACCATCTATTCTACAGCAAAAGTCCCAAGAAACTTAACCCTCATTGTGAAGTCTGCAACACACACAGAGTGACACCAGGATTCCAACCTCCCCAAGAATAATAACAGGATCTTCTGTTGAAATCAGTCTCTCTCCCAGAAGGTTGAGCAGGTGACAAGTACAGAGACTACAAGTTTGGAAGGCAGCAAGAGACAAAAACAAGGCTAAGCAAGTAAGAAAACAAATTTTATAGATCCAGTTTTACAGATGTGGTAATACCAGTTCATACCAATGCTGGTAATATTCAAAACAGGAAAATCATCATGGTGTCACTTACATTACTGATCTCAGTACATTTACATGTCTAAGGCAGACAGGAAAGGTGATGTTCAGACAAGCAGGCATAGATTTTTACAAAGCATTCAAATTTTGTCCAAGAGCAGAACTCTCTACTTACTGGCCTTCTACTAACTTAGCATTGTATTACAGATGGCCTGTCTTTACATTGAACTATACTCTCTAAGTTTTGACAGGCTGTACATTCTCCTGAGCAAATCTGGGAATACTGTCTTACCCTCATGTAGGAACTGCGATTACAGAGAATTTCTCATCCATTATATTGCATGGACTTGAGTATTTTACTACTGTGAGATATAAAATGTGATTTCACATTTCAGCTTTCAAGTTGGTATGTTTTCTCCTCATAGTAAATGCTATGTTACATGTGCTTGTGTGAGTGTGCTAGGAACTGACCAGAAGATCAAAGGAAGACTCAGCTAGTTCTATCAGGCAGCAGATCTTTCAGTCTAGCAGGCTCCACATGAAACAGCTTCCATCCAAAGGCTGCCTAATGATGCTGAAATGACACACCTAAGTTACACATCAATTATTATCTCACAGACTTGCCATTGAAAGTTGACTGAAATTAACTCGCTGAGGACACAACGACAAGTCCTCAATTCAGTTAGCACAGCACATAAAGAAGCAAGGTGTTACTTTCGCAGGGCTTGTGAGAAAGCACTGGAAGAGTTTACAGATAAATTTATCCTAAATTATATACTTTATTACTACATTGATGTGTGACAAAATGGTTGATCATGTAATCCAGTCATAACCTTTCTATATTTTTTCATTAGATGACAGATGACAGAACAGCTAAAATACAAAATTAAACTAAGTATTGAATGTAGAGGCATAATTTTACAATTTAAATATATCAACCAAGTAAACTTTACATATTTCAGGAGAAGCTAATTATTTTCTTTTAGAAACTATAGGATGAAGCATTAATGAGACTTCTCCAAAAATGCTTTACAGCACCTAAGACACTGCTCGTAAACAGTTTCAAAGTCCTTTTCGTTCCCCTAGAAAAGAAGAGAGGAAAAAGACTGTAAGAATAACAATACTGGCTAAAGAGAAAATACAAATGGCAGACTGGTTTCTCTGCTGTCAGTAATGGCAAACAGATATTAGGAAAAAATAAAAACAGTGCAAATACTTGGTGATAGCTTTTGCATGTATCTCTCTAATCTGAACTCAGGAATTTCCACAGACAAACTCTGTGACTTTGTATTCAACAGTCCTGCATGACTTTGCTTAGCATAATTCTTCCATTCACTTTTAAGGCTTTTAAGTATTTTCCTTTTTTTCTTTATGTTCACACTAACCTGTCATGGTGAGTTTCATAGTTTAATGAAGCACTGTGTGGGAAAAAAAACAAACACTCCAAACAAGCCTCTTTTTGTTTTGAATCTGCTTCCCACTAAAACCATTTGACATTCTCAACTTCCTGGGTAATGAATAGCAATTCCATATTCATCTTTTCCCATGGTATCAAGATTTTACAGAACCTTACTGCATCGTCATCCACTTCTGTTTCCTAAACTGAAGAATATTAGTCTAATTGTTTGCCCTTGGCTGGTATTATCCAACTTTTTTGACCATCTGTGTCCATGTCTTTGTCTTTCCTGATCACATCCTCTTTGCAAAGAGGCTGATCAAACAGGGTTTCACCAGTATTGAAAATATAGGTGCACTGCACTATTTAAATTTAAGTAACTGTTATAAGCATAATAACATTATCCTTTCCTATCCCAGTAATATACAGTTTTCTTAAGTCATTAAAAAAAATGTTTACACTTCACTTTGTATAACATCATATCATATATCACATGCCACCTGTGGGATCTGGGAAGATGATACACTACACACACACAATTTTTAATCAAGCCACTCAAAGAATTTCTTACACATACATAGTACGGATCTTCAATGATAAGCTGTTTCTGTGGATCATAACTTCCAAGAAGCTCAATTTTGGCTTTGCAGTCTTTAACTTGGTTGCTTTTCCTGTTCAAATCTCTGTAAAAGAGAAAATAAAATTTTCCCCTGAGTTGTCCTTCAGAATTATGGCATCAGCACGAGATGTTCATGACCGTTTCTAGACAACGCAGGAAAATAACGTGTCTGGACTCTGTCAGTCCTGTGGACTCTGTGTTGCTGTTTGTTTCTATTTTCCTTGTTATGTGGGGTCTTTTTTAATTGAGTGTGCAGGACAAACTGAATTCAGAGCATAAACACGCAGGCACTTGACCCAAAGCTTAAAAAAACTTTGTAACAGTAAGTTCATCAAGTTCTTCCTCAAATCAATTGTTAGTACTTTCAACACCCACCTTTAGCTTGCATTGAACAAAAAACAATGGAAATTATCCAGGTATTTTCCCAGAAGTATGAGTAAGATTCTCCTATCTGCTCAAAGCCAGTGTTTTAGATTTGTATGCTACAACTTCTCTCAACACTACCTCTCTAGCTCATGTGAAATCCTACCCCATTCAGTTAACAGAAAATGGTAAATCAGTAAGGTACACCTGTTTTCCTTTTGATATGCTGTAACATTTCATCAGTTATTACATCTTCCTTCTACATTGCCTCTCATTGATAAAACATTCTAGTTTTAAGATGGCATTTTCTCTATTTGCTTAAAAATGGTCATTTATTATCCCAAAGGCACTTAAAATGCACCTCTCATCATCTTCAGATTAAAGGCAGCTCAGTACTATCATTTTCACAATGAACTCCCAGAACATACTAAATTATTTTAATATTACACATCTCCACAACAAATCATCATTTCACTTACCATTAAAAAAGGCAGAAACCCCTTGTGAATACTTAGTCATAACCAGATCAGTTTTAAGAAATTAAATTCTAATTATTAATTCTGATTAAGAAATTCATTTCAGATAGTTTAGAAACAGCAGTGAGACCACAGTACTGGTTTTGCTTGAACAAAAATCAGAGCTCCTCTATCAAGTTATTGCTTGAATTTACAGATCTTTCAATAAATTCTCCAGCCTTTTATTATTAAAAAAATGTCAGGTCATCTTTGTAAAAGGCTTTTGGCATACCACTTAATGAACAGGAGAGGGTCAGATGGCTCTGGTACTAAAGAAAAGACATGTCCCAAACCTTCCTTTTCTGATATGACAGGCATTCCATCAACGCCTGGAATCAGCTTGCCCTCCTAGAGCTACGAATAGGCATTCCTAGGCAAAATGGTTGAATTCAGTGCAAGTTAAAAGGCAAAACTTTAGTGAAGCAATATCCCTATTATAGTTCTGACATTTCTTCTGCTCTAGAGCTCATATCATATAAATTGTTAATTCAAATTTCTGTTTAAGAATTCAAGTGAAAATAGAAGGAAGCCTTGTCACGTCATTGCCTGAGACGCTGCAATCAAGCCAAGTGTTACATACCCTTCATTCACGAGAGAGGTTATTCAAGATATTCTAGAAAATTCAACAAAATCATACTTATTTCAGTTAAGTGGTGCTGCTTCTAGAAGGCTTTATGTGCTACTAACAGGGTCTTTATTTAGGTTTTCTTGTTGGTTGTGGTGGTTTGGGCCTTTTAAAACTAACTTTACAATAGCTCTTACAAGCACTTTGACACTTGTAGTTTATTAAAATTCAGCTCCTTAATCCTCAGTATGTATGTAATTGAGTAGAAATTTTGCTAGCTATATTCAAATTCTTACACTAGGCAGCTACTTAACCAGATCTTTCTCAAGTACACTTAACTAGAGCACAGCTTACAATACAACAAGATTTCCCCAAGCTAACAACCTTGCTTATTTCAGAGTTCCCTCTACTTTTATAAAGAAAAGGTTAAAAACCCACACCATATTTAGTCCCTTCCAAGTTTCCACAGTTTGTCTTTTAACTGCCATGCAATTAGTAAAACAGATCCCTTCAGTCAAGAGAGTAAGTACATCCTCATTCTTAATTATACAGGCATCAGCTGTATATAGCACAAAGTAACTAAATTTCCATGTCCTTAATCCTTGAGTGGCATGTATCACACAAATAAACCATTGAGTTCTGGCTCATTAAACTTATCAGAAATGAAGAATTCATCCATTAGCACATCATTCACTTACATGTAAAAAAAAAAAACTAAACAAAAAAACCCCAACACAAGCTAAGCAGTAAGATGTGACATCTGTCTTCAAAGTGACTTATGAGACATCACTACAAGTAATCCATATGAATTTGTTCCATTTCTTCATACATTACCTTAGATTGCTCTCATCCATACAAAGTATATGATCAAAGGTCTGGAAATCCTCTTTAGTAATCTAGAAGTAAAAATAGGTGCTTTAGCCTACAAACTGCATTAGATCAATAAAAAGGGGGAAAAAAGTGTTTTCAAATTCCGTAGCTCTGATTTAGTAAAAAGACACAGGTGGGAAGAATAGAACTGCATCTTCATAAAATTTTACAGTAACTTACAACATTTTAAATATACTCTACCATGATTATTTATTAATTTCTGCAAGTATTCCACAAAAAAAACCCCACATCAGCTATTTAACCAACCTTTTCTATTTTTTAAAATTATTTTTACATTTCATGCATCAAATTAGAACATTAAATTCGACATTTCTAGTACATTTCAACTACTAACACCAATGCAATTTCCAATCACAGAAACCATGCAATAAAAATGGTTAAAAATTAAAAAGAAAAATTACTTTCTTGATAGGACAACAAAATTGTTGGTAATCTGGAATAGTTGCAATACTTCCAATCTAGAAATTTGCCACTGCACAGGAAAAGATACCAAGTGAAACTTAAAGCTGAAGTATGATGCTATTGAGTTACAATCTCTTAAAAACAAATGCATCCACAGTATTTTAGACCATGTAAACTCACAAAATTTGTGAATGACATGAAAAATTCTGGGATCTATTGTACATCTTCCTACCATCATCTGATCTGTTCTTTTTCTTTCCTGTAATTTATTGACTCGTAAACATGAACATCAATTAAATTCAGAGATCTGAGTTCACAGTCATGTAAGCAAACATAGCAGATAAACCACTGACTAAATAATGTTATCTGTATTGTTATAAGGATGGATGCAGGTATTTGCCAGTTGTCATTTTATTTCAGTTTACCCTTCAGCCTTAGCTTAGGGTACAATCTTCCCAGACCATGCCCACAATGCTGGTATAAGATACCTGAACCAGGTGTCCATAATGAGGATGAAGAAATGCAATAAAATCTCTAATATCAGAGTTCACTTTAAGACTGCCTTTCATGCATAGTTCCGTGTGAAGTATCATAACCAAGAAACTTGGGAAGGTTGTTCAGAACAGGTTTTTCTGGCAGGCATCTCTACAAAGGATGGGCTAGAGAAGTGAATAAGCAAGTAAACAGCTAAAAAACCAGAACACATTATCCTGTAAGTCAGAGTTTTAACTTGTAAAAATTTATGTATTTAAAAAAAAGGTTTAGATGGCAAAACAGCCACTAGTTTGTTTTTGTGCAAACAGCACATAGATACTGATTAAGCTCCCTTGACAGGGAGTAAGAAAAGACAGAAATGATCATCAGAATAAAGCCACAAATGAAACATTACACACAAAGAGAACTGAAGGGGTGAGGTGTGTCAGAAGAGCACATGCAAAGAAAGGGTTAATGATGAAAATTAATGCAGACTTGTTTATTTGCACTGTAAAAATATTTGCTGTATTCATGCAGTGCCTTTGACATACGAAAATATTTTTGCAGTGGACATAGCTCTGTTTTCCTGGCAAAACTAATCAGGACTTCTACAAGCTGCTCCTGATTGCTCTACACAGCTAAACACCCACCCCTGTGAAAATATGAGGGCACAGATTTCTTTGTTGTACAGACAACAGTAAGAAGAAACCAGGAACACTTGGCAATGTGACAGTTATTACCCTATGACCAGCACTAATACATTTGCAAATGAAGCCCTAAAATCAAGGTTACCATTCCGCTTGTGCTTTTAAGCCCTAACACATTGTCAGATAAAAAAAGGCTTTAACTGAGCCAACTCCAGTGAACTGAAGATGCTCCTCAAAACTATCAAAACTATTACTTTGGGAGATGAAATTGAGGATGTAAAAATTTATGTACATTTTGAGAAGTGTAGTGGAGAGTTCAAGTAGTCAACTTTGGATGAAACTAAAGAGATAAAAATAACTTTACATTAAAAAATGCATATAACAGTTATTAATCTATTAGTGAAACATTCCCTTTATTTACAGAAGGGAAATCTCATTTTCTCTGTCTAAAACCCACAGAGAGGCTGTAATCCTCACATTTATCCAGTTGTGAAACAGTGTTTAATACAACCTTCTTCTAATCTCAATTTCATATTTAAGGCAAATGCATGGTATGAGTCATACCAAAATCAATTTTGGCCTCAGCATGAATAAAAGTGAAACTGATTAAAACCTCTCTGGTTTGTGCATGAAGAATAAGAGCTTAGAGAATTTCATATAGCAACCCACCACTAACTAAAATGTTAACAACTTTATTTTATATATAGACATATAATTTATTTTTAAACTTCACTTTTAACCTAGATCACTGTATATGATGGTAGTACACAACCAATTTAACATTCTCTTTTACATAAACCATTCTTGTAGTATTGAATACAAAGAAAAATGCTGAAATCTATGATTATCATAATTATGCAAAAAATTACATGAGAGAAGGTGCCTTTCATTGGGTGGGTAACAGTTTTCCATAGGACTGAAGAGGATAATTGTACAAGGTACTTATCTTATGACAGTACTTCGAAGGCAACAGAAGATAAATCCTTGCTCTCTATTTCTGCAGCTTCTGTATTAAATCTTCCTTAATCTGTTCTGAAACAAGTGTCACACAAAATTCTATCCTTCCGTTTGTCTCTAATAGTGAAATGAATACACTTCCACTAGTGCTAACCTGACCACTCTGGAAAGTCTTATTCTACACTGTCAAGTGCCTCTTTTTTCAGAAGTACTACAAGTTCATATCAGGTCTGCAGTTCAGACAATCAACAGAGACTATTTGTCAGAAGTTTGGGGGAAAAAAAGTTTGGAGTTACATAGTTAACATCAGTGCAAAATAAAGAGTTGCCTGTAGTTCATGGATTTGAAGATTTTCTTTACAAAAGAAACTGTGTATACTGGGATAATTTAGACAAATTTTCATCCTGTTAGTCTTGCATTTTATTGCCTCATATTTTTAATTTTCTCTCCCTGTGTACGTAACATTTAGGGTCTTCTGACTGAAAATCTCTTCATTTGCCAGAACGTATAAGCAAATGCATTAAAGTGTTTTCATTCCTTCTCTGCCAAAGAAGGATACAAAGATTTGCTTCAAGACAGAGGATCAACTTGGTTTGGGTCCTTTGCTTTAATTTAACTGCTCATAAACCACTCTAGGAATACCCAAGAACAGTTCTCAAGTTTCCAAGGGGTATCTTCTAAAAAGACAAGCATGTCACACTGCTGTGATGACTGGAAACACTGACTGAATAGTTTCAGTACCATTTAGCTTGTATATTGACAAATAATGTTTGTAAGCACTGATAAACAGTAAATCCATACATAACAGGAAAAGATCACAGCCGAGTTTTTTAGTAATTATTCTAATAGTAAATTATTGAAAAATCTGAAATGGTGCTGTGCTTAATTGTGCTTATCATATAAACAGAGATTAACATCAGGAGAGGTCAGCAGAGGGCAATTGACTAATTGAGAGAATTTATTTTTGAAAGTCAAAAAACTAAACATGTAGTCTTTGAAAAGTTAAGAAAGTAAATATGACCTCAGCGAGGTCTCGAAAAATTCTGAAGGGAACAGCAATGTAAGATAATAACAAGACTACTTGATCTTTTTGTCAATACAAAAACTAGTGGCGTAAACTCAAACGAAGTAAAGGTCAAGCCCTAAAGGAATATCTTATATCCAGAGAATAGTTAACTGAAGTAAATTATGTGCATTTATATGAGTGTCTGAATGATTTAAATAGATGCAGACACATTTACTTCCAATCTCTCTGGAATGCAGGATGGAAATACATGTTCTTTTGTTAATGAGTTTAGGTAAAACTCAGAGCATTTCAGTATGTGGCAAACCTGCCTTTGACTTAAGAATGCTTTGAGGGTATGTTTTCCTCTGAAGTTACCACCAAGTGTGCTACTAATCTTGGTTTTGAGTGCTTTTATTCTAGTTTAGCACTCCACATATTTTTAAAAGATCTTCATGCATGCGCAGAAGCTTTTTGTGATGGATGAACAGGTATTGTACTTCTTTTTGGACCTGATAAATAAATATACAATTCCTTGCTGGAGGATGCATCACAGATTACTAGAGTAAGTCCATTTAAAAAAAGTGTTTAAAAATGCTCAAAATACTAAACATTTGGAGGCAGGATTTTTCTATAATGCAGAAACTGGTTCAATGCTTTCCAGTTATACTTCCAATGAACCTTAATAACAAAAAACCCATTAAGCTCAACTAGAAGATTTAAGACGCTTTGGAGTCTCTTAAAAAACTGCACAGAGTATTTATTACTTGATGCTTAACCATGCATTAGTCAAATGACTTTTGTGATTGCAATGGTTAGGGCATGGGTATGAATAAGCAAGAAAACAGACTCTCTTCTACCTGTCGTGCTTTATGGGCTGTCTCAATGCCATGATTTCTTAGACAGCTTAAAGCCCTTGAATCTGGGGAGCGCCCCACGTTCCAGTCTGAAACAGCGGCACTGTCTGTCCTCCACTGTAACAACAAAACAAATATATACACAGATTTAAAGAAAATTAAGGTACAGTACCTGCCTGGCAATATGATTCATGGGAATGCCATGCTTCTTCATGCAATTCTGTCCTCGATAGTCAGGAGGGCTTCCTATTTCATAGGCAGATGTCGCTGCACTGTCTATCCTCCACTACAGAAAAACAAATTTATATTTTTATGTTTCTTTCCTCACTGCTTGTATTTCTAACTGGCTAGGAGACAGTTTTTTCTTGGAACAGAAAAAAATAACTTACCTTATTTTCAAGCTTTTCATCAGTTACAAGTTTTCTGAAAACTGCTTCAGCTATTGGAGAGCGACAGATGTTTCCTATGGAAACAAAAGATTCAAGTGAATTTTCAGACTATTGAAAACAAAAACCTAATAATTGTGTGCACTCTTCCACCCAGACTGGATTAAAGATTTTTATTTACTTAGAGAGAATGCGAGTTGTGTGTGTGAAAACCCAGAGTCCGGTGGCTGGGCTGGGGCAATCTCCAGTATCAGCACAGACCGTGGCATGAAGGGATTGAGAGGAGCCCGCTGGAGGCCTTGGGGACACCGGTGGGTGAAGGTTGGGTATGAGCCAGCAGTGTGCACCTGCAGCCCAGAAAGCCAGTCACATCCTTGGCTGTATCAAAAGCAGCATGGCCAGCAGGCCGAGGGAGGGGATTCTGTCCCTATGCTCAGCTCTCATGAGACCCCACCTGGACTGGTGCATCCAGTTCTGGGGCACCCAGCACAGGAAAGACTTGGAGCTGTTGGGATGGGTCCAAAGGAGGGCCACAAAGATGATCAGAGGGCTCAGCACCTCTGAGTGAGAACTGAGGCTGTGCAGTCTGAAGAAGAAAAGGACTGGGGAGATCAGATCTTACTGCAACCTTTCTGTCCATAAAGGGGGCTGTAGAGATGGGACAAGGGACAATGGTTTTAAATAGAAATGGGGAAGACTTGTATTGGACATAAACAAGATTTTTTT